>CM076580.1:111142197-111636815 GCA_034641835.2 Pinus albicaulis | reverse complement strand
GTTTCCAAATCAATTTCCTCAACTTCAGCAACCACTTCCTCTACCATTAGGTGCTCCACCAAATAATCAAATGATGAGACCCTAGCTACCTGTACAACCAAATCCTAACCCCAATAATAAAGCTGTGCAAGTTATTGATATTCAGAACCAGCCTATACTTCATGTTTTCCCTGCACAATGTAATGACATTCATTTACGATCTGGGAAAATATTTGAACCCATTATTGATGATGTTACCTCTTCTGATTCTGATAAAGAAGAAACTAAAAAACGTAACTCACATGAAGAGGTACCACCACCCTCTAATAAGGGTGCTGAAACAGCAGAACCACCATTCCTTGAGCGTTTAGTTTTAACTAAAACACCTAAGCCACCGGCTTTTAATCTTCTTGGGGAATTACAAAATCTGTATGTTAAAATTCCACTTTTACAAGCACTAAGAGATGTACCAATTTATGCCAGAACGATGAGAGATATTTGTATCAAGAAACTCGGTAGGAAAGCTAAAGATCCCCTTACAGTCCATGTTATGGGTGATCTATCTGCATTAATGTCTGGTAAAGCTCCTCCAGTTAAATATGGTGACCCCGGCCATCCTATTGTGATAGTCCAAATCGGTAAAACAATAATCCCTCAGGTTCTGGTATATTTAGGTGTTGCTATAAACATTATGACTCTTGAAACTTCACAACTTTTACTGCTGAGAAACGTAATAAGAGATACACCAGCCGTTCTAGAGTTAGCTGACCGTTCTACAATCAAACTGGAAGGAGTTATTGAAGACCTAGTTATCTCAGTTGAATCCTGGAATTACCCAGCTGACTTTGTGGTGTTACAGACTAAAACAAAGTTGGGGGGGCATCCTCTAATTCTGGGAAGGCCCTGGTTAGCTACAGCCGATGCCTTTATTAGTTGCAGATCTGGTTCAATGACAATTTCCAATGGATATAAAACTAAGCAGCTTACTCTCTACCCTCACGCTACACCCATGATTAATAATGATAATTCTATATGGATGGATTATGATGATCATGCTATTCAACCTATTTTGACTATCGGACTAGCTTTAAGTCTTAAAGATACCACTGAGGACGAGGTAATTAATAATTTTATTTGTGAACCCTCCTTTGTGATTCCAGAAACACATAATCAGTTGGCTGCACTTTTGAAATCAGATACCCAGGAAAAGCTTAAAGCTGAGGATCTTCCTCAAACATCAACCACCATCTCTTCTAAAAGCATAATAGTAGAAATTGAACCTGGAAAAACACTAAACATAAACCCCAACTTGACAGTTGTTGAAACACAACAATTAATGAAGTTACTTCTTGAAAATAAGGAAGCATTCGCATGGGACTATACAAATATGAAGGGAATCTGCCCTGAATTATGTACTCATCGCATCTATATCAAGGAAGGTTGTTGATCTGTCTATCAACCCCAACGACGAATGAACCCTAATTTAAGAGAAATTGTCAAAGAGGAGCTTCAAAAATTGCTTAATGCAGGGTTTATATATCTTATATCTGACAATGAATGGGTTTCCCCATTGGTAATAGTTCCTAAGAAAAACAGGAAATGGAGAGTGTGTGTAGATTATAGAGCCTTAAATAAAGCCACTCAAAAGGATCACTTTCCTTTACTGTTCATTGATCAGGTGTTGGATAGTTTGTCAGGGAAGAAATTCTTCTCCTTTTTAGATGGGTTCAGTGGGTATAACCAAATTATAATTGCACCCCAAGACCAAGATAAGACCACTTTTACTAGCCCTTGGGGAACTTTTGCCTATAGAGTTCTCCCATTTGGACTATGTAATGCACCAACGACCTTTCAAAGAGCAGTTATAGGAATCTTTTCTGATATGATTAATGATTCTATGGAAATATTTATGGATGACTTCACCCCTTATGGTGTGTCTTTTGAAGATGCATTATAGAATCTTGAGAAAGTACTTAAACGATGTATACAAGCTCACCTCTCCTTAAGCATCGAAAAATGTCATATGATGATGAGTGAAGGAGTAGTGCTTGGAAATTTTATTTCATCTCAAAGAATTCAGGTGGATCCATCCAAAATACAAGTCATTCAGAACCTTCCTATTCCTAAAACACAAACAGATGTGAGAATTTTTTTAGGACATGGAGGATATGACAAGAGATTTATTAAAAAAATTTCCAAAATAGCTTCTCCTTTGTTTGTGTTACTTATGAAAAATGTTGAATTTAAGTGGACTAATCTTTGCCAAGAAGCATTTTTTGAACTCAAACATCAGTTATCTACAGCTCCTATTTTAAGGGGACCTGATTGGGCACTCCCCTTTCATATATCCTCTGATGCTTCAGATACTGCAATTGGAGCTATCTTGGGACAAGAGGAAAACCATCTTCCTTATGCTATCTACTTCATTAGCAAGAATATGACTCCTGTTGAGCTTAATTACACAGTTACCAAAAAGGAATTTTTAGTAGTAATTTATGCTATTAATAAATTTCGACATTACATTACTGGTTATTCTACTTTTTTCCATACTGACCACTCGGCTATTAAGTATTTAATGAAAAAATATGTCACAAATGCTCGAGTCACCAGATGGTTATTGTTATTACAAGAATTTGATATTACAATTGTAGATCGACCAGGTAGAGAAAATGTTGTTGCTGATTTCCTTTCTCAGTTAAAAGCTGATGATAATACTCCAGTAGATTATTCCTTTCCTGATGAATATTTATTTGCAGTATCTTCTCACTCACCATGGTATGCAGACATTGCCAATTATCTGGTTGCAGGGAAGTTACCATCACACCTATCACATTGAGAGAAAAGAAAAATCATTCAAAAAAGTGTTCGGTATAGCTGGATAAGTGGGTGTCTTTTCTACACAGGACTTGATCATGAAATCTGAAGATGCATTAGAGAAGATGAGGCTTATGATATACTAAAAGCTTGTCATGATGGCCCTTGTGGAGGGCATTTTGCTGATAAGAGAACGGCACATAAAATTCTTAGGATGGGTTACTATTGGCCCTCACTCCTTAAAGATGCAAAGAAATATGTCCGCGCTTGTGATAGCTATCAGAGAATGGGTCAACCTAATCATAGAGATGAAATGCCATTAAACCCCCAGGTAATACTTGAACCATTTGAAATATGGACCTTAGACTTTATAGGACCCATTAATCCTCCATCCAACCAAAGAGTTTATATATTAGTCTGCACAGATTACATGACTAAATGGGTGGAGGCTAAAGCACTTCTTAGAGCTAATGAGGAAGTTGTCCTAGCTTTCTTATTTGAAGAAATCTTTGTTATATTTGGAGTCCCTAGAGAGCTAGTTACAGATGGAGGACCTCCTTTCACTTCTCCTGGTTTCAAAGCCACCCTTCAGAAATATCATATTCATCATAGAATGACTACACCATACCACTCCCAAGCCAATGGACAGGTGGAGAGTACAAACAAAGTAATAGAAGCCATTCTAACAAAAACAGTGAAGGAAAACCGAAAGGATTGGTCCCAAAGGTTCCCTGAAGTGCTATGGGCTTACAGAACTACCTGGAGAAATACTACAAGATTTTCCCCCTATGAATTGTTTTATGGTAAAAGTGTTGTTTTTCCTGTGGAATTTGAAATTAAAACCTTGAGGACTTCTTTAGCTATTAACCTTGATTTGACTAATGCACAGACAACCAGGTTGCAACAGCTTTATGAATTGGATGAAAAAATATTAGATGTCATTAATCAGACAACTATGATCCAGCAACAAAGAAAAAAGTGGCATGATAAAATCATCAAGCATAAGCAGTTCCAAAAAGGTGATTGGGCTTTATTGTCTGATTCTCGGTTTGAAAATTTTCAAGGGAAACTACGTACAAGATGGCTGGGACCCTACGAAATAGATATTTTTTTTCCCAATGGAACAGTAAGGCTCTTAACAATTGATGACTCTAAAACACCACTATTAGTAAATGGTCATTGGCTTCGCTTGTACTAGCGTTGTATTTCCAAAGAAGATTTTAAGGCCACTTGCATGGCAGATGCACACTATCTCTTTTTAGGGCAGCCTTCTGCTCCTCATTGTATTTAATTTTTCTGAATTGTATTTTTAGCATTAGAATTAGATTTCTTAACTAATAATCCCTCTCAAGGGCTGGCATGTTACAATTTATTATTTTGCAGATTCTTGATTCAGGAAAGGCTTACCAAGAAAGGACAATTTCACCACAAGAAGATTCAAGCTTCATTTTGAGAAGCATTTCTCCTCTCACTTCAACCCATTCATAGTTCATTTCCCTATCTCCCAGTAACATTTCATCATTCATTCCCTTCATTTCTTTTTCCCTTTTCATGTCATTTTCCCTATTTTTCCCATTGCTGAAACACCATTCTTTAGAAAATATTTTCCCCATTTTCACTTGCTGAAACACCATTCTTCAACAAACACTTCCCCATTTTCCCACTGCTAAAACATCACTCCTCAGCAACACTTTCCCTATTTTCCCATTGCTGAAACACCACCTTTCAACAACATTTCATCCATTTTTCCCATTGCTGAAACACCATCTCTTTCTCCAAAGACATGAATATGCAACATTTTCTGTCATGAGATCATCTTCTTCAGTTCTTTCATTCTCACTTCTCTTATTCCTTATGCTAATCCTATCCTTTCACTGCCTTCTCCTATGATTAAACAGACTTCTAATATGATCTCCCTCATGTTTTAAAAATCTTTTAAAGTTCTTCCATGACTATTGAGCTATTACAAAGCAAGCACTATATTTTTCGAAGTACAAATCAAAGGTAAACATGAGGTATGTAATTTTATATGTAAGTACAATTAAACTATGGTTAATGAGAAGATTTTGTTTATTATCACCACAATCTCCACACACTTAAAGACATCATTTCAGCCGTAGTTGGGGGGGGAATATCGAAATTATATGACATCATTTCACAACATGCCAATTACCATCATTTTTCCTACCCATTACCTCGCCTCTTCACCATTATTCCATGTTCTCATTCGCAAAATTTACTCTGTTCGAAGTCCGGTAACTGCGCTCTTTGACTGTGCATTTCACCAAAGCTGGTTAACTATGGGAGGACCTGCTATTCGACATGAGCCCGGCTCGATAGCTCTGCTTGAATTATTCCCAGAGGTATATCAGATTTTTTAGTAGGCAAGCTGGGTAGGATATTTTTAGAGACTTCAGGAATTTGATCCTCAACAGGTCCTTGAATTTGCACAAAATCTTCAAGAAGATCATTCTACTATTAAGGGAGTCCGAATTCCAGTCTCAGAGGGTCACATAGCACAAGTTTCAAGTCTTCCGGTCACTGGTACTCGATGGTTTAGTCGAAAGAATATCATTTTGAATGCACAACATGATTTTCTTCTACCAGGAGAACAAGTCGAGCTTAAAGGCTGGGGTGGCGAACTTCACTCATTACTGCCTCCTTGGCCGAAAGTTGCAAAGTTTGTTAAACATGACCTCACATGTGAAGGTCACTACCAGGTAGTCTACCAACATGATTTTGTCTTATTAAATCATTTACGACATGGTAGACTGTTGAACATTCCTTATTATTTACTTGGATGTCTTAAAAATATGTCGTATTATTGTAGACGGGTAAAATTCCCACTCCTTTCCTTCACCCATCATCGTCTCATCCAGTTACTAATCCGAAAAGGTTTTGCTCAACAAAACCTTCCCTTAAAAAATCTACCCTTAGACCCTCAGCAAGCTGCTAAAAATCCTCAAGAAATTCCGGAAAATCCCCATGAGCAGCAACCATATAACACCCCTGACCATCTAGAAATTCCACTCGTAGAACCAATTGATCCAATTCTCCCTCCTATCATACCAAATCCATCCCACAATTTGGCAGAATCATCTGATCCTACTGTTCATATCTCTAATTATGATTCTCAAGATAACCTTCCCATCTCTACTCTAAAGAGAAAAAGGCAAACCACGACCCCTTTTCTATCAAAAAGATGAATGAGGGCCCCAACCAAAGCAACCACTACTTCTGATAGCCCTTTCCCTCAGGGAAAATCAACCCATAAAAGAAAGTGAACCACTACCTTTCCTTCCTTTTTACCTAAAAGACGAATGAGGGCGTCAATTGAAGCAACCACCATTCCCACCACCCTACACTCTCCACCCATTATTTTAAAAGCCCATACACCATCACAGACCCAAGTCCTGGAATTTTAACCTGTCTCACCCACGGGCATTGAAACACAAGAACCAGATGCCCAGGGTTCTACGACATCATTTCCTTCAGAATAGGTAGCTGTCACACAAGAAAAAACTACTAATTCAGTAGCTGTTACACAAGAACCAGATATAGCTATCACACAAGAACTAGCTACAGTTGCAACACAAGAACCAGCTGCTGACGTTCAAGAACTAGATGCCAGGATGCTGCACATCACGTAGCTGTCACACAAGAACTAGCTACTCCTTCAGTAGTTGTTACACAAGAACCAGTTACTGAGACTGTGACTGTTACACAAAATCCAGTCACCCTGGCTTCCCTCTTACAAGAAAATGAGTTTTCAAAATTAGAACTCGAAGCCTACAAGCAAGAATTGGTAATGGCGAGGGAAGCCTATGACAAGGAGCTTAACTTGTATACCTTAGCTCACACAACATCTATGGCAAAGAAAGACAAATAAAATGATCAATATAAGGAATACATGTGCAGCCAACGCAACAATATTTATCATCAAGAGGGCTATAAAATAGTTCAAGTCCCAATACCGGGAGCATCTACGTCTTCTACGGTCAAAGAGGAATGCCCTACTGTTACACAAGAACTAGTAGGGCCTTCAAAAATTCCAGAAAAAGAACCTAATTTTCAGTTACCCTGCCCTACTGTAACTGATTCTACTACTCAGACTATACCTCAGCCTACCACTTGCAATGCTGAAACACAAACTGAACCATGGGATGAGCTGCAAATAATGAACAAGTGGAGGAAAGAATATGCCATTTCGCAAGATAAAACATTGTAGAAACACAAATTAGTTTCGCAGAGTCATATATATTCAAACTGGGAGATCTTGGAGCAAACACTCCAGCAATCTAGAGTTCATAAGAAGGAGAATAAAGAGTTAAAGGGAAAACTGCTCCTAATGTTTGAACTGGTACAAAAATTATTGGCTGCTAGGAAACCATCTCTAAATTACTCTCTATTCCTCACAGAACATCTTGTTTATTTTTAGTTGAAAGCAATCAAAGATGGAAGACCCGATGAGGTGCTTACATCCGAACAGTTTGTGAAAACATTTGCAGAAACCTCTACCACTGATCAACACTTATTGTGTGAATTGTATCTTCACAATGAAGCCATTCCTGGAAACAGAAGGCTTAACCTCAATCCTCTTGTTGGCGATATTCATACCAGGGCATTTGCCTCTTTCCTTGCTAACCAGATTGCATGGCAAACCGCTTTTCTTACAGCTAGGCAAAACGAAGATAATCGTCTTCTCTGGATAAGGCTAGAACCGTAGAACCCTACCATATTTATGGTAGAATATTATCAATTTTTGAATAAACCAGGGATGATTGAACATATACGGCAATTACAGGCTTCAGTACTTCAGGATTGTCAATAATTTATCAGGGCCAAGGAAACTGCTGCTTTAAGAGCAAACAACATGTTTTGGCAACAATCTTCCAAGGAAAAGTAGGAGTATAATCCTTTCAGTCCTATTAATCTTGAAACCGCAATCTCCAGAGTACCAAATTACATCAAGTGTGTTCAGGAATGTGCTGAAAAATGGATAGGGCACCACTTTCATTTTCCTATTTTGTGGATGCCAACAGAGGAATATCATGCTCATCATAGGTTGGCTAGGAAAGATGAAGCAGCAGCTTGGAAAAAGTTGAAAAATGTGCAAGGGTTCAAAGCTTCAATAGACAACACCTTCCATAGCTACTCCCTAAGTAATTTGCATGCCAAAAGCCAATATCCGGACTCTGATTCAAACTAAAGTTGCCTGAGGACATGCAACCTTTTTAGTTGGGGGGGATGTTAGGACCCCATAAAGCACCTTTTTGACCTTACATTTTGCTATCATTCCACTCTTTTCCCAGCCCATATTCAAAGCTTATATTATCACTCTCATCCATTCTTCCAAAGGTATATAACATTCTTCTCTTTACTATATGTTTAATTTGTTTTACATGTAATTTTAGATTACTTTCATATTTAATCATTAATCGAAAACATATAGTTGTTGAGACAGTTTGAAGACTACAGTTAATTCATCATGGCTGTCTGAAGACCGCATTGCTGAAACAGTCAACATAGTACGCAAATACCGTTGTTGAAACAACCATGATTTGCGATTCTGAAGCAACATTTCAGGCACGACAACAACAAGAAAAGACAAGTAAGGAAGCTATTACACTGGCCGTAACAATTGCACCTTGGAGCCAGCACCATCGTAACCATTGTAATAGCATTTTGCTATGGAAGAACAGAATATTCTATTTTAGTATAGAAGATCAGATCGGGTTAAGAATAGGATATTCTATGATGTAACCAATTGTTTAATAGATGTCTCCTCTTTAAAAAGAGGAGACATCAGCATTAGTGGGGGGGACGGACTACGGGAGATTTATTTTGAATAGACTTACAGAGAGGGGTGTGAATCCTTTGTAATATGTTATTTCTTTTGACAGATGAATAAAAGCTTGTTCTAAGCATTTCATTTTAGTTCCTTCTGCTGGGGAATCTTTTGAGAAGGAAAGGGCCCACCTTCTTCACAAGATTCACCCATTTATTTCCGTAGTGTGTTAGCTGTTCTTTTCATCTACGCCTTGTTAAATTCTGTTTGCTAAAATCTTTTATGCAGTATTGGAACTCTCTTATCTATTGCTGAAACTTTGTTTCCATTAATTGTTGCATTGTTTTCATACAATTCATTCTTAGGTAATTGAGGATTATTTTAATTGGTAATCTTGTTTATAGAATGAATTTGTGAAAGCATGGTAATCAGAAACAGGTGCTGAAGATTCCTACTTGGGGAATAGGGTCCTGTTCTCTGTTATAGCATAATTAGTCTTTACTTCTGCAGATTGGTTTCGTTTCCTAGATTGTTATCTTTTTAATGTAATCCAGGATTCTTTTGGTGATTGTCTGTAATAGAAATATTGTCTTTGTTGTAACTCAAGTAGAACTTCAGTTTGTGTGAAGCAAGGTTTGATTGGTGTAATTGTTACTACAAATTTTTATTTCTTTTGAGATTGAGCATATATAGTGTGTGATTGCCTTTGAAATAAACAAACTTCCCTGGGTTGATAATTTATGTCGCACTTGATTGTTTAAATTAATAAGAAATTAAAGTGACCAACAACCTCTCAAGGAAAGAGGTGGGATTCCCGATCAGGAACACCCAGTGCTAAACAACACTATTCTCTATTAAATAGCCAGGAGAATGAGAAATGTCTAAACAGACATGTTCTTCCAAAGCAATGGGTTCAACAACCTTCTTTTGTTGTTCTCCTCTTTCTTTTATAGGATAAAAGTCTTGCAAAACCCTAAACCATCTCAAAGGTTTAGCTCTTTTCACATGTGTAGCCTCCAACTAGAACTGTGTTGTGCATCTAGGAGGTACATTGCATCTGGACAACGATGTGGATTTGGTCATGTTGACCCAGTCAATTGTCACAATCCCTTTCACACATAAGGGAGTTTTATTAAGGCAACCCAGATTTAGCCTTGTTCACATGGGCATTGATTTATTTTTCTGTTTTAGGAGTTTAATTTATCATCCTTTACAATTTTATTCTTGCAACAAGAAATTGAAAACAAAATTTTATATTCCTATTAGCTTGGGCTAATTAGGAATATTACAGCCCTCCCCTCCAAAATGTTGCTTGTCCTCAAGAAATTGATAGAGTGAGTGCTGCAAATCCTTCCTTCTTCCATTGGTGACACCATCAAGTGATAAGCCTCCTCCATGAGCTGAGTGTTCACCAAACCATCCTCCCATGAATTGTTTCTTTAATTTTTTTATGAGAGGTAAGTGACCCATCCCATAAGGAGTTAAGAACTCAAGTGAAACAATCATGGCTGAACCAAAACTCTCCCTGAAACATGTAGCATAAGGTACATGGAGAGTCTCCATCCCATGTGGCTCATACATGCTCCTCATCCTCCCTCCATACAAACCCACAAATAGTACAAGTATATCATCAATGTATGGAAGCAAAACTATGTGCATACAAACAGAAAATTGAGCATGAGGAGGTGGATCATAATCCCACATATGATACCAACGCAATGCATCTCCTGCCTGCCTCAAATCAATACATGGTAAGTGGTTTTCCCACCACTTACTTGCTACCCAATTCATCTCACTATTTTTGAAGGTGAGAGATATGTTTGGTGCCTTGGGGAAGCACCCATCATGATAAAAAATCTCCCTTTGCTCATTAAGGGAGTGGCCAAATTCAGAAATTTTAATGGCCCAATAGTTGCCATGAGATTTACATGATACATTAATCCTTTGAGGAGTCATGGCCTGCATAAAAATGGTAAAAGAACATGTACAATCAGAAAATAAAACTTGCTTTATATGAACATATCCTTTACCAACAAGGTCTCTCATACACATGGAGTTGTGCATGGATCTTTCTCCTCTTTCCAAAGAAGGAAGAGATGACTTAAATGACTCTTGGATAGAATCCCATGGCTGCCCCAACTCCACATAGCTCATGCATTCTTGAAAATGCCGATATATTTCCTCTTTCAAGCCTTCCCAATCAAAGCTCCTCATGATGATGTTGTAGATCCTCATGGAATACATGTGGCTGAAACAGAACTCTTTATGTGCTTTTTGTAGTATCTTGTGCTTGAGCTTAGAAGCTCTAGGAAAAAATATTCTACCATGATCATAGATGACTTCTCCTTGGACTAAGTAGCCCTCTTCATCCAACTGGTCATCAAGTATCATACATGTGTGAATATATTTGGAATAATCCACTAGCAGTTGGGATTTCCAATACAGATCTACACTGCTCAACAATGACAGTGTTGATGATGCATCAACCAAAGTATCTGTCATGTTGTTGATCCTTCCCTTGACATCTCCTATGCCAAAGGTGTGTGTTGGAAGGTTGTTCCTTCCCTTCTTCTACTCCCACAGCGCAAGATTAGAAAGGAGAGTGGGTGATGATGATAGGGGAAGAATATTCCCTCCTCCTTGATCTTACCCAAGTCTCCCAGTGATGTAGCTTTGTCTTCAAGTGCTCCAACCCTCCTGTATCTGAGTTTGGAGCAACAATTTATGAGGTTTTCCCCACAGAATCTAAATCAAGTGGCCTCCCAGGTGGTTTTCCACTAGAAAATGAGGTTACAGGGACCATCCTCATATGCAGAATAGATGGGATCCTAATGTCCCTGCTTCCACTGTGCAATTTCAACTTTGTTTCATGTGTGGAAGTCTCATGAAATTTGGAGACCCCTCTTAGTGATGTAAGAGTGCCTCTGATTGGAGCATTTGCTCCATCTTCTTCTAATAGTGGATCAGCTTTGTGATCCCGCCTTTGTTTTGTCTCATTGTCTTTTAGCATAGACACATGCTGCTCATGTCCTCCATATGGAAGATCCTTAGGAACTCCTTGCAAAGATGCAAGAGCCCCTCTAGTGGAAGCCATTGCTTCATCTCCATCTCCTGATGAAAATAGATCTCCTCCTGTTGTCACAGTGCTAGAGGATATTCTCTGCTCTTTCTCTCCCTTCTCCTCATCAATGGAGAATGCATCATCATTAAGAGACCCTTTTCCTTGATCTCTCTTTGAAGAAGGAACCCCCATGTTTTCTCTTTGAGAAAAGAGACCTTGCTGTAGTGGGGTTTTTTCCCTTGGAAAAACATGCAACAGATCTTCAATCCCCTCAAAAATGTTTAAGACTGGAGTTGGCTCTATGGAATCTTCCAACTTATGCAAAGAGTCAGATTTCTTGGGCTTGATTTTCTTTCCCCAAGAAGTCTCAAAATGTCTTACATCAAATCTTTTCACTAGTCTCCTAGTGAACTTTACATAAGAAGAGATATTTACCCTTTTCAAGGAAGAAGACTCAAATAGCCACCAGGTATAAGCCTTTCCTTGAAGATGCAGCACTGCTACTCTCAAGGCTTCTTCTTCTGAAACTTGATGCAGCTGGAAGTATGTGTCAAGTTTCCTTACCCAAGACTTGGCTAAGTCCTTAGGTGATCCATCAAAAGTAGGTAGAGAGAATATACCCAAAGTGTGTTGCATGCACCCTTTTCTTCTATTGTAGATGCTGGATCTTTCTTCTTTGAGTTGAAAAAACTCTGGGAAATTGAGATGCTCTTTGAATCTCTCTGATAGAGACTCATAATCTTGGAGATAATCCCCAAGAGATTCCTCCTTTGGTGTTCCTCGTTTTCCTTCTTTCTTTGACAAGAAAGTAGGCATGCTCCAACGTTGCAGATCAAGTTGTGTGGTTGAATTCTCACACACATAGTAAGAAGTATTGGGGCTTTCTTGATGTAAAAATCCTCCTGAGGGATCTGCATGTATTTCCCTCTTCATTCCCCGGATTTCTTCTTTCAGTTCATACATAGCTTGAGAAAGAGTTTTAGAGAACTCTTCTCTCCATAATCTTCCAGTAAAATGGATCTTGCCCTTTTCTTCTGTATCTCCAGTGTAACCACACTTCTTCATCAGTTTTTTCTTTCCATGAAAATACATATTGGCTCTTCAATAAGAATAGGCTGTGCCAAGATAGTTTCTTTGATACCACTGTAATATTCCCAAAATGGGACTGCTAGCAAGGCATGCCTGAAAAACGCATTTTTCAGGAATGTATGCTACAAGTTTGAAAACCAACCCTTGGATTCCTTAGATCTGATAATATAAGACCCAAATCCAAGAGGGGATCAGAAACAAATCTTTCTAGGTGGTTTAAACAGATCTCCCACACCTAGTACAGCTGGAAAAAACCCAAGAATGGGACTGCAGCAACACAAAGTAACACTGCCCAGAAAATAACGCAGTTTTAATGAATAGCAGTAGAAGACCAATATGGTAGCTCAAAAATATTTTATACAACAGTGAATCAGATTTACAATGTGGCCCATTAAATGTACAAGATAAGGATGGAAGACTTTTATGGAGAAAACCCTCTAAAAGAGGTGTTGCAACAATGTATTTCACTGTAAAAGCCTTGACAGCGTTATTTTATTGAGCATATAGCAGTTGTAGGTTACAACTCAGATCTAGAACAGATCTGTGTACAAAAGATTAGATCTATATCAGATCTGTACACTAGATTGTCTCTATTTTACATATCCCTTGGGGTTTTCAGCAAAACATGAAGCATATGGAGTAGATCTGAGATCTCATGCAGCAGATTTGTAGATTTCTTTAGAATTTCTGAAGCTTATACAGGAGTATTCAGATCAGATTTGAATATGACATGGATAAGAATATAAATCCATGGATCACCATAGTGAGAGGCAGATTCTCAACACTAGAGATCAGTCCTCAAAGTTTTCCAAAACTCCCTGCAACTTTCCTCTTGCAGATAACGCAGTCCTGGAAGACAAACTGCGTTATAGACTTGATGAAAATTTTTGCCTGATGCCAAGGTATGGGTCTGAAGCTCCAATGATCCAATACACTCTTGCCAAGGGGATAGAAGGCTTTCCCACTGAAAAGAGGCACTAGAATGGCTTAGATCTAAATAGATCTAGCCTCCACTTGCTGCAGCTTACAAAGACAACCAAACCCTCAATAGGATTTGCGTTGTAGTTGGAAGTAGAAGCTTGGCCAAATGCCTGATAGTGGACAAGAAATGCAAGACTCTTCCAAGAGGCCTCTCAAGGAAAGAGGTGGGATTCCCGATCAGGAACACCCAGTGCTAAATAACACTATTCTCTGCTAAATAGCCAAGAGAATGGGAAATGTCTAAACAGACATGTTCTTCCAAAGAAATAGGTTCAAAAACCCTCTTCTGTTGTTCTCCTCTTTCTTTTATAGGATAAAAGTCTTGCAAAACCCTAAACCATCTCAAAGGTTTAGCTCCTTTCACATGTGTAGCCTCCAACTAGAACTGTGTTGTGCATCTAGAAGGTACATTGCATCTGGACAGTGCTGTGGATTTAGTCTTGTTGACCCAGTCAATTGTCACAATCCCTTTCATACATAAGGGATTTTTAATAAGGCAGCCCAGATTTAGCCTTCTTCACATGGGCATTGATTTATTTTGTTGTTTTAGGAGTTTAATTTATCCTCCTTTACAATTTTATTCTTGCAACAAGAAAGTGAAAAAAAATTGTATATTCCTATTAGCTTGGGCTAATTAGGAATATTACACTTTGCTTCCCATACTGAGCTTCTCCTTAATGCCCCAATGGTTGAGCCAAGACTCGGCATCCTTATGCCACACTAAGGTTAGAAACAATTTTACGGAGCCTTCTTGATTCCATGTTGTCAAGCTTCTTCTTATACATTAATATTTAAACATAGTTGTACTTTCAATAAGGGACAACCACATTCGATCAAGAGAATAAGAGAATAGGATACGTATTATAGGCATCAAAATTTTGATATGATTCTTTTAGATTTATCAAAATGTGTTTTTGAGTAAAAGTTTCAAGTGAGTGTGAAGTGTGAGCAACACTTATTAAGTCAAAATATCCACTCAAAAGCACATTATGCTCAAATCACAAAAGCCTAAACAGGAAATACTTATTTCATCATGCATTTTGAATTATCATGACATTAAAAATGATAAAAATTAATTAATAATAACTTTTTTTAATTATTATTATTATTATTAATTACAAACAAATTAATATATATATATATATATATATATACACACACACACACACATACACTAAGATTTTAGTTATGAAGATTCATTTTTAATCTATAAATAGGCTTTATCATGCCCAACTATAACATATCAATAATCTTACACTCAAATGGCCATACTAAGGAGAAGTAAATATTTCAGGCTCGCTCTCAACCATAAATAAAATAACACAACATTATATCGAGTTTATAGAGAAATATACTTAAAAGTGAAAAAAAACCCTATATATATTATATAAAACAATTGAAAAAAAATTATAGTCAAACCATTTTAACTAGTCTCACTATTTTATGCCCAAACAGAATTTGAAGACATTAAATCCATTTCATACATTAAAAAATGCAACTTACACAATTACATGTGGTTTATATATATGACAAATCTATCAAACTTTCAAAGGGATCAAACATGTGGAGGTACAATCTTTTTATTCAAGCTTTACATTTGAAAAGAGCTTTGCAACATTAAGAGAAATCAATCCCATGTAATACAAGTGGGCTTAGCTTTGCAACATCAAGAGATTTGATCCCCTCATCTCTTACTAAATCAACCCCATGTAATGCAAGTGGGATACCAACCTACTTATTGTAAATTCCTCTATATTACAAAAAATATATATACACCTATTCCATATAATGCATAATGCAAGTGGGAAACTTACCTACATACACACCTATCAACAACAAATAAAAAAGTAACAACTATTTTTATATTAATCAAATATTATAATTATTTATTTATTATTTTTTATATTAATTTAACAAAATGGCTAGAAATGAGAATTTTTTTTTTTAAATCTAATCTAAAATTTTTTACAAGTGATAGAATTCTTTACATGCATAACATTGTCGATGGTTTTTGAATTCTATACATAACATTGTCGATGATTTTTGAACCAACCAATATGGTTTAATAAATAATAATTACTAAATTTTTAATCGGAGTCCGAATTATGCGTAGCATTTCAGAAATCAAAATTCCACCATAAAATTCAGACCACTCCTTTCGTTAAATAGGTGAAATGTCAATAAGTCTTTATACACTTTTTCAAATAGTAATTTGGATAACGTTGCTAATCCAAACAGATATTACGATTGGTTTGGTCGGAGAAGGTAATTAAATGGTTGTATTTTAGAATTTTTATGAAGGTGAGAAATTAAGATTTAAATGGTTTAAAAATAGATAGTAATTATGAAAACAAATTCCACAAAATTCCCTTTGCATCTTTTGATATGTAAAATGAAACACGATAATGGTAATTCATTTAAAAAAATAAGTCACTGAAGTTTAGGCGATGAGTCCTGGGCGGTGGTGAGTTTAGTAGCTGAAGTTTAGGCGATGAGTCCTGGGCGGTGCTGCATTTGGTCCGTTAACGAAGAAATGGTAATTCGCATGTACGGGAGAAAGTGATAGAAAGAGGGCGGTTGATGGCAATCTTGTGGGCTGACCAACATTAACGTTTACAAAAGCGCTACCCGCCCTCCAAAGTACAGATAAATCACAAATTTACGACGGTGGATGTGAAATTCAAGGAGGGCTAGAGTCGTAATGATTTAAGTTTCCGTTCCCTACCATGTACCTAGACGTACTAAACCTGCATCCAGACAAAATTTCTATGGTTCGCCCACAGCATATTTAGTTCGTGATTGGATTATATATGTGAGGGGGCCTAGATAATAATAGAGTTAAAAATATTATAATTATATTTATTTTATTTAAAATTTCAGATTAAATAAAAATTAATAATTTTATTAATATAATATTTGGATTTAATTTACTTAATAACATTTCAAATTAGACATTGGTTTTTTTAAAAAGTTAAATTGGATTAATGACATTGATTTTTTTAAAAGTTAAATAGGATTATGTTAATCAATTTATGAACGAGCATGTTAATTAATTTACGAACCAGATTCCCCGGATGTGGGTGGGAATTAACGTGATGCAGAGGACGATCTAGCAGGCGGGCGCGTGGCTTGCCCACTGGGTTGCCTGCGGAGGGCATTTACTCACCCTCGGAACATTCAATATGATGGGCCGTCACCCTACGCAGCATTTATGCCGGTGGGGAGGTCGAGACACCCAAAACTTCCATATGAAACCTCCAGCTCCTCCGTCTTCATTCGAAATTTCTGGTGCTTTGATCTGGATTTGTTGTGGCTTGCAGGTATCCATGTCGAGGCAGCTTTGGCCAGTGGGTTCTACTTGCTCGCCGGAAGCAGATATTCACAGCTTTCGCACCACAGTTGGAAGGCGCTGCCCTCTGACTTGCTGTGTAAGTTTTATCCCCGGCTTCCATTACTCACACAACCCTTTTTGTGCTCTGGCAGGCTTTTGCTCTGTCCCGCCTCTGGGTCTCTCTGGCAATTCCGCCTTCTCCCACGATTTCGGTGCTGCTATGCCTAGACTGAGGCATCGTCTGCGATGCCGCAGAGGAGGTTCCAGGCGTCGACGCTCTCCTTCCCCTTCTTCTCCCTCGCACTCTTCTCGTAGTCCCAGTGAAAATCATCCCCGCCGGCTCCGTAGCAGTGGTCAGTCTCGTCGTTTGCCTCCCTCCCCACGGCATGATGTCTTAGCCTCTACCCAGCCTGTTGAGCCTCAGCCTGCTACAGCTGCTTTAATTCAGAATCCCACCACCGCCGTCTTCCATTATCAGTGCAGCTCCTCTCGCCCCATGGTCATTGCTACGGTTAATGTTTCCTTCAAAGGGATTCCAGAGGATACTCCTGCACCCCCGCCATCTGCTCTCCAGTTCAATTCGCCAACCCCTCCCTCTGCTCCGACTGTCTCTCAACAAGTGGACAAAGGTCCCTCTCGCAGGGCAGGTGACTGCAGCTCGAGCTTACACCAGGTCACAGGGGCGCAAGCAGCTGAGCGTGATGCAGGGGAGGATGCTACTCAAAGCACACCAGTTCTGGATGATGACAAGGGATGTTGGTGCCGAATTGAAGAGGAATCACCCTCGAGTGACTATGGACTCTAATGCTCCTGCTTTCTATTATCTTGTCTAGTCTTTTTAGCATTTTTGCAGGTTCTGTTAACTATCTGGTCTTTGTCACCAAAGTAGTCCCACACCTTTGTATGGGTCAGTTTCCCTTAATGGGCAGCTCTCGTTCTCTGCTTGGTTTTGTTAAGTCACGGCTGGTTTCCTCTTGCGAGGCAGCTCTCAAATGTTTCTCGGGCCGGTTTCCCTTTGTGGGCGGCCCAATTTTTTGATATCTTGCTGACTGTATGACGCTCTGATGCCTTGAATTTGATGTACCATATGTTATATTAATAGATTTAAGCTTACTTAGAAAAAAAATAAAAAAAAATTACGAACCAGATTTTTTTTTTAAATAAGATTTAATTATGGTGTGTTTTCATAAATTGATGGTAAAAGTTTTCCAAGATTCCAGAATAGTTGGATTAAGCTTTTATTCGCAGTTACCTTTGCTCTAAGGATAAAAGGAAAATCCTAGAGAAGAAAAGGGGTTTTGTATAAGAGAAAAGGAAGAACTAGAGAGCTGAGAGGGGAAAGTGTCCAGAGCTGGTAGAACCCAGCAAAACTCTGCTATTGACGTTGGAGGAGAGACTAGACAGAGGTCTCGAGGTCTACCTCTGGAGAACTGCTACGCAATCCTACTCTAGTGAGGAGCACGGGGGGAGCTGAGGACGTAATTGCATCTCTCATGGATGGGAGGATGCCACCATCTATACTAATCTGAGATAAGTATTACAAGACCAATATAATAGAACGGATAATGAGTTCTCATGAAGTATTTATAAATATGTTAATCTCTGTAAGTAGTTTTTCTGTGCAATGTGAAAGTTTGGTTACATAAAATTAAAGGTTATTTATGCTACTGAATCGTTTAAAAGGCTAAATAGACAGGGATAAATATTCAAATTATGAGTGTTGTGTAAACATTTTCCTAGAGTATTTTTGCATTATGATAAGTCTAGTGGAAGGATAACTCTATTTGCAAAGAACAAGAGACTAAAGAGTTAATTATATCTAGCAGAACAAGAGTGGAAAAGTAACTAGGAAAATTACTCCATTCAGGGAGGAATTCCCCAAACTCGAGAGTCTGTCCTGTAAAGAAAACAAAAACAAATACATGGACTAAAGTTTGAGTAACAAACCCTTTAGAGATGGTCTGGTAATCTATGAGTTTCTCCTACTATGATAGGAATTACTGAAGTAAAAACCAAGAAACGAAACTAAATAGGAATAGAAACTGCAAAATTATTTGCATATTAATTAAGTGCGAATACAATAAACATCTATTTATTAAATAGTGAAACAATGAACATCTAATACTGAAACGTAAGAGATAGACAAATAAATATAAATACACCAGTGTCCCTCGTGGGGAGAAGCAAACACTGTGATATAAATTATATAAAAGAGGGTGTAATAACTTCAAAATAGAGACAAGCTGAGCGTGAATGCTCGACTGGAGAATAGTAATGAATTCGAAAAATATTTAAGCAAATAGGAGTAACTCATTGACAATATTTGGTGCGATAAGTTAAGTATCGGATAAAATGAACTCGCATGTATATATCTAATACCCTAATGAATTAATAAGATTAAAAAAAGTACAAAGTTCATAGCCTGAACAACTTCAAAAACTTCCATATTACATTTGTGGTCTAACATTACTGTGAAAATTGGGAAAGAGATGGAACAGTGAAGTTTTTTCCAAAAAACCCTCTTCAATGAATAACAATGATGGAAAACAAGTTTAGTTGTGCGACAGATAAGTGGTCACATCGCGCAGTCTAAACAAAAGAGAAGGGAAAATATAAGTTGTTTAAATGTGTACAGTAAGCCCTCGAATGGTTGTAAATCTAGAACCAAATCCGAAGCATAGAGCTCTATGCTCGCCCAAAAAACATAGTAACCATTTTTCGAACCCTTAAGAACAATCCTGAATGGAACGAGAAAAACTAGCTACGTTGAAGGACTTCAGAATACCTGTAAAGAGACAAGAAAGGAATTAAATGAATGCAACCCATAATGACAGAAACGTTGAAGGAATTGGGGGTTTCTGCGGTACTTGTTGGGAGAGAACAAAACATTCTTAGCTCTCAAGAAATACAAATAAACATACCCATAACAGAGAATGAGAAATTCTATAGTGTAGTGATAGCGTACTTACCTTCCGTGGCTTAAGAAAGCAAGCTCTGCAAACCTGGAAATAGGAGATCAATAAAAAGAGAAATATTTGGTATACGACATTCATTTAATCAGAGAAAAATAATTGGAAAACACTAGAAGCTGATGTTAACCTGCATACCTGCTTCGGCCGCATAGGCTATGACTCCATTCTCGAGACCAGACCCTGTGGGATACCATGATTCTTTGCAGAATAGATGTAGTTCGATGAACACATAAACCCCGATATGGAGCAACTATCGCACAGCTAAGAAAAGCTGCAAATAGAAGCAGAGTTGCTCTCTTAATTCCCCAAAAAGCCAAAATAACCAAACATGTAGGTGAAATGCATTGTTAGAGAGAACCATGTTTAAGAAAGGGCGTCGACACTTACAGGAGCAGGTAGCATTCCAAAGGAGAACACTGCACAATGGAAGAGTTGCAGAGCTTGGATGCTCAACGGTGACGCCAAATGAAAATTGTTTAGGGTTCGGGGGGTATGGAAATAACCTAACCACCCCAGAACCCATCGCAGTCATTGATCAAGGGAAACCCATTGATGGTGGGAAATGACACAAATGTCCCTCTTGTTGTTATATCATCCACCACCTTAGCCCTAAGAAGCTTATAAAGGCAGATCACCCGAAAGCATAAAGGGGAGAAATATTTAAAAGAGTAAATGGGTTGATATGAAAGGAAATCCATATAAAAAAATGGACAAGGCATCATATATATATTGTAGCCTTGTGGTAAAGCTTCACATGAAACAGAGAGGATAAAGGCGCAAGACAGTTGCACAGGGCAGGGCCCGCCCATACTCCGCGTAATCAAAGGATAAAGGAGCGTGAAGAATTCCGGGGGGATCAAGGATAACATGGGGAAGGCGGAAGCTCACCCCCCCGAAATGGTGGTGACGTGGCATATGATGGGACCCAAGACAGATACTCCATGGGGTAATGGCCGCGGGCTTAGAGCTGCTCCAAAACCCTGCCAGAATTTCTAGTGGGCCCGACCACGAAGGACACCTGGCGCTACGAATACAATGGTAAGGTAAGTCCTAGGACACTCGGTACATGACCAGTACCGACATTTAACTCGACGTGTGGTATACACCTAACCAAACTCTGATAGCAAATAACCAGATGCCACGCATCTCAGTGTCAGTGTCCTTATGACGTTAGCCCCACAAGTGTCGTCCTAGTCTCGTTTTCTGGGCAATTTGAAGCCATATAACCCTGCTCCATGTTCACTGTGGTAAAATACTTCCTTTTATGCGATACTGTATAGCTAAAGCGCGAGCGTCCAATACCAGGTCTACCAAGTCACTTTCAACTTGCCTGCGTCTTTTTCCCCGAGCATTTTCCTTACTCCGCAGGTATTCCGTCCCTTTTTCACTATCTGGTTTCCTTCCTCTTTTCATTTTCATAATGGTCATGGGTAAAGTCAAGGTTAAGAATTCTAAACCCGAAACCCCTCAGGTTCGCGAGTCTAGGGCTACCCCTAGACCTAAGCCATTCACAGACTTGCAAATACACATTCGAGACCCACAATACCCTTTCTTTATTAGTAGCGTCAAACCTGACCTATTTAGGAAGCATATAGAAAACAAGGATAGGTTCAGAGTTGTTTTGTTGGGGTTATACCACCAAATTACTTCGCCCGTATACCCTATTGTGGAATTAATTTGCTGGCTCAGGGAAGCATATCATGAGCACCGAGACATGTTCCTATCGACTCAAGGGAACAAGATATTTAGTATATCTCCCGAGATCATCAGGAAAGCTCTCCGTTATCCTCCCAGTTATAACTATATTAGTTTCACTGAAATCTTTATCCCGTCAGTTTTCCAAGCTACCCTGGAGGCAGCAGAGCGATTTCATCGCAACTATCTCCGATTCTCATCTTACATCTTTCCCGTCTTCAGACTCAGTCCCTCTGAATACATTCAAAGAAGACCTATAGCCAACACTTTCTCTCATTGCGGGGTTGCTAGGTATAGAAGGAGCGGAGCGAGTCACGAAGGAGTGTGTAGCCATTTTATGGTTAATGTCACAATGAAGGGTTGTTTTGGATATCCCTGGTTTCTTGGCCTCCGCCATCCAAAACTAGTTTCTAGACCTCCCGACCACTGGCCATTTTCGTTTCTGTTCGATGGTGTTTTACCTCTTCCTTTTTCAACAGGCTGATAAGTTCGAGGGTTTGGGTCTGGAAAATTTTTCTAGAATAACCTCTCAACCAAGAGTTGTCTTTGACTGGAACCCCACAGTACATCAGTTGGCTAATGGGGTGGGTTATTCAAATTTCTTGAATGAATTTATGACAATAGCATATACAATTATTCACGACAACCCTCTGCCTAGGATTTTTCCTGAACAAAGGAGATGGCTACAGTATAGTGAGAAAGAAAGCACAGGAGATTGGTACTTATTTGATGACTACACTGAGATCAGGGTTTACGGTGCAGAAGTTTCCCCTTACAGACTGCTAGTGTTTCCATCCATGCAGATTTACGCCTTGGAGTACCTCCGGCAGACCTTGAAGGCTGACCAACTCCACTTCCTCCTTGCGAAAAAGGGGTTCCTTCTTAAACTTCCTACAACCATCGGCCCCTTCATTGTTAACTCAAGGCATGCCCTCCCCATAGTGGAAAACCTGCTCAAGGGTGTGGATTCAAGGCAAGGGAAAGCTTGGCCCTATGATCCGAAAGGCATCATCTCAAATAAAAGGAAGAATATTAAATCAACTGCTTATGCTCACGAAACTAGACCCTTCATTGAGTTGAGAGCTAATATTGATACCTGGCCTTTTCTTTCACATATGGAGACCGATTCATCTGCGACACCGAAAAAAGGAGACACTGCTTCGACACAAGAAGCAGGCAAGAAACAAGTGGAAGAAGCTGGAGCCTCAGGAGAAGGTTCTCCACCTTCCAAAAGGCAGACAACCAATGATGAAGAAAGTGTCGGAGAAGAGAAATTGCTGCAAAAAGTAACATTGTATGGTCAATTTGACAAGGGAAAAGCAGGTTTTGTGGTAAAACATGATGGTCCATCATCTTCTGATTTCTCAGAAGTTTCACAAGCCATCTCTGTAAACAGGTCAAATGCGAAGAATGAAATGAAGGGGAAGAATAGAGCTATCAGGGAAAAGCATTGGTCGAAATTAGAGGGATATGTAGACAAATATCATACTCGGTTTTTTGCCGAGATTGATATGGATAAAGAACAATTGGTAATGGCCATGACAGAAGTGGTGCTAGATCCAGAGGCTGGGACCACCAGCTATAGAGCGCTGGAAGTTGAAGTAAACATGTCACAAGTCCCACTAATTGATAAGTGCAATCTATTCCATTTTTTCGGTGATATGCTAAAGGATGAGGTTATGAAGCTCTCCCTCACTCTAAGGAAGCTCCAAACCAAGTACAGCCAAGTGGCCGATAACCTTAGAATGGAGAATATTAATGACCGAGCACTCTCAAATGACCTACGCAGTCTGCAAGCTGTTGTGAAGGGCAAAGGGAGCAATAAAGCAGATCCTCAGGGCCATGTCATCTCGGAGTTGCAGAAACAGGTTGCAGCTCTGAAACATAAGCTGAATATGCCTGGATTTCAGCACGTACAAACTGCTGAATTAGCCCAGATAGAAAAGGACAAAGCTGATATGGAAGAATCCCTTGCCAAGGAGAAATAAGAGAGGGTTAAAATTTCTGACGAGATGACCACCCTCTAGTGGAAGATGGACGAGCTGCAGAAAATCTGGGATGCACATGTATGCTCCACACCACCTCCTGAAGGAACTAGCGCACTCTTCGAGCAGCTAACCACAGCGTTGGGTGAACTTCAAGTAGCATAGAAGCAGGTTCAGACGGCACGATAGAAGATCCAGGATCTCGAGGCTTGCCTCAAGGAGAAGTCCAAAAAGGTAGTGGCTCTACAGAAGGAAATAGAAGAGGGGAATCAAGAAAAGCTGCAACAGGAGAAGACTATCCGGGACCTTAATAGCCAGATGAAAGGAAACATCACCCTTTTGGATGCTCGATGCTTAATTTGGATAGACATTATTATGGAGGTAAAGAAGCGTTGGGCTTTCCTGACCCTCATTGAAGAAAAGAAGGTCGTGGTACATCAATTCAGAAGAAATCTACATGAAGGGTATACAGACGCTTCAACTAAGGTTGAAAACACCAAAAGGTATATTTCCCTCCTAAATGATTTGAGTTCAGAAGAATTGGCCAAACGAGGAATCAAGAGCAGGTTCAAGGAGGCGTCAGAATGCCAGAGGGTGATGGAAAAGGAAGCTGCGCGCAACCTTGCACTGGGTAGTTTGGAAAGGATGGTGACAAGCTTGGAACAGTTCGAAACAGAATGGACTGAATTGACACTCGCCGGCCTCCCATCATGATGGGAGCCTTCAAATGCGGTTCTTCAACCGTTATCAGCATATGAGTGGCGATTGACAGAACTGATGAATCAGACTGACATACCATCTGAGAAGACCGCTCGGCTTAAGGCCGAAACCATAATTGCAGCACTCGGTAAAGAATTCTCTCTTCTTCATCAAGTGAAACAATGGTTGCCCACTCTGGCGAGTTATATCAAGCTAACAAAAGTGCATATTCAGGTCGACGCTTTCACTACGATACCTAATCCTGCAGCTGACACTTGGCAGAAGTGCAATGATCATGCGAGTTCATCAATCACCACATCTGCTCCTCTATCCACTCCTTCTGCCAGTAAGAAAGCCAAATCCTCTACAACCACAGTACTGCCTTCTCCAACTACAACCTCGACTCCGTCCCACCAACAAAATTGTTAGCTCATTATTGGGCCCACGTGGCCTCTTGTTTTATTTTTTACTTTCAATATTCGAGTGAAATTCATATTTCACTCCTGCAATGTTTACTTTTAGTTAGACAGTTGTGTTATTTTCACTAGAAATGACTACGAGCGTGATTTGTAAGATGATGAGAAGCGTTCTACCCCATCATCAATTTTGATTTTTTGGTTAAGACTTGAAACTGCATACAGGCACACGAAAAAGATATTTCCCAAAATATCTTTCCATGTATGGCCCTTGAAAATGTTATAAAAGCATAAAGCAAAGACATCTACAGGGTTCCATATTTTCCAAAGGACTCACTAGTTCAACATTCTGTATGTATGTTATATGAATTTTTATATTTGATGTTGAAGATCCCGTAGGGACTCAGTAATAAGAAGCTTTGTTGGAATTGGGGATTCTGATCTGGGTGATTCACAATTTGTAGCTCTTCTCTATGTTTTTAATAAAAATTTTCATTTCACATATCTCCACATTTCTAATATCTATGCTCTGGAATGCGAGTGCTCCTATGTTAAATGTGACTTTATCATTACAGATACTCATGTTTACTCATCTATAGCGCTTTAAATATAGCTGAGGCATGATATTTTGTTTCATTTTTCATCTCTTCCACTATTCTTCTGATATTAACTACAATGGATCCTTGTCTTTGGAACTGTCCACATATATGGATTCTTATCTTTGCATAGGCCTAGTATATATGGATTTTTGTCTTTGAATAAGCCCAGTTATGGTTAATATCCTACTACACCCTCTGCCACAGTCATCGCCTGCATATTAATCGATATCTGTGTGTCATTTTATAAGTCAGCCCCCTCTACAACATCCTGTCTTAAAGCTATTGGATGCATTTACCACTACAAGAAGAAAGCACATTAGTGAGGGTCATGCTTGTGACGGACCTTTAAGGTCCATCACCAATGTCACATATGGTGACGGTCCTTAAAAAACCGTCACTGTAATAGTGATGGTCCTTTATGGTCCATCACCAAAGACATTTTCAATGACACTTTTGGTGAGGGTCATTAAAGGCCCATCACTAATTCTCTCTTTGGTGACACTTCTAGTGACGAACTTTTAATGACCCTCACGAATGCTCTTTTTGTTACTTTTAGTGACGGTCAAAAAATGTTTGTCATCATTGATCATTAAAAAACCGTCACTGTAAGTGTATATAGTGATGTTCCTTTATGGTCCGTCACCAAAGACATTTTCAATGACACTTTTGGTGAGGGTCGTTAAAGGCCCATCACTAATTCTCTCTTTGGTGACACTTCTAGTGACGAACTTTTAATGACCCTCACCAATACTCTTTTTGTTACTTTTGGTGATGGTCAAAAAATGTCTGTCATCATTGATCATTCCAATGAGTTTTTGATGACGCTATGTGCCTATTAATATATTTTTTGTCAAAAGATAACAATTTAATACCATTATTGTGGAGTATTTTTTATAATATGTCCAAGGCCATAGTGGTTAGGGTCAGTCATTTTTTAAGAAGTAATTAGTGTGTATCATTTCCCTCAAGTAATGACTAGTCGAATAGAGATTTCCTATGAGTCAACACATGATTCATATCTATTAAGTTTACTATCTAGCAAATTCCCTTTAGTAAAGTTCCACTACTATGTGTAGGAAATATATTATTTAATACATAATCAAGCTCTGACAATTCTATTAATAATAAAGACCTAACAATCCTCAACAATCTGGGCACACTTTAAATTAATTCTTTGGCACACACTGACATTTCTTAGCACCCCACATGTCTTGGAACATCTTTGTACCTAGAAAATCTTGTGATGTGGCATGTGCTAGCACAACATGGAACTTTCCTAGCATGTGTTGGCATGCTGCATATAGTCCCTAGCATGCCTTGGAACACCTTGGTTGAATGCATTGACATACATTAGCACTTGGCACACAATGCCACTTGGCATGTATTGGGACCTATTATTAGTGTGCCTAGCATGCTCCTTTTCAAAAAGATAAAGTCCTGACTTATTAACCCTCTTATTGGTTCTTCCTTTTGTTGCCTTGACACATATTGACATACCCTAGCACCCTGCGCCACGTCCTTATCACCTAGCATGTATTGGCATATCTTGGCACTATTAATTGGCACATGATATAATTAGCACACCCTTGAACTCCCAAGCACACTTTGGGAAATCTTGACATGCCTTGATATTCCCTAGCATGCCTTACCAATGCTTAGCATACCATGTCACTCCCTCCTTGGCATGACAACTAACACTCATTAACACTACTCTCTGGCAGTACACGTTCCTCATATTCATTAACTTCCATTAATTTTTACCTAATGCTGCCTTAATGTTTTTTCCTAGTACTCTTTAACACTCATGAACATGCATTATCACTCTCTAGCACACCTTTGCACTCTTCAACATTCCCTTCCACTTTATAACATGCATAAAATTAGTCCCTGACACATATTGGCACTTGGCACGTGTTGGCGGTTGGAAAGTCTTAGCATGTATGGAATACATTGAGATGCCTTGGTATGATTTGGCATGGTTTAATATTAAATTTATTTTTCATGATCAAATGTTGGAAAGTAGATGAGAAGCAACAAAGGAATACTTGGCACTTAGAATGCACTAAGACTTTTCACTTGGCACCTATTGCCGCCTAGTGTTGTTGTGCCTAGCATGCCCCTCTAGGAAAAGGTAAATTGATGACTTATTAACCCTCTTATGTGTTCATTTCCTTGTATTTTAACTTTTTTCTCCATTTTGTTGTCTTGACAGTCCCTGACACGCATTGACACACCCTTGCACATCTTGGCATGCCTTAGCACTTGGCACATCTTAGCATGTTTGACATGTATTCCCACTATCTGGCACATCAAGGGGGTGAAGAGAGATGTAGTCCTAAAGTAGGTCGAGTACGAGGGCCGAGTAAGGGTTGTTAAGGGGATGTCATGCTCATCCTCCAAGAGCAATATCATCATGTGAGGGTTCAAAAGAATGTTGCATACCTTAATGCTCGGTTTTCACTAGGAAGTAGGATGGCATATTGTTGCTTCTCTTTTGGCAAATCTAGCTTAAGAGAGGTTTCTCATGAGAATCTGGGCATGCAATTTCAATGGTGTCTTTTTATGAAGGCCACATCAAATTCTGAAATGTTGAAATTTGCAACAAGAAACAGTGAGATTGGAAACCAGAAAGGACAAGAAAAAATGCACCCACACTCGTGAGCAATTTTGATGCACCAGGAGTGAGGAATGTGGGGCGTCTAAATTAATTTTCCATTAAATAAATTGGACAATAAATTGTAATTTCATCTCATAACAACTTGTGTCAGTTAATTAATTCATGATGATTGAGTTAGCTCAAGAAATCCGAGTTGAGGGTCTAAGATGAGGCATCTAGAGGGATTCTAATATTTTTGGGGTCGAGTTGAATTTGATGCATTAGTGGGGTGCAAGTGTAATTAACTCAATTAAATGAGTTAAAATCAGTTTAACTAGTTCTAACTGAGTGATGAGCTAGTGAGAGGTCGAGTGAATTAAATTATATTTAAATCACAATGAGTGATCAATCAGATAACTGATAATTCACTATTAATAGTTGCATGCATGTCAGTTTTGAGGAATACCCAGTTGAGACAGAGGTTAAAGGGAACATAACTATCAGTTGTATTAAGAGAAAATTTCCCATGTGGAGTTATAAAGTCATTGGGATGCCATGATGGATTGTGCAATCAAGGAAGACTGATTTTCCTAATTAATAAGGAGTTAATTCCCTAGGAATTTCATGAGCAAGGCAAGTTGAAGTAAGGATGAGAATTGGCTAAGTACTAGACCGAGTTTTCCTAGATCAACGGAAGACAATTGATAGAGTGCTGGAGAATCTCATGAGAGATTAAGCATTGTATTGTTTCATGATTCCTTGACTTAATACACAATAGATATAGATGGGTTTTGAGCAGTTTCTTTCCCCAAATACATCATGTTTCTATGAGATTGATAATTGATTTCTCTTACTTATATGTGATTGTGTGATCATGTTTTGTTTCCGCAAATTGTAGGAAGGATTCAGTATCTTGTTTTAGTAGATTACAAGATCAGAATGAATCTCATTGGTTGGATTTTCTACATGGTATCAGAGCAGGAATTTTTTGGGCAGCGAGTTTGCAGAGAATATCTGAAGATTTTGGTGTAAAATTTAAAAAAAAAATAGAATATTTGGATTCCTTGTGAAAATATACCCAGATGGGAAAAAAAAATCGATCGAATCGGAGCTCAGATGAGGGAGATATCATCGATTTAAAATAAACTCTTTTTTATAAACATTTTGGAACGTCGAGACAATTACACTGTGCGCGAGTCAAGAACCTATATGAAATTGAGGTACAGATGCATGCAAATCTTTGAGGAGAAAGGCAGAAGTTAGAGACTTGGTGGTTTAGAGGGAGCATAAATTACCTCTCAACATGTATCCTCATGAGAAGTAGTCTCAGAAGGTTGTGGAGTAGCTGCCACAGTTGGAGAAGCAGAGAGGAGACCGAGTGGAAGCATCCACTCAAGCAGAGACCTCCATGAGGGGGGAATTTTGAGCCAAATGAGAAGAGGGAGTAGCCATACCTCGAGGTGTAAGGTGGGTGATGTGTAGACATAATTCCAATATAAGAAATTTGGGCAAGGTCAATTGAGATGGCATGTCTCATGGATCGAACCTAGCTACGAGGAGCCCACAGTATAGCAGTAGTAGTAAGGATCAATTAGATTGATGTAGTCAGAGGTCAGCAAGACATAAATTAGAGTGACAAATGTCAAATACTGGAGCACAAATTAGAGTTAGGAACAGTTCAAAGGGCACAGATGTAGATGTCAGCAGCAACGCAGAGAATCCAGTACTAGACAGGGGCAGTAACTAGTAGTAGTCAGAAGAATTTGATGACAGATGCATTATACTGATTCAGTTGTTCGGTGTCTATTCAGTTTCAAGGTTTGCAGGTGCAAACAACACTAGAGAAATGTAACATGCAGAAAATTCCAAAGGTACCATATGGGGATAGATTGAATTCCTTTCTTGTTGAGAGGGAGTGTTGAAATTTGCAACAAGAAACAGTGAAATTGGAAACTAGAAAGGACAAAACAAAATGCACCCACACTGGTGAGGAATTTTGATGTACCAGGAGTGCGGAATGTGAGGCCTCTAATTTATTTTTCCCTTGAATAAATTGTCATTTCGTCTCATAACAACTTGTGTCAATTAACTAAGTCATGATGATTGAGTTAGCTCAAGAAATTTGATTTAAGGTGATCAAGGTGGATATTGGTGGCCACCCGCCTATTCCACTTGGGCCCTCGCCATTGTCTCTTTCATTTTTTTCAGTTTCCTTAATTATAGCACAATTTACTATTTTTTCAATTTTTCGGGTCTTGAGCTTCTGGAGCCATTTTGAGGCCGCCAAAAACGTTTTTTTGGGCATGAAAGGTTTGGCGATTTCACTGAAATCTCATTAGAAGTTGTATTCCTCAGAGAGATCTTTCTAACAATGTATCATGTGTGTCAAACAAAGATCATATGACCAAGTTATGACCCCAGGAAGTTGGCTTCCCAACTAACCCGAACGGGGCCCATAAACTCTTGGTGTTACATCTCCTCGAGTTAGGGTTTTGGTTTTTTAGGGTTTTATCTTATTTTAAATAAGAAAAAGACCCTTGATCCTTATTGTAACACAGTTTAGAGGAATATAACTATCAGTTGTATTTATAGAAAATTTCCCATGTGAAATTATAAAGTCATTGGGATGCCATGATGGATTGTGCAATCAAGGAAGGTTGAATTTCCTAATTAATATGGAGATAATTCCATAGGAATTTCATGAGTAAGGTAGGCTGAGAATTGGCTAAGTACTGGACTGATTTTGCCTAGATCAGCAGGAGACAATTGGCAGAGTGCTGGAGAATCTGAAGAGAGATTAAGCATTGTATTGTTTCATGATTCCTTGACTTAATACAAAATAGAGATAGAGGTTTTTGAGCAGTTGCTTCCCCAGATACATCTTGTGTTGTGCGATTGATAACTTGTTTCTCTTACTTATATGTGATTGTGCGATCGTGTTTTGTTTCCACAAATTGTAGGAAGGATTCAGTGTCTTGTTTTAGTACATTACAAGATCATATTGAATCTCGTTGGTTAGATTTTCTACATGAAATAGAAGAGAGGGTTGATACCATCTTGCCTTGTGGGGGTTAGTAGGTCACAAGGTCTGTGATAAAGACCAACATAAATGGAGGACTGCTTGCACTGTAATTTAGAGCCATAACAGAAGTCGACGCAGGCGTAATATTGACTGAGTTAACCCTAGTTTGAGGGTCGACATTGAGATCTGAAATTCATGTGAAGATTCAGTCAAAGAAATGCCCAGAATCTATGGATCCATATGAGCTAGGTCGAGTCTCTTATAGAGGCAAGAGTCGTGTTTTTTCTATGTGTGGATAGGGTTTGTTCTACAACAATTAGAAGCACATAATTATAATGCCCTAGTTAGGACAGTTTCCTAGCATGTTTAGTTCATAAGGTATGCCCTTAAGATTGTGACAATTTTGAGTAGAAGAAGACGGGTTGTGACCCTTAGAGCAAGGTTTATTTCTACAATAAATACCACACATCTGGAAGATGGTTTTCAAATTTAGTATGTGTGGAGACAAAAAATCCAAAGGAGGGTGGAACCTGAGCAGAAGATTGAGCATGCAGAAGAAATGTGCCATATGAAGAATGGATTGACATGCAGAGGAGTTGATTTTGGTGGACTTTCCATAGATTTTTAGAAAAATATCTGAAGAAACCTATAAAAAATTAGTAAATGGACTGTTAGTGGCTGATTTGTGACCCTAGTTCAGCCATCTACACATTGTTAGAAGTATGATAAGAGGAGTAGTTCATATTTTTTCGTAGATTGGACAACAAAGATCAAATTATCGATACATAATAATAATGATCTTGAGAGGACTCAAACCATTGTTAGGTAGCAGATTTGAAGAGCCCTATATGAAGACAATATTGTGGGCCCTATATCAGTAAAAAGAATTGACTGTGGTTGGGCAGATTGATGGTAGTCCAAGTACAGTTGGAGGGTTGTTAGGTTACTGTCAAAGAAGAGCCCTGACTCTTGTTTTGGTGAAGGACAACAAAATTGGTAGAAGGGCAGGTGTATAGGGCCTAAGGATGTGCAAACTTTGAAGGACTAAAGTAACAGTCAAGTGGGCCAACCAACTAGCCCTAGTTCACTATATTCTAGAGGATTGATTCAGTGAGAAGAAGGGCAACCTCCATAGCCCTGGACTTGTCATCTTGGAGTTGTAGTATGGAAAAAATGGGCATACCAAGGAGTTGTTCACAAATGGAATTGTGAACAACTTGTTACCACTAAAACTAGTAGTGGACCTAAAAGGGGTTCCTAAGAGGGCAACTGCTAGGACAAGGGAAACAATGGAGGCTTATCCCATTGTCACCACAGTTAAGGCTCCTTGCTCTTCACGGACTTTCACCGATGGGTGGAGTCCCAGTAGTTTAGGAAGTCACTTGTAGAGTATAGGTCAATGAATAGGTGGGAAGTGACCCTCGAAACCCTTTCCCTAAGATAAAATAAAGAGTGGGACTTGATTTCCTTTTAAGCAAGGGAATTTATCTTCTAGGGAGAGAGGAGGGGGATTGAAGGGTTGAGGGAGAAGAATAAGACTTATGAAGGAAGTTCTCAATCCCTAAAATCCTTTGGGAACTTGGATTCCCAAATGGTCATTGATAAAAGGCCTTTGACACCAAATGGGACAACGTGGGGCCAAGTGGACCCAACCCAGGTTCGGGGATGGAATTTAGCAACCAATGATGTTCCTATCCTGGAAAAGGTGATGGGAAAGGATCAGAAAAGAGTTTTTACTTCAATAGGTCAAATTGATCCTACTAGGTTCTATCCTTGGGAACATCTAGGAAAAACTTGATCCTAGAGCTAGGGCTTGAGGTATCCGGAGATTCCACTGTTGGAATTGGCCCAAGTTCTAAGGAGAGTGAGGGCACCCACCAACGCAACTTCCTCTAGGAGATAGAAGTTTTCCTCTAGCTATATTCCTGGGAAATTGTTGCCCTAGGTGACCTAATGGGACTAGACCTAGGGAATGTGGAAATTTCTTAATCTAAGAAACCCTACTGCAGTATCCTCATTTAATTCTCCTACTTGAATTAATTCATAAGTTAATTTATGAAATATTAAATAAATTAGCGAAGTAAATAGTAAATACAACTAGCAACCTACACGTACAGATCAAATACTGAATAACATGCTCACAGAAAAAGTGACACATGGATTTTCTAGACAACTGTCCCCGAAAAAAACCCAATGCGGGAAAACCAGTGCAGCTAGCTCTAGATGGTTTTCATTATTATGCAGTTTCTAAGTACAACAATCCTGGGAACCAAAACTGGTTCACCCAACAGAGAAATAAAAACAACAGTAATACGTTGCTCTGAATCCCTCTATGTCAGCCTGACTGGCTTGCGTCGACCTCTGCGCTGCTCAGTAAGGGCCTACATCACACCTGAAGAGCTTACACTGCCCCCGTGCTACCCTGACTGGGCCTGCGTAAGCCCTGCATGGCTCCTGCTACCTCTGCGTTGCCCCTACTGGGCTTTGGCTAGACTGCGTGGCTCCTACTGCCCCTGCTTCTCTGGTTGGCTGGAATGCTTAAGAAGAAAAAGCATAGGTAAGAAATAAGGCACTGGCCAAAGGTAACACATAACAATTGAAAAAATTGAAGAAATGAAATGAAAATTGATCAATGTCCACAAATAGTTGAAATAGCTCAATGGGACTAGAAAGTAAAAGCTTTGACAACAACAATAAGTGCTTATAGCATCAGCTAAGAGAACAAAGGAGACTAGTTCATGAGGTTAAAATTTTGTATAATTTTTGGCACAGGAAAATTGTATAATTGTTAGAGTAAATCTCTGTAGGTACCATTAGTTGGTGATCATCGATAATCATTTCATTTCATCAAATACCTTGATGAATGGGCCTTACAAGCTATTTGCGTAGACAAACCCCACAGAAGTTGTGTGATGGAAAAATTTTCACACTATATTGAAGAAAACACCTGCCAAATAAGGATGACATTTCAAATGGGGCAAGAAAAAATATAGATATAGACATCGAAAGCACAACAAAGAAAATTAAAAAAATGGAAACCACTACAAATTAACACCCATCCAAACATCACCACAATTTTTTCTTTAACTCTAAATCTCCAAATCCATCAAATTATATCCTGTATTCAAACATGATCCTCTTCATTAGCCATTCTGAAGATAAGGCTGAGAACTTACTACAGAACCATCACCTACATGTAGTGATCTTATTCTGTGACCAGACAACCTACTTTTGTGAAGACATGGAAAGGTAAACACTCTCTGCCAATATTTTCCATACAACCCAGGTTGAGCAACGACATATACATCACCAATTTTTTTCTTCAAGTTTGTAACTTAGAAGAGCTTTGTCTGACCACCTCCGGGTTGCTCCCAAAGTCACCCAAGCAAGAACTCTCAGAATCATCCTCTTTCTGTAGTACCTAATTAGTAATTTAATTAGCCATCACAGTTTCTTGATCATGCAGGTATTTCAAATATATTGCCAATAAGCATAAAGATTTCATGTTAAACAATCAGGTCAAAAGACTTTAGACTATGATGCAAAAAATACAAAGAAACCTCACCAACACTCAAAGGACAAACAAAGTCAAACCTCTACTAAGTATAAATAAATATCTGATAAACTTCATTCCACCACAAAAATGTGCTTAACTAAAGAAAATTCTAATTAGTGTGCTTTCAAGACAAAGCTTTCAATGGCAGTGATGTTATAAACATACCCCTACACCTCGTGAACAATAAATGCGTATAAGTAGACCATCATAAGGCTCATTTTAAACATCATTATTATCATTTTATAAATCATTTTTATTAAATCAACAAGAGGCAAGCAACAATTTCATTCAGTTCCACTGAAGCAAAGTATATGGCAGTTTCATATACTTATTATGAAGCTATCTAGATTTGCAACTTGATTGTAGAGTCAACCAATCAGTTGTTGAAGCCCTATATTGTCTCTTGTGAGAATCAAAGTTACATCAAGCTCTATGGTGGATAGGGTTTGTTCTAAAGCAATTAGAAAAAAAGTATAATTCCCTAGTTATGGTGGTTTCCTAGCATGTTTATTCCATAAGGTATGCCCTTAAGACTATGAAAAATATGCGTAGAAGAAGAGGGGTTGTGACCCTTAGAGTGAGGTTTATCTCTACAATATAAACCATAGATCTGGAATATGTTTTGTGGAACTATTTGTGGAGATAACAGATCCAAAGGAGGGTGGAACCTGAGCGGAAGAAATGTGGCATACGAAGAATGGATTGACATGAAGATGAGTTTATTTCAGTGGATTATCCATAGAGTTTTGGACAGAGATATGAAGCAACCTATAAAAATTATTCAATGGATAATTAGTGGATTATTTGTGACCCAAGTTCAGTCATCTACAAATTTTTAGAAGGAAGATAAGAGGAGTAGTTCATATCTATTCATAGACTAGACAACAAAGAAATTGGTACACAAGAACAATGATTTTGGGAGGAATTAGAATATTGTTAGGTGGAAAATTTGAAGAGCACTAGATGAGGGCAGTTTCGTGGGCCCTAGATCAATAAAAGGATTGATTGTGGTTGGGAAAATTGATGGAAGTCTAAGTACAAATGGAGGGTTGTTAGGTGACTGTCAAAGAAGAGCCATACGTTCCATACTTGTGAAGGAAAACAGGATTGGTAGAAGGGAAGGTGTATTGCATATAACGATGTGCAAACTTTGAAGGACTAAAGTAGCAGTCAAGTGGGCCAACCAACTATACCTAGTTCATTTTATTGCAGAGGATTGATTCAGTGAGAAGAAGGGAAAACTTCATAACCCTATACTTGTCATCATGGAGCAGTCGTATGGAAAAAGTGGGCAGACCAAAGAGATGTTCACAAGCAGAGTTGTGAACAACTAATCAAAGACCCTAAGTGTTGTTGACCTTAGCACACCTGCAACTCAAAGATATTCCCAATCACACACTCTTATTTGTTCATTTCCACGCATTTTGAACTATTTCTCCCTTGTGTTTCCATGGCACTCACTAACACTCCCTAGCATGCATTGACACACCCTAGCACTTGGCACATCTTGGCATGTTTCCCTGGAATTCTAGCATTCCTTGGAACTACCTAGCATACCTTGTCACTCCCTCCTTAGCACACCTAAAACTCATTGACACTCCCTAACACACATTCTTATTCATTCATTTCCATGCATTTGAAACTAGTGCTCCCTTGTGTTTCCCTAACACTCCCAAACACTCCCTGGCATGCATTGACATGACACCCTGAAACTTGACACATATTAGCATGTTTCCCTGGACTCTAGCATGCCTTAGCACTACCTAACATACCTTTTCACTCCCTCCTTAACACACCTGGAACTCACTGACACTTCCTGTCACAAAATGTTATTCATTCATTTCCATGCATTAATTTGACCTAGTTCTCCCTTTTGTCTCCCTAACACTTCCTAGCATTCGTTGGCACACCCTGTAACCTAGCTATTGGATTTATGTCTTACACTAACATTCCAACTCAGTTATGTGCCTTACCCCTTCGAATAGACTCCAATAGTAACCAAAGGATCATGTCTTAGGAGTCTTCAATGCCTAAAAAAATGCTTGACACAATACTCAAGAATTTGTTGTTATTCACTAAAGAAGGAGGCTAGTTGTGTTTGCGTCCCTTTCTTTAACAAATATTCCCATTGACCATGTGACAGGACCTATTATCATCACATTAATAATAGTTTGAATAGGTGGCGAAAGGGCCAAAGTGCTCCTTACTCATGTTGCAAGGGGCAACACCCTATAATTCTAGTAGTTACTATAAATACCCCCCTTTTATCTAAATCCTTTGCACTTGCATTATAATCTACAAGGGTAGGTTCATACAAATTAGTGTGCTATCATACCACAAGAAATTTTATGAAGGCTTTTTAACATAAAATAAGATTTCATTGCATTTCTTTCACAATAAGAAAAACACTTCAACATGAACAACAATCAAAGAAGAATGAAACTTTGTGGCCTATGGAAGATGTTTTCCTACCAAGATTGCATTCCATATAATACCAACAAGGGTCACTAGCAACGCAAAGACGTTGCCCAAGGCCATCTAGATTTGGCTAGGGAAAAAACTAGAACACGCATTTTAGGGTTCTAACTCATCTATAGTGGGAGCACCATGAGTTCTAAACTCTCAATTATATTAATATTCTGCTTACAAGTATACCCCCCATCATTAGTGATTATACAAAAAATACTCTCTATGGCCTTACCATCAACTTTAATAGGGTTCACCACAGATATACATTGGTTTTTTTTTAACAAAATAGTTTGTTCAAATAACCATCAAGATAAGGTTAAAATAAAGCCACGTGGAATATATATTAGGCTCATGTTTCATGAACATTATATAACAACCCCATTTTCAATCTAACCACTAATATTTAGGTGATTGAGTTATTAACATAAAAATGAGGTCAATTGAATCAATTTATAAACTTGTTACAAGATAATATTATTAGAGTTAGCTAACATGTATGTAAGCTTGAACTACTACCATGGAAACTAAACCCTTAGATGCTTATTTAGGTACATAAAAACATTTATTTTAAATGAACAATGCTCAATAATATTAGTGGAAATAAAATGATATTAGTTTATCTAAAATTAAGTGAAAGTCATAGTGGCAATTGATTTCTCCAAAATTCTAGTGGAAAGTGATAATATGAACAAAATTCCAATAAAATTTTCACCAAAACTAATGTTTTGAGAGTCTCCAAATTAAATAAAAAGCAACCTAAAACCTACTAAGTGAAGGGAAAGTATCTCATACTTCTATCAAGATAGAAAATTTTCAATTTGTATAAGATATATTTATTTCCATAATGAAATGCATTTTCTTCCATAATTTCTAATCAAAATGTAATTAAATTCAGTTTTACATTATTGGAATGATGAATCTTGTCTATATGTTTTATGGATTCATTATCTGGCCAACATCATTCCGGGCTAACCCAACCTAAAATGCTACGGTAACTAATACCTCTGGGTCACATCAAAAACCCAAGTGACCAAGGGAAAAAACAAATTGCTCAGGAAAAAGCTTAAATCTTCATCTCAATTCGGCCATTTGAAGTCCATCCCTGAGAAAAACCCTGTCCCTGGAAAAATGTCGACAGACGTTCCTCTACTCGCAAAAGACTGGTGTGGAAAATACTCAGGGTTTTGTCGCTATAATTCACCCAAAAACACTGGCTACTCGTCCAAGGTTGAGCCAGCTTTGGCACGAGCTTCCTATTTAGATGTCAGTCAGTCAAATCGGGTAACCTGGAAAATAAAGGGAGGGGAAAGATAGATTCATGAGGGTTGTTGATGGGTAAAATCAATAATATTCCTACAATTTCTAATGCAAATATGTTGTACCGTCCCACATAAGAGCTCTCTCCGCCACCGCACATTGAAGCTATCTCTTTACACAGAAACTTCTGGTAAATTCCCACAATTCTTCTTTATTAAGGGGGTTGGGGCAATAAATGGTAAAGCGAAACTTCTTCGGTTGGTAATCTATGAATGTTCACACCAGAGCTCGACATCATCAAGCTAAGACTTATCATCATCATCTTCAATGGATCCCTTGCTTCTCATCCCGAATCTTCGTTACAGTTCTCTCAGAGTACCCCGCATGCACCTGAAGGTGCCCTCCTTTTTGCTGCACTCAGCCATGACTGTATTCTCCCTTGTCTTGGCCACCTATTTCTTGGTGGTCTCTGGCTTCATCTACGATGTCATCGTCAAGCCACCGGGCTTTGGCAGCGTGCAGGATCCTGTCACAGGAACATAAAACCAGTGGTCTTCCTCTCCGGAAGAGTGAATGGGCAATTTATTATTGAAGGGATCTCATCGGGGTTTATGTTCTTGGTTGGTGGGGTGAGGACAAATTTGCTGGACTTGGCCCTGGACAAACAGAGAGCGAGGATCAAGGTCTCTTTTGCGGTGGCCAGGGTTTCTTATTTGGCGATCGCTTATATCATGAGTAAGTTAATCGTTCGCATGAAAATTCCATCTTTTTTACATTAATCGGGGTTATAAATAGTGAATCTAGACGTTTTAGGTCCATTTCTAGTTTACTACAAGCAAAAAAACCATGTTTCAATGGCCAAAGCCATGAGTAGTACAACCTCCAAAATAATCTGTCTGTGACAAAAACCACTTTGAGACCAAACATCAAAACTATTTTGTCTGCACAACCTGGAAGGAGAACTGATATATATACTGATCTGTTCATAATAAGTTCAATCTGGCAGGAAATAAAATTCAACAGCTGACCTTCGTGACCTAAATATTTACATAAAAAGTAAAATATCTGACAAACTGTTCAAAAAAGGATGGAGAAATATAATCTGTAGTCTGATACAGAGGAGAAAAACAGAGCATCGGATATCTATAAAACAGTCATGCTGGAAAATTTGGACTGTCCCATTCATATGTTCTGTGACCTGCAGGAACCTCTATCATTCTAAAAATTCTCTTAGATTTATGGCTAAATTATGGGAAAAACTGACTGGAAAACATAAATGCGAAGGGGAATGCCGACATTGTGCAGATCCAGGTATTTCTTGGCCTAAAGGAATAACAGTTATGACAAAGCAAATACTGGGCAGAATTCCTGGAAAACAGTCTAAATATGACCACCACAATAACAATAGTGATGTAGGATTGGGGACTTCTTCGAATTCCGTCCTTTACAATTGTGGGAATAAATTTCCCCTTGCATCTGTTTTGAGTAATGGAAGCTCAAAATCTTTCGGTAACAACTATGAACCTTTTCCCTTTTTAAGGGATGTAACCAACTCTAACACAGAAAATTTTCTCATAAACCATTTGAGCCTATGTTCTACTGTTTTATATTTCACCGACCCCTACAAAAATGAGAGAGAAGGAAATTAAACACCAAAACCTGTTGGACCTTGTGGATTTCATCATTTCAGGTAGTTGCAGGCTCAATGAAACAACAATGGAGGAGATTTCTAGGATGGTTTTTGCCAATTTGTTTAGGACTCTAACATCAAGACCTACACCAGCACCAAATTCTATTGAGCACCTTGATCAAGAAGAGGAGGTGACAGCCTTGGAGCCTGCCTATTCACATCTGCAGTTGGTCTATTATTTCCTCCTCAGGTTCGTAGCATCTCCTGAGACTAATGCAAAAGGGGCCAAGAGATATATTGATCATTCATTTGTTCTGAGGTTAACGGATCTCTTTGATTCTGAGGACCCAAGAGAGAGAATGTCTGAAAACAATTTTGCACCGTATTTATGGAAAATTCATGGTGCAGAGGCCCTTCATTTGTAAGGAAATTCACAATTTTTTTTACAAATTTATATTTGATACTGATAAATTTAATATCGTGAACTTCAACTGATTAAGTCCAGTCTTTTCAATCAATGCCTGAAAGAACCAAAAGAAAATTTAGAGACAGATCTGTGCACTCATTTATGAGGGAGGATTTATTCTAATGTTGTCCTTTACATTTATGGGAATAAATTTCCCCTTGCTTCTATTTGGAGTAATGGAAGCTTGAAATATTTTAGTAACAACTATGAACCTATGCCCTTTTTCGGGGATGTGCCCAGCTCTGACAGAAAATTTTCTCATACTAGTGTACAAGCAGAGTAGGTGAGCACAGTGCTACAATCCTCCCAATTTTCCCTTAAGCCATTTCAGTGAAATCTAGTTGTGCTGGAGCAGAGTAGGTGAGAAAAATGTTATAATCCTCCCAATTGTTTCCTAACATGGCTATATTAATCGTTGTTGGTCTCTCGCACCCTAATTGCCCGAACAAAATCATGACACAACAAACGAATAAATCTGAAAGCCACTGCAAACGAATAAATATGAAAGCCACTGTATACATTTATGATCTAGATTTTTATAACTAAATACACTAAAAAAATCCATTCCATTATGTGGTATATTTCTTTCTAGAACTAAATACAAATTTGGCATTGTACATCACAGAGCCCCATTTCCTTCATGATAAAGATGAAGAAGGTAAATTTCACAGGGTTGGAGAATTCTGTTGGAATTTTTCTGTAAGTTTTTAAACCTTTTGTTTTGAGAACTCCAAAATTGATATTTGGTTATGAAGAGAGATTCCTTTGTTTCTTATCTGTAAAATGTTTTAGGCCCATTTAGTAGATATATTTTTAGTCCCTGCCTACGACAGTGACTATTGTTTTTGGATTGCACCATTAATCTTGTCCATACAAAAAACTGAACACATAAAAATTTGTGTGAAGTTTCTGCAATTTTTATATTTTTTAAGATTGAAATGAGAATTTTCTATATTATTATTGGATCATAGCCCTAGAAATTACTCATTTAAAAGAACCCAGAAAATACAAATTTCTTGGGCACATGACATTTTTTAGCCTTCTTTTGCGACTGTTGGTTGCAAAACGAACTATTCAGTTGTGGGTTGCAAAACAAAATATGGAGATAGAGGAGTGAAATTATTGGGAGGGAAAAAAAGGAGCATAAAGAATATGAGAATATTGTTGGACGGTCAATTGGAGGATTCCTTAGCTTAAGCACGGTTAAGCTAATCATTCTGCATTTTGCTCCATGCAGGTCAGCAAAAACCAGGATGAACATTTACAAAAACACAAGTCTCATTCTCACATCTCAGTTTCTTTGCCAACAGTGTTGTAGGATAATATTTTCCTTTAATCTTAATATTTATTATTTTATTTCATAGAGGTTCTAGCTTTAAGAGACTGTATAAGCTAATAATTCTGTGTTTTCCTCCTAGTCCTTGAGATAATATTGACTGGTATTCCATCTCCATTCTTGGTGTTTGCTGGTTCTTTAAAATATTACATTAACATTATGATATACTAGGGATTTACAATTGTAATTCAGATCTTCTTGTGCTTATTTATGTATTGTCCATCTGTACAGTGATTGTTTTTCTCCAACTGATAAATTGCTTCTTCCAACAGTTAAAAAAAAGAAAATATGACTGTAAACTTGCCATTCAAGTATAATTGTTTATTTCCTTGGAAACTATGTAGGTGCTTGATAAGGATGGTAGCTTTCTTTCAAAAGGTAACTTGGAAAGTGGTGCAAGCTGGTCAGTGGAATTGGGTCGTCAAACTATGGGGTGACCTATCATAGTGGAGAATATGAGTTAGCTCCAAGAATCTCTTATAGAGGTCAGTTAAATTGTTAGATTAACAGGGTTTTTATATGCGCTCAATAATTCAATTTTGTTATTTTGAGACATGGTTTAAAGTTGTCATGTTATCTTCTGTTGGTTTTCACCAATTTTTTAGATGCTTTGTGAGGAGCAGGGGCTCTTCCTTGAAATGGCTGACATCATTTGAGGCTTGGGGTTTATGATTTTAAAGGGAGTCATGGAAGCTCACAGTAACAAGATCTCGGATCTCTTTGTTGTTGAGGTAATGCCATGGTTTCAAAGACCTTTCATTATATGTAAAGCTTCCTCTTTTGTTTGTGTTTGGTTGCTTGAACAGACCATAGACTTCAATAATTGGCACTGTGATTTATAATGAGAACAGGGCATGCAATTTATTTGAAGGTTGCGTGTGTTTCTAGAGACCAAACTAATTGCATGGTTGATGCTTAATAACTATCACTTGGAGATTGTTCTTGGGAATTTGATTGTGTAGGGTTGTAGACCATAATATATTCTAGCTATAAACCTCTATATTGCACCATATGTGCTCTATGTTCTAGCATATAAAATTATGAAGGCACCATAGCCTAATTTTTCATGTTATGAAATTTGGCAGTTTCATAATATTTTTGCACAGTAGTGGCTTCCTGGATTGGAATTGAAACTATAACAATGTAAAAATATCAATAATGTTATAATAACCGCACAGAAATTTGAAAATCACAATTTTGATCTTTAGTGAGCCCTGGACATGCATGCTATTAAAGACTACTTGCACTTAGCAAGAGACAGGTAAATTAGTGAAACTGTTTTGGTAGACTTAGTACTCTCACTTGAATTTGTACATTAGAATTATGGAAGTGTAGGAAGATGCACAGGGAGAAGTACTATAGCACTATATTTTATGACTTTTCCATAGGTACATCTACAGGAGGTTGTGTGCAATCAGGTCAGGTTGTAAGTTGTAACACAAATTTTAACCTGAGAAATGCAAATTTTCCACTTGGAATGCAATTTTGACACCTTGGGGTGCATTCTAAGTATGGAATATGATGTTCCATGGCATATAGGATATCCCCTTTTCCTTATCATCCATCAGGTTTTCTATTTATGTACACAGCATGTAGTTTTTAATGCAAGTGGAAATTTTGGCACTAAAAATAATAGATAGAAATCACAGTAGTAATAAGGAGACACATGACCTTGGAGACGCATTGGAACTTAGGGCCTTTGGAGGATTGTTGGACCTTGGGGAGCAGTGCTCATGCCATGGAGGGCTTGCTTGTTAATCACTGTCACCTTTGATGCTGACACATGTCACTTGACTAGTTTGAACTTTGTACCTTCTAAACTCAAACTGTGAGTGAGCTCTAGACTTCAGTTTGGTGAGTCATGGCGCTATCATGTAGGACTTTGCTCCCACATCAAACTTGAGCTGGAAAACCTTTTAAATGAATAGTGAATGCTTGTGAATTGTCCATGGCCACATATACCCCCATATTCACATAGTTGGTAAGGTATACCTCTCTGCAAAAGGGGGAGGTGGGGTTCATTTTTTTAGATAATAGCATGCCACCAACTTAAATTCAAATAAAATAAAAAGTGATCAGTGAGAGTACATTGGTTGGAAAACTCCACTGATAACATATATGATAACGAATTTCTTCTTACTGAAACAGAATTTTAGAAAATTAAGCTCAAACAGTGTGCAACTTTGGTTTTCTTGACATTCATCAAAAGTCGCAACAACCCAGTGGACATTTAAAATACTAAGTAGACTGCTATCAAGTGGACTCTAGTACTATAGCTTCACAGTCCAGTTAAATTGTTAATGCATGTAGAATCCCAAACTAACTGCTATTGATTTGTTGAACATATTTCTCAATAAAAAAATCGATTGATCAAAAGCCAGTTCCAGATGAACCATAGTATGGGTAGCCTGGACCGAGACCTGCTCCAGCACCTGTTGTGTGAAATCCTGATGGAACCAGTCATGGATCTTGGAGTGATGTTGCATATTTTGCATACTGGTTTGAGTTGTATGGTGTTGTGGACCTTAGAACACCATATTGAAAAGCAGATGAAATTCCTCCATATGTAGGTTGTGTTGCATATGGAGGAGGCTGAGATCCATATGATGTAAGGCCCAATGGATATGCCGAGTAACCAATTGGTGGTGGTGCAGAAGCTGGTACCTATGGCCCTGGCCTATGATATGAGTTCAGGCTTGGATATTCTATTCCATAAGCTGTCTGCATCTGTGGAATTGACTGAATTTGCGGAGATATTGCAGGTTGTGATGATAGCTTCTCCTTCTAGCCATCAGCTGCAAGTTTCACAGTAATAGTCCTTCCATCAATGGTTTTGTTTGGTTCTTTAAGAGCCTGCTTTGTAGCCTCCACAGTCTTGAAAGTCACAAATGCAAATCCCCTGGAGTTGTTGGTATTCTTAGCATATGCAACCGAACCTTCTTCTATCTCTCCATATTTGGAAAAAACTTCTAAAAGCTTATCATTGGTTGTGTCATATGAAAGACCACCAATGTAAAGTTTCCTTTAAGCCTGATCTGTACTTTGACCAGGACCTTTGCTTGCCCCTGCCAGATTGCTTACAGTAATCCTCCCATCAATAGTCTTGCTAGGCTCTTTTAATTCCCTTTGAGCAGGACCCATATGCTTAAATGTGACAAAGCCAAATCCTCGTGACTTTCCTGATGTCTTATCCATAATAAAAATGCCTTCTTCAATCTCCCCATACTGTTCAAATGCATCACATAGGGTTTTTGAAGAAGTCTCCCAAGCCAATCCACGTACAAACAGCTTCTGATGAGCAGGGTCCTTGCTTGCAACATCTTTAATTTCTTCTGCAATTGCAGGGTATGAAGAACCTGCATTGACCATCAAAGAGATCAACTGCTTTTTGCTCAGTGGCTCCAACAGTGAGTGCAGATCGTCCTTCGAGAGTTGCATAGCGGTGCCATTGGCTTCCTCGTCCAGCTTTCTCTTCTTACCATCGCCCTTGACCTCCATGATTTTTTCTCTGGTTTGAGAAGAGGGGGGTTCATACTAGATTCAATTCCCCAAATTGACTCATGCCAAGTATTTTAAAGATTGAATGATTACAAAAGCTTCCCTATATCTCTATTAACACATGTATAGAAATGCAAGGAAGCTACAGGTGACTTACCCATGTCTAATTATCCAACAAGTAAAATAATAATTAACACTTAATAGACTCAACTTTAGGGGGCATAATATTAAAAGGTCTACAAAAATATGCTATTGAACCCTATTGCACCTTTTTTAATCCTCTTAGCCACATTATAATTTATAATAGACCCTGTTGCACATTTTCATACCAAGTCCAAAATTATATGCCGAAATTTTCATAGTTTTGCGAAAGTTGTAGCTATTGGTATTGTGATTCCTGTGCAATATTGAGTGGCAGCCATGTAACTTATAATGAATAAAGATGTATCTTTTCAATGTCGTCAAAGTTTATCCTCCTTGATAGCTTACCCAGGTTGTCTTGTGGTCAGCCTCTTGGTTGGTACAATATTTCACAGACCTTGGAGTACCATGAAGTGAAACTCTAGTATTTATCATGACAATTTGCCTTGGGCCTCTCTTGTGCTTGGTGTATTGTTTGAAGGGTATTCCGAAAGAGAAGTGGCTCACAGATTCAGGAGTATCCTGATGGACTAGAAGGATTTCCTAGGGACTATCTTAATGATATATTTTTTTATAGCTTTCATGAAAGGGCAATGTCTCATAGACAAGTATCCCCATTTTTTGATTTTGCTCTTTGGTAGAAGGCAGTAATAAAATGAGCTTCAGGTATCTTCTATTTATCCCTTCACAATTTTTATTTTGGGTCTAGATAGCTCCTAATGCCCAAATAAAGTGCATTAGTTTCTCATATAAGAAGAATGCAGAGAATAGAATGTTGCAACATATTTAGAACATTCGTCAAGCTAAAATAATAGAAGGGACTGGGCTTTTCTGTTTATGATTGGACTTTCTATTTTTGACTGGGCTTTTCTGTTTCTCATTAGGTTTGTTGTTTATTTGAAGTTTCCTCTGATACAGAAGGTTCTAATTTGTAGATGGTGTCATTTGAGAGCAGTTGCTATTGATCTTGTTACTTGCAACTTTTTTCTTTTATAATTTGAGCTTGCAAGCTCTATATGCTTATTAGGCATCCTTGTTCTTTCCATAGCTTTGAAGATCTGGAATGACCAATTCAAATCTTCAATCCATTTTGTTTAAAGCCATGCTTTCACTTGCTATAAATACACTTCCATAATGGGATCCAAGTGGGTAGAAAGATCAAGGGACTAAAAGTGGAAGGTAGAAGCTCGTTATTCCAAGCTTAGATCCTTATATATAGGACAGTGGAGCGGTGGATAATATTTCTGTTTAACTGTATATTGGTTATGTAGTTTTCCCGATTGCTGTTCCATTGAGGTTTGGATGTGACTAGTCAGCTCAAGCTAGGACCCTTCTGTTTCAATCCACTACTAATTCCAGAGCAATAGGATTTTGCATTGTAAATTCACTGCTTTCCATGGGGATTAGAGTTTTTCATTGAGGTTATTTGACCTGTGATATTGATGTTGTTCCTTTTTAAAAATAGAACTTTGGTTGAGTTTGGTTCTTGTTGAACATGCCTTTTTTAGGTTACACTGCTTGTAAAGGCTAATCTGTTAAATTTGGGGTTTTTCCGGTGTAAGATGGGCATTACATAAATGTGTGCAGGTTTTCTATACCTTTCAAAAATGAATTCTTCAATGTCCCAAATCTACAAATGAATTCCCTTCCATGTCTTAGGACTAATACTTGGATATGTCTCTTTGCTTGATATGGCAACCTTCAATCTCAAAATGAATCATCTCATTTTTATTTGTGGGTATGGACTGTCATATGGACAGGGATTTTCTTCTGTCATATTTTTATAGTGTTCTTTCATATTTATGCCCATGTCATGTTCCTGCAATGCGAAATGTTTGTTTTTCATTCCTATTTTCTTTTAGTTATTATAAATTGTATTTGCTCTGGTCTGATACATGGTTCCAATTCTTGCAGAAAAGGCACTATTTGGAGAAAAGGAGTGGTATTTCTTCACTCCTAGGGACACGAAGTATCCAAATGGTTCTCGCCCCAACAGGGCTGCTGGCTCAGGATACTGGAAAACCATAGGTGCAGATAAACCCATCACTACTAAGGGTAGCAACAGGCGTGTTGGAATCAAGAAGGCTCTGGTTTTCTATGTCGGAAAAGCACCTAAAGGAAACAAGACTAATTGGATTATGCATGAATACCGCCTTGCTGATGTCAATAGATCTGCAAAGAAGAAGGGAAGCTTAAGGGTAAGCAACTATTCCTATGTATTGTCTTTTGTGCATATTCCTGTGTGTCAATAGACAGTGTAGGTGTTGTTTGTTTTAAAACACCTGTTAGGTTGGATGCCATTGTGGCCTAGTCGTGACAGGGCCCAAGTCAGCTAGACTCGTCACTCTAGGGAATAAATCTATTTGGGAAACAGAGGTTTATCATTTAAGTTATAAAATCAAGGGTTTTCTCACAATTGGATCACGGTGAATTGATGCTACACTGATATCATAATGAGACTGGATATTCGTTTGAACAACGTATTATTGATAAATATGATTATGTCCAACCATATTATTGAAGAGCTTCAAGGGCTTTCCTCATTTGATGACAAATACACTTCAAAACTTTAAACATTCATCATTTGTATACATGAGTTTAGATCATAAATATAGCATCATATAGCATTCAATTATTTGTAATCATAATAACAGAGCTTAAGGATTCGAGGAATCCTACTGATGCATTGAAATTATTTGAATATATATACAATAAAATTCTTACTCCTTTTTGCTGATACGTATTTCTTGTATAGGTTTTGATTTCAATGCAACAACATAGTTAGATCAATTGCTTGCTTTCTGAACATAGAACCAATTTGATGGTTTTCTTCATATAAGTTGACTCAACATTTTCTTTGGATTTATCTATAACTTCGATTGATTTCTCTGTGATATTTTAGATGTTGGAAAGAGGCTACATGTCTTCCTAATGCCCAAATCAAGTGCATTAGTTTCTCATATGGATGTTTGGTCCTGAATGTCACCAAACTGTCCCCCGCTGGCAGCTGCATTTGTCACTTTCTCTTGTGCAAAATGGGATGATTCTTCACCAATAACATAATCCACTGAGTTTAATTTAGGAAATGAACTTGAGGATTTCCCTGTTGCCTCCACCTGTTCATCTGTTTTATCCTTCTCTTTGAGTCCATCAGCTGACTCAATTGGTACCGACTTTGTTTTAGTTTTGGAAGTCTTTGTGAATTTTGGATATGCATAATATATCCAAGTTTTACCATCAGTTGAAATACACAGGTCCAATTTTAAAATGTTTAGCATTGCAAGAAAAACACGTGAGAATTTTTTGTACCCAAAAAAATCTTTGTCAACTTCAATACCATTTCTTACAATTTCTGATTGCAGTTCTGTAATGTTGATACCCTTTGGATATGAATATAAGATATTTTCTATCTGTGCCATCACTGTTTTAGGAATTTGATGAGGCCTACAAACTGATTCTTGATTAGATTCAGTTTCAAATCCTTCAAAACGTTGAGGTACTGTATTACTATTGGCTTCAAACTCTATATCTCGAGAGGCATCTCCAACAGGGCTAATAGGTTCACCGTACTAGGAACCCGGAATACCATCAGGAGGATGATTGAATTGCTTGCCTCGAAGCCCTCTTCCTCTAACAAGTTAATTCCACTGCCACATAATGCTTGCAACATTACAAAGTGAAGTTGAAGAGGTTTCTCTGTTTGCAACTCAAATATTGTAGTTCTTCATCCACAAGCAATGTACAACCCTAGAGAAATCTCCATCTCTAGATATCAGGAATAAATGTGCAGGTGGAGGGTATTGTGAAGTCCAGAGAACCAAATCAACTAACAAAGCTCTGTCAGCACTATCCTTTCCACTTGTTGTAATAAGCAGTTTACCCAGCAAGAGTTTAACTAACAGAGCTCTGTCAGCATTGTCCTTTAGCACCAATTGCATAAGCAGCTTACCCAGCAAGAGTTTAACTAGGCATGGGACGAGGAGAGAGATCCATGCACTTAGGTTCGGACCACACATCCCCTTTGCGTGCTCACAGATCAACCCCGAGGGCAAGCTACGGGAAAATACCATGTGCCTAATACTAATAGGCTTTACTTATGGGAATGGCCGGAGAGTGCTCTTTACCAAAGGTATCACCCACAGCAGAGGAAACACTGGTTTAAGCTCCTTTAGTTATGGATTCCTTAGCAACAGGAGGTTTAGCTTCATCACCAGCATCATTAGCAAGGGAAAACCAAAACCCCAGAGAGGTAGAGGTGGAAAAAGGGAACCATTTGCACTAATTTAACCATCTTCAGATCGAGACCGAGTAGGCTAAAAAGCAAAGGCATAGATAGGAGGAGTAGAAGGAACAGTTACAGAGCGAACGGTATATATATAGGTCATGTAGTTAGGCAGATCAAACATGTTATCCTGATTTATTCAGTTGAGCGACATTGATATGAATATTCAGTTAGGTCATCATGTTGGATAAAATATGAATATTCTTGAAATAATAATAGCATTTATTTTACGTTGATGGACTTGGACATTAGAGGTGGTTTACCGTTTGCTGCTAGACCTTGTTTGGATGTTTGAAAGACATTTTTCCTCGAAGTGTTGGATTAGTATGGAGCTTGGTGACTTCATGTTGTTGATGCATGAAGGGAGTTTGTGTGCTTGGAGTAGAGTTGGGTATTTCACCATGACAAAAACATTCCAAAATCAACATGAGCACACAAAATCTCATGACATGTGAACTCTTGGGTTGAGGGAGTAGATATGTAGGTGTGGGAGTCCTTAAGGTGACACATTACCTTGGATATGCATTGTCCTCAAGGAGACACGTGACCTTGGAGGTGCATTGGAGCTTAGGACCTTTGGAGGATTGTTGGACCTTGGGGAGCAGTGCTCATGCCATGGAGGGCTTGCTTTTTAATCATTGTCACCTTTGATGCTAACACATGTCACGTAGAGTAGAGTACTTCACATGGGTGGACCTACTTGTGTCTTGCAATTTTGCTTGTAGTGGACTAGGTTCACTAAAGCCCCTTTATCTCTCATATAAAAAGAGGAAGGAGTGAGTTGTTATTATAGTCGATCATGCACTTGTACATATTCCTTTCAAGCTTGGGTTTGGGATGTAAGAGCAGTTCTACTCTCTCTCTCTCTCTCGGTGACAATATATCTGAGTTGATGTGTATTTTGGTGACAATATATCTGACTTGTGCTTTTCTTTATCTTCCTTGCAAGGATTCCTTGAAAGACAAACAGATTGGTGAGCATAAGTAACTAATCTTAACTGTAGCGAAAAATATGATATGAATCTGCTATTAATTGAGGTTCTAATACTAATGATGTGAGCCAACCCAGAAGTCTGCTATTATAATTGAAATTTGAAATCCAAAAATTCTGGAACTAGATCTGAAATTTAAAAAATAAAGCAGACCAAAAAACGAAACAGTTACAAGTCGAGCAGTAGTCATGAAACTACTTAAGTCCTCCACTAGACTCTTGTATCTTTATCTGCATATGTTTTAGAGAGAAACCATCACCATTTTTCTCCAGGGAATTTATTGGCTCAAAAACCTGTCAGTGTTTACAGTCAAGCTCAACGATAGTGAAACAAGCCATTCTCCATGAACATTTTCTGTTGTTTGGGACTAGGTGCTCTTTTATGAAAAAAATCTAATAGTGTTTTCAATAACATTGTCAGATTATAGCTACTGAAACCATGTGTCTATAGTCATGTTTCATGATGGTTTCCTACTTTCTTTAAGAAATAGGCACTTGTTTAGGAAACAACTGGATGGACCACAGTTAATGGAATCCTAGTTAGTTGCTCCAATTTTCTTGATGACAGGAAAGAGAAATGAAACTTGGAAAGAACTTAGAAGAGTTCCTTGAATAAATAGAGTTGTTGACCAATGCACATAGTGGATCAACACGTCGAAGCAGAAAAATCAATAAGATTCCCTACAAATAGTGAACATAGTGGGTCATCATGTTGGATAAAATATAAATATTCTTGAAATAATAATAGCATGAATTTTACATTGATGGAATTGGACATTGGAGGTGGTTTACCGTTTGCTGCTAGACCTTGTTTGGATGTTTGAAAGACATTATTCCTCGAAGTGTTGGATTAGTATGGAGCTTGGTGACTTCATGTTATTGATGCATGAAGGGAGGTTTTGTGCTTGAAGTAGAGTTGGGTATTTCACCATGACAAAAACATCCCAAAATCAACATGAGCACACAAAATCCCTTGACATGTGAACTCTTGGGTTGAGGAAGTGGATATGTAGGTGTGGGAGTCCTTAAGGTGACACGTTACCTTGGATATGCATTGTCCTTAAGGAGACACATGACCTAGGAGATGTATTGGAGCTTAGGACCTTTGGAGGATTGTTGGACCTTAGGGAGTAGTGCTCATGCCATGGAGGGCTTGCTTGTTAATCACTGTCACCTTTGATACTAACACATGTCACATAGAGTAGAGTGCTTCGCATGGGTGGACCTAAATGTGTCTTTCAAGTTTTCTTGTAGTGGACTAAGTCCACTTGTTATTTTAAAGCCCCTTTACCTCTCATATAAATAGAGGAAGGAGTGAGTTGTTATTATAGTTGATCATGCACTTGTGCATATTCCTTTTCATACTTGGGTTAGGGATGTAAGAGCAGTGCTACTCTCTCTCTCTCTCTCTCTCTCATTCAATCTTCTTTTTACTTTATGTGTTTTTGTCTTAAAGTGTTAGGATTTGTTGGAAAATTCACTCGAAAACTTCATATATATAAAGAACCCATGAACACAATCACAACCTATCATATAATTCTCCATGCTTTCGAAAACCCTAGATAGGGAAAACCAAGAGAAACCCTAGCTCCACCAAATATTCTCCAACAATATAAAATAGCAATGAGAAAAACCTCCAATGTCAGAGTATCTTTGGTGGAGCCACTTTAAACCCTAAGGTATATTGGAATTGTGTTATTTCATATTTGACTTCCAGCTGACCACTCCCTTGCATACCTTGTCACTCCCATAAATTATTTTATTTTAAAGACTTTAATTCCATATTTTCACAAATACAATGTCCCTAATAAGATAGTTAAACACTTCCATATTCATAGTTGGATCATATTCCAAGAATATATACATTTTTTGTACTGATCAACAATTGTCTCACGAAGAGAAATCATGTCACAAGCGGCAATATATGCACATGGTTCATCACCTCCCAATGCCATAATTTCAATCCCTTCCTATACCCCATGGGTGAAAACTGTGAGAACAAAATCTTGACCAAAGGTGTGAAACTCCTCGCTAGCAACTGTTAGTCCCAAGCCTTTTGGGCATTGGTGTATTCTTCCCATATCCAGATGTTGTTTTTATATTTTTGAGCAAACTTATTTAGCTATTTGGCCTTTTCTACCAAAGGAGTCACTGTGTTGTGAGGTGCTCAAGGTGATATGACATGGTAGGATGGTAGGGTGGTTAATGAATTGTATTCATTTAGCTTTAAAACATGTTTCTCTTAGAATATTTTGATAAGAATGGTTCTCTATTCATGAGTCACACCTGGAATTTCATTTCAAGGGAGAATTTGTCCTAGGTTTTTTCTTGCCAGTTACATCCTCCCCGTTCTGTACTTCATGGGTAATTGTGTTTGCAGGTTTTGTGGCTCCCATGATACATATCTGGTGCACTCATCACACACAAGAAATTATGGTCAGTTGTGAGCAAAAGATGTGCAATTCAGCACAACAAACTATTCAACTACATCTTCTGTGGATTAGGACATGTGGACAATTCAACCTAAAAAGGTGGTGTGATGGGTGCAGGTGCAGTGGATGCAACTTGCAAAGCCTCAGGTGTGGACAATTCAACCTAAAAACATAGTGTGATGGGTGCAACTGCAGTGGTTGTAAAGCCTCAGGAGTTGTCTACGGGTTGCCATGACTCATGAGGGATGAATTCACATTTTTTACCCATTTATTTCCAGAATTCCATCACTAAGCACTAGTTTAAGACTCAAGACTATGTTCTCTAGTGATAAACCTCAACTCAGAAAGTTGTATATGATATCTCCTTGTCCTTGACGCAAGTATTTAACTCCGAACCTTGTACTTGTTTCCTGACTCAAAAATTTTCTAATATGATATAAAATGTTAAGTCATGTTGAAGATGGAATTTATTACTATAATTTTTAAAATTTAGAACCATATCTTCATAGTTGCAATTTGATTTTCTGCAAGAATTTTGCAATAATATTTTCATAGTTGCAATTTGATTTTTTGCAAGGATTTCGTAATAATATCTTCATAGTTGCAATCAGATTTTCTGTAATATTTTTGTAATAATATCTTCATATTTGCAATTTGATTTTCTGCAAGATTTATGTCGAAATATGACCTTGGTAATTTTAGTGTCTTTTCATATGTTTGAGAGAATAAGTAAAATGCTTTAAATTCTGAAACAACCAATCAAAAATTTTGCGATATCTGTAAATATAATAGTTGGTTAACGAGAACCTTATCATTTTCTTTCTTGGATTCATGTTTTTCGTCTTTTCAAGGATTAAATTAGTAAGGCGTTATTAATTTAATTATGGTTTTCATTGTTGGCTCATGTTATTTGGGACATGCAAGTCACATTGTATCATCATACTCACAATAAATCTTGAATGATGAAGTGGCTGAGCAAGCCTTTTAAAGGTTCAAGTCACAAAGTGTTAGATGGACACTACGTAGGGGTGCATTTGGAGATGACAATGTAATTTGGCATGTGCCCTCTAATGCCACCGGTAATCCCTAATTCATTAGGGTGTATTGTATTTTAAACTTCAATATTCTATCTATTAGCTCTAACAAAGTTAGTGTCATGCTAGTGTTTAATTTGAAACTGTATTTTAGTGGAAAAATTCATTGTTTTTTGGTGGAATAGTTCATAATTTATTCTTATCTTTTTTTGCAAGTGTACTAGTCAGGATGATAAATGTGTGGTTTACTTCAGAGGGTTCTCGGTTCTTTCTAGATACGCTTTTCATCATTTGATTTGAATACTTCTCTAGTGCTTTACCTTCATATTTTATCCCCTGCATAATTGCTCCTGAGGTCCATGTTGTTATATTTATTCGCTATTTCTGTCGAAACTTTTCCTGAAGTTCTGCAAGGTAAATCTAAATGTAAAAAATACTATTTTACATATTGATATTTGTTCAAGACATTGTTGTGTGATACTTGAATTTCATAAATCTAGATTTCTATTTCGTTATCTATATCAATATATAATAACAGGTTCATGGATTGTTCATATTTCTCAAACTGTGGAGTTTTTCCTTTCCTATTGCATGTTCCTTTATATTGTTATGTTGTTATTCAAATTTCTAGTTGTGTTTTCCAGTTATTCTCCTACATAGTACATGCTTTGATAGATTATATCAAAAGTATTACCAATACGATAACATTGATTGTTGTATGTGGACATTTTTGTTCAAGATGGTCTATTATAGAATCAAGATGAGGAGCTAGATCATGCAATTGCACTTTCTCTGTCTGAAGAAATAACCAAACCAGATGGTAAATGATGGAAATTTTATTTTTACAGTTATTTTTAGTTTAATTATATCATTTAGCTTGATGATTTTCATATATTCAACTAAACTTTTGTTGCTTAACAAGACTGTCATTTCCATGTTTTAGTGAAACTGTTTATGGTTTGATACTCTCATACAACCTTTATCAAGTTACATGCACCCTCATTAGAAAAAACAATAGAATTTTTCTTGCCATGACTATCTTTATTTGTCATTGTTGACTTAAGAAAGTCTTTTAGCTAAGAAACTAGTTTCAAGGTTATGGCATAACTTGTCATATAAATTGAACAGAAGTTATATCCAAAATGTTAACTTGTAAACTACTTAGCTGGTTTTAGGCTTTCCATTTAAAATCTACTTCCGTTTGAACTTTGAATGACTTGAATAAAGAGATTTTGGTGTAAGGATTAAAAATTAGCCCATAAGGCCTTCTCAATTATTCATTTATTTTATCGGAATATAATATTTACTATTAAATTATAACCACTTGGCATAAATACGTCTAAGATTAAGATCATACATTGTAGAGTGTCGTAGAATAAAAATAGGAGCAAGGACATTGAATTCTTTTAGTTTTCCTGGTTCTTATTCATTTGGTGTATCTTTGCGCCTTTAGGGGCAATTGCTAGTTTAAAGTCTAATTCTTTAAAGGGTGCTATCTCAATGGAAGAGCACTTGCTTTACAATCAGGAGGTTGGTGGTTCGATTCCATCGTGCCCTGATATTCATAGGGAATGACAAAGATTAGATTTTTGTGACGAATGCTCTTTTGACCATCACCAATGAGCTTATGGTGATATTTTTCGACCCTCACCAAAATATGAAATGGTGACGGTCAACGAACGCCACCATATATACACATCAATAATGACGACCATTAAAGGTCCGTCACCATAAATCATTGTTGTTGATATGAAATGGTGAGGGTCATTGTTTGTCATTATAGTCATTATTCGTGACGGACCTTGATGTCACCAATGAGTTTATGGTGACGGTCAATGAACGTCGCCATATATATACACTAATAGTGATGGTCATGAAAGGTCCATCACAAAAAAATGTTGCTGTTCATATGAAATGGTGACGGTCACTATCTGTCATTATAATTAATATTCATGACGGACCTTGAATGTCACCACAACACATACTTTCGGTGATGCCACCTTTGGCGACGTTCAATTTTTTGGTGACGGAGGCTATTGTCCGTCACCATTACTCTTATGAAATGGTGACGGTCACTATCTGTCACTATAAATCATTATTAGTGATGGACCTTGAATGTCACCACAACGCCTATACTTTCAGCGACGCCACCTTTGGTGACGTCCATTTTTTGGTGACGAAGACTCTTTTGACCCTCACCAATGAGTTTATGGTGACCATTTTCGCCCCTCACCAATGTGCTTTTTTCTTGTAGTGATTGGTGAAAATCCATTTATTTTTCATGGCTGCTAATACTTTCAAAGCAAAAGAAGACCATTCAAATGAAGAAAGGCAGCCCAATGGATAAGGCACTGATCAGCCCCCAGAGAATGCAAGTCTGAAATTCTTGATACCTTCAAGAAGGCACCATCCCCAAGTGGAGCCACTGTTAGCCACCTATAAAATTCTGACATATCCACTGGTGGCTAAATGATTTTGGAAAGCCTTCAAGAAATAATTTAATTGTCAAAATTGTTGGTGCTTAAAGTCTTCTGAATATATTCTATCCTTAGTTTAATCGTCACTGCTGTTTCCCTTTCAAATCCGAAAATCTGCTATTTTCATAAGGAAAAATACTGCTGCAAAATCCCATTTTCCCCCCTCCTTCATTCAAAACTAACCTTAATTTTTTACCCCTTTATTCCCCATAGAATTCCTCTATTTTTATTATTTACCTTCTTCCCTTTGTGAAAATCCCTTTTACAAAGTCTAGAACTCATTTTTAGACTTTACCGAAACCCCCAAATCCATCATAAAACTCTGAAAAAATCCTAAAAATACACCTTTTTGTATTATAGACTTAAGCCCCCTTGGGCTAAGTCATAACCACTTCCCCTCCATACGCCTTGGTGCTAGAACCAAGCGCTAAGCCCTTTCGGCGCTTATCGCATTGGAAAAATTAGAGTACACAAGTATGTTTTTCCATGTCAAAAATCCCGATGTGATTAAGCCCTTTGTTCATTACCCCCGATCATATTGTTATTTCATATAAATTGTGGGCCTACATCCGGCACTTAAACCTTGGAATAAACCATTCCCAATGCTCATTTTTCTTTATAAATCAATAAACCCATTTTTTCCTAAGTTTGGTCCAAATGCGCCCAAGCAATGTTTTTTAATGAAAAATGGTTAGATTGAAAAGCCCCGCATCAAAAAATCCCGATGCGATTAAGCCCCATTGTATAAACCCTCCACCTTCCACTTCACTCCATATAATTTTCCCTCGGGACCAAGATTTTAAGCCCCGAAGCATTAATCGCATCGGGGAAAATCGAATGGTTAGATTGAAATACCGGCACCGAACCTCCGATTGCGATTGGCCCTCATACATAAGCCCCGGGCCTTTTTTCTTCGATATAATCAAAGGCCCTGCAGACGAGCGCCATGCCACTTTATAATATAACCCGCCCCAACAGTCAAAACCTTTGTATTTATTTAAACTTTTGGTTTTTCATAAAGTATTAAGGGTTTCTGCCGTTTCCATTTTCTCAGAACGATCTTCACCGTTGATCTCGCTGGTCGATCTCATCCAACGACCCACAATCATCCCGAACCCTCAGCTTTAATTTTTATCATATTTCCTCCAAACAAAGGTTTTAACCTTATTCTTTCGCATTTTCTTCTAAAAATCCGAATAAAGTGACTCTTTCACATTATTAGTCCACCGGTTATCCCGACCGTTGATCTCCTTGATCGGTCATAAATCGACAGTTCTAACTTAATTCTTCCTCTGCTTCCTTTTAACCTCCCGCAAACAGATCTCTACTGTTGGATGTTGCCATCCAACGGCCATGCTCCTCCCCACAACCTCTGAAGCAATTTTACCCAACAAATGCAGGATTTATTAAATATTTATTGTTTTATGTAGGTTTCTATGGTTTTCTCATTATATTAAAGGAAAACCAAAGGTCGGGGATGACGATTCCCGTGCCTTTGATTCATAAAAGGAAGCCATTCACAGGGTTCACCTTCACGTCTCATCAATGCTTCATGGGCATTGATGCCATACAAGCCCTGTGCGGCCCTGCACATCAACAAGACACACAAAATTAAAATTAAACGAAGAGTATCAGTGTCGAAGGTACAAACACAACAGAATTGAAGGATTAAACATTAATTTTATGTATTATGGCTAAAATTCGATTATCAAAGGCCTAATCCATTGAATTAAACATGGTAAAAGACAAATCAAGGATATTTATCAGACAGAGGATGTCTCCACTGCCTCGTCAGGGGAAAATTGATTCCTCTCAGCTACCAAATTGCCACCTATGACTTCACAACATTCAAACAAAGGCCGAGTAATGACCAAAACAGAGCATATCTGCCCCTTACAATTGAATAGTTATTTCGAATCAAATAAGCTAATATAAACTATCAGCAGAGTTATTGCAAAAGATGACACAGAGCCTTAAAGTCAACATAAGCTTCCACCAAGCTTAAATTACTTAATGCAAACCAATTAATATAGGAAAATATCTATAAACTTCTCCCTTGAGCCCCTCAAAGGCTGAGAAGCATTAACTGTATTAATTTAACTCAGAGGATATTTTCTCTCTTTCGACCTCCTCATTCCTCTATAAAAACTTGTTGAGGAATCCATTGTAAACGTTGTTTGGTTTTTTGATTACCAGTTGTAATGCTGAAACTCTCTGAAATAATACATAGTCTGTTGAAGTTGAAGAAGAAATTGAAGTCTTGGAAGCCCTGATGATGTTGTTGCATGCTTGTTCCTGAGAAGGCTCTATCATTGGATCCATGAGATTGGCAGTTGGTGAAGTATTCTGAACTGTTTAATGTTTTCCCCTATTTTCATTTTGTTCCATAAATTCTTACTACAGTAGGACGAAAGTTTTAGGCTAAGAAATGACTCTTGGAAGCACCTTAGACCTATTTATCCTTCACTGTTTTATGTTTTCTTCTGCTGAGGTATTTCAGAGTCTTTAATCTCTCTCTTTAGTCCTCATTCTTGTTTATATCCTTAATAGTTCGAATAGTTGGTTTCAACATGATTTATGGTTTTCCCTGCTTGTCTGCTACCACTTAAAGACTGTTATTGAAGTCTCCCTTTGAAGTTTCTTTGTTTACAGTGAGCCAAGGAGGTCTGTTCTGATCTTTCCCCTTGTCCTTGCTTGAACAGTTGGATCAAAGGTCATTATATTTGTGATCATAGATGTATTTAGGTGTTCCCTCTTCTATGACTGTAATTATCAGTGAATCTTTTATGTTTTCTAAGTCATTTGAAATAAAATCTTTGAGGAAATAGGGTGTTCCCTGAATCTTAGATTTCATTTTGAAAGTTGTTTTGAAGTCATTATTTTCTTGGAGTATGATTTGTAGAATTCATGGTTAGACTTGTCTATCAAATAGTTCTCTATTGTTCAAGTTGTGCTTTCAAATTCCCTTTGTTGAGAATTAAAATTCTCTTTCCAAATCATTGATGTCCATCTCATTCCAAAACCAAAGGATCCTGCAGCCAAGTTAGATTTTCCCTTTGATATCCCATATCCATTGATAAGTTTTTCATGACCTCCTTTGACTCCATTGCCCAATGAAGCTGACATTTCCCCTTTATATCTATCTTTCCTAGACCTTTTAGGTTCTTTTGTAGCATTTCAACCAAACAAACAAACAAACCCTTGCACTTAATAACTAGTTAAAAACCAATTTTCAAAGCACACAAGATAAAAATTTGCAAATAACAAACAATTTGAGAGATCCCTCTCTGAGAGCAGGAGGAATAGATCCTGTAACTCTAAAGATTGGTTCTGATTTTTCCTTGTCTTTTGATTTTCCAAACTATCAAAACACGGGACACCAACAGTTTGAACGAGGCTTATCCCATGCATAGATACTAACTCATCAGTGGGTGAGTAAATAACCCAAGCTGTAGAAGAAATGTTCCGTGTACTACGACAAGCACCATCAGCAAAACCAATGTATGTTTGAAGGGACGTCAACATCTGCAAAATCAAGAGTGATCCAGATAAGCAGGGATAATAGTAAAAACACACTTAAACTAAGCACGCTCTTCTAATCTACAACACACCAGTTTATGAAAATAAATAATATACAAGGAAGATCTCCACACAAGAATCAAGCATAGTATCTCTTCAAATAAAGCCCATTTCTGGGTTTGCCTAAAGAGACCCCGTCAAATTCAATCAGTTCATAAGCCCCTTTTGCAAGCTATCACTTGAAAATATAAGGACCATGCCACATGGGTTCAAATTTCCCAACCCCTAGCTTATTGTTAGCTTGATCATAAACCAAGACTAGTTCTCCTTCTGAAAAAATACAAGGTGTAACACTTCTATTATACTAAGCTTTCATTCGTTTTGCATGAGTTTCGATAGCTAATGCAGTGGTGTGCCGATTCTCATCTAATTGAGCTAAGTAAAAAAAGTGTTTCTCCTCTTCAGAAGTGGCTGGTAGTAACTCCATGGCTAGTTGAAGTGACGGTGTCTTGCATTCAATCGGTAATATCGCTTCTAAATCGTAAACCAATTGAAAAGGGGTAAAACCTGTCGATGTTTTTGTTGAGGTTCGATATGCCCAAAGTAAGCATGGTATGCCAATTCGATTTATGAATTCCAATGATTCATTTGATCATGGTGACTAAAAATTTATTGATAGCTTCAACCAGACCATTAGCCTGCAGATAATATGGTGTAGAACTGTCATGGTGTAGGCCAAGATGGTCAGTCAGTTCGGTCATCATGATGTTTCGAAAATGACTCCCATGGTCAGTAATTATTGCTTCAAGTACGCCGAAACGAGCAATCACATGATTGAACACAAAAGTAGCTGCAGTTTTTCCATATGCTGCAAATGTAGGCATTGCCTCGGCCCATTTGGTAAAATAATAAACTGAGAGAATAATATACCCATGCCCCCCAACCGAATGAGGGTTACATGTAATGAAGTCAATGCCCCATTTTTCAAAAGGACTAACAGCAATTATAGGCCGAAGAGGAGAGGGTGGTGCACGCATCTTGCGATTAAATATTTGACATTTATGGCATTTTGGGATAGCAGATATATAATCTTTAAATAAGGACAGCCAAAAATATCCAACGGGCAATATCTTTTGGGTTGTGGCATACCCAGACATATGACCGCCACATGCTCCAGAGTGACAGTCATTTAAAACTTTTTCAGCTTCATCAAGAGTGAGACAACGTCGAAAAAAAAAGTCTGCACCACGACAGTGTAGTGTGTCACCAACAATATGATATTGCTGAGACTGTGTAATGTTCCTAAATTAGCTTCAGCTAATTTGGAACATTAATTTTTCCTCAATCATTTTGTATTTCATGATTAATGAATAAATTGTAAGGGAGAATGTATAATCCTCTTGAAAATCAAGAATAAATCAGTGCCTATGTGAAAGGAGACATATTTAGGCCATCATAATAAAATCTTTCAGATGTGAAAGGGCCAAGACCACCAAAGGAGATCCTGTTTGACCAAGTGAACAGCGCTGTCTAGGTTCATTGAACCTCCTTGATGGACTGCACAGTTCTAGAAAGGGTTTCCAAATGTGAAAAGAACCAAAGGGTTAAATTGCTTTAGGGTTTTCCAAGAGACTCAAATGCTATAAAAAGAGGATGAAGGCTCATGAGGAGGTTGTTGATCATATTTCATTTTGAGAGCTTGCTAAGGAAACTCCATTTCTCTTGGTTGTTTAGCAAGAGAAAGAGAGGATCTCCTATTTAGGAATCCTCTATCCTTCTTTGAGTAGCTCTTGGAGGGAAGTGTGCTGGATTGAAGCACTATCAGGTTGGAGGCCAAGCTATTCTTGTATTGACAGCATTGGCTCATTGAGGGTCTTGCTGCTGCAGCAAGTGTAATAAGTGGGAATTCTAGATCTGCAAGGATCTAGTAGTTTTGAGGGATTTCTCTTAGAGAGGGTGTCTTGTGACCACCTGGAAGAGGATATATATCATATTTCCATTTCAGATCTATATATTTTACATATTGTAACATTCAGCCCTAGCTACTGCGCAGTCTCCTTGGATAAATGTGTTATTTCTCATGTATTGCTTCATCATTGTCTAGATCTGTCATTGTACTTGTTTCTGGTGATTGAGGCTTGCCTCTCACCCTGAAGATTAATGAAGTAGCTTGCTAATATCTTATATTCAGATCTGATGTAAATTATGAATAAATTCATCTTCAGAAATTACTGAAGCTTTCTGCAGTTCTGTATATAGAAAGTTAGATCTACACTTTGTTACTCATTATTTTGATGAAATCCCAAAGGGATCTTGTAAAGAAGGTTGTGTAGTTTCCAGATCTGGTATAGATCTGATGTTTCAACCATATATCTGTTGTAGATCTGAGATTTCATGTCTAACTACTGAAGCACACTTAGTAGGATGTTGTTCAGTTTTTTCTGCAACTTTTACATATATTGCAGCTCCTAGATCTGAAGATTTCTTGCTTATTTCCTCATGCAATCTACTGTACTTCTTAAGGAACTCATTTAAAGTCTAATTTTCTTCTGCAATACTGTTTTATATGTCTGATGGCTATTTTTTAGAGACTCTCTGCTGAAACTACGCAATTCTGAAGTGGGTTCTTCTTCATTCCATCAGCTCTTCTCTTTCGTTGATTTTTAACTAGTCAGCTTCGTGGGAGATATGTTTAAGGCCCTCAAACCATTTTTTTTTCTGAAATTATGCATGGAGGTCCCACACATCCTATACTAAGGGAAACCATCCATGAGCAGCATTATTCTAGCACCATTTTCCTTATACAGTGTTTTCCCTGAGCCTCTTGCAGTTTTTCCTAGTAGTGGAATTTCCCGCTTCTCTCTTGTTTGGTTTTTGCTTCTCTTTGGATCCATACTTTAGATCTGTAGATCTAAGGTTCCCAAGGGTAGAAAAATATAAGAGGAGTGTTTCATTCCCACCCTTTTTATGTTTCATCAGTCTTCTATAGACAGAGTCTAGAACGGGCCAGGTAGCCTCTGGTTTTCATCCTCTCCTTAGAGGTGATATAACCAGTAAATGCCCTACTAGTCTATCTCTGGTTTAGAATTTGTTGGTGTTTTTTCCACACTACTGTGATCCCATAGAGGAATATCTTAAGATATTCCCTACTGTGCCTAATTTCTCCGATTTGTAACATTACAGTGGTATCAGAGCATGATCTCTGGCTCCGCCTGTGAGATCAAGCTATCAGTGAAATCAAGAGCAAGGGAAACATGGAGAGGATGAGATTACTCTCATCTATGTTCATATTTGAGAATAACCTCCCCAAGGAGGATGTACAAGAAGAAAAGAGAAGCAGCAGTGAAGCTCCCAAGGACCTTCAAAAAGAAGATCTTCCAATCAGATCTACAAGATCTATGCATGAGGAACATTGTGAATCCTTATCTCATGGATATGTCCATTCATCCATATCATCAAAGCTTCAGCATTTTTCCAGTGATTCCTTCATGAACGAGGAAAAAGGAGGTGCGAGCTTGATTGATGCATTACAAAAGGCAAGATCTCCAATCGGTGAATATTCCTCACCTCAAGAGGAAAACATGAAGGCTTCTCCTTCAATAGTTGATCAAGATATATTATATCTCATTGATGATGGGACAATTTCAGTTGTTGAAGAAGAGGAGGAGGAAGTTGGAGATGAGGACGCAGCCACCTCAAGGGTACCTCAAGCACTTCATGAGGAGAAGATTGGGGCACTTGCTCCAAGAGAAGAGACTCTTTCACTCTTGCAAAGGGTCCCACAGGATCTCATGCATAAGGAGGATGTACTATCACTGATTTGTGATGAGGTCTTGGAGATAAGAGATGTAGAAGAAGAGGAAGAGCATCATAATGAAGGAAGCATGAATCCTCCTCTACTTCAAAGCTTGGAAACACAAGGGAGGCAAAAGGATCCATGTAGCTGTGGTGAGGGCAAGTCTGCCTACTTAAATCCAGATCCTATTTCATGCCTTCATACCTCTTTGCAAAGAGGCCCTCTACAAGGAGCACCTCTTGATAGGAGGCAATCTAAAGTGTTCCTTCATCTATGGGCTGCATATGCATACTTGGCCAAGGAAGGAGCCCTGGGAGAAGCTAGCATAGCGCAGAGAATCTCTCAAGCATTCAGGAGAGAGATGAGCAGTTTCCTGAAAGGGAAATTGCAAACTCCCATTCAAATATCTGAACTGAGGAAGGAGAAATCAGAGATCTATGATGGATGATCATGAGGGCACATGGAAACTCCATATCTTTGGGGAAGCCCATGATCTCTTCATCCACAAAGAAGATTTCTGAAGATGGCAAGGGGATCCTAACCCTCTTGTATACATGGGCCAAAAGGAGGATGTTTTGGAAAACAAGGACTTTCCAAGGGGAAATTGATTTCCATATGCTCCAATCTTGTCTTGTGTAAGAAAAACTGCAAATGGGGCAGCAAAGGGAAGATTATGATGCTCCCACATGTGATCTTGATATCAAGAATGTCAAAGAAGGGAGCCATGAAAATACAGGGGCTGCATTTCAGACCTCTACAGCGATGTCATTATTAGAGAGCTTGGATCCTTGTTGGGATTCCCAACTCACAATGGAATATTCCAAGGACCTTTTTACATGGGGGGTTCTTGAAGGGGAATTGAAGGATGAAAGGTTCAAGGTGGTAGATGGAGTTATCTATTTCTACAATATTGTTCTCTTGGCTCGTGATTCCAAACTCAAGGAGGGACTATTTGATGCCATCTATGAAATCCTGCTTTCCAAACCCACTGGTTTTGTCAAAGCATATCATACTCTCTTGGGTGGATTCATATGGGAAGGATACAAAGAATATTTTTACTCTCATATGAAGAAGTGCATGGACTACTTGGTAGAAGGGGAGGAACATAGCTCTTGGGAGGAGCCACCATTCACACCTCCTTATCCTTTGAGTGTGAGAGGGAACTCATCCATGAGTTACCCTAATGATGTAAAACAAGTATACAAAGAGACTCATACTCGTGAGCATTATTTTGCATCTCCTATATGCTTATATTTTTCTGACACTCATTTGCAGTGCATGGTGCCAAGATGGAGCACTAAGTATGATGGGTTTCATGGGCCATCTAAGGCCATGAAATATGTTGATGCAAGCCATTCCTTGGAGAACCTTGGGCAGATTTTATATTCCTCATGGTGTGATTCTTTTACACCAACCATGATGTACGTTCTCCAAGCATTCCAAAGACATGAGGCAACAAACAAGTGTTGGGGGTGGCACTTGTCATATCTTATTCTATGGCAGTTAAGGATAAAACTGTGCTGGTTGCACATGAGGAAGCATATTCCTTCTTATCTATCACACATGGAAGCTAGCATACTTCTAATCATGATCCCACAAGCTGAAGATGTCCTTATATTTGTTGGGGGCATAGTTGGAGGAAAGGCACACTTATTGAATGTGCCCTTGGGGGAAGGAGTTCCCCATTCTTATTGCATTGCATGCTTCCATGGGGGCATGAGATTTTGTATGGCCACTATGATTAATCACTTGTCTATTTTTCAAGTGAGCCATATGTTGGATGGTTACATGCCTCTCACATGTAGTGGGGAGGAGATCTTCTATGGATTGCCAAGATGGTAGGTAATACACTTCATTTTGATGATAGCATGGGGATGGGAGTCTTTCATGGATCATGAAAACCCCATAATATACATCACTTCTATCTTGAGGAGGCCATGGATCAACAAGAAGTTTTCCACAACAACCTTCCATTTCTTCATGATGAGAGCCATTGAGTTTATTCATCAAGGGAAAACTTGCATCTTAAGGAAGGGCCATTGGGAAGACAAAGATATTGCAGAAAATTCAGAGCAATGGAGGAGACTATTTGATGAGGGGGGCCCAAGAGAAGAAGGAGGAGTTTTCTAGCACCCCTGTAGTTACTTGAGGACAAGAAACATTTGGGAGGGGGAGATGGTAATGTTCCTAAATTAGCTTCAGCTAATTTGGAACATTAATTTTTCCTCAATCATTTTGTATTTCATGATTAATGAATAAATTGTAAGGGAGAATGTATAATCCTCTTGAAAATCAAGAATAAATCAGTGCCTATGTGAAAGGAGACATATTTAGGCCATCATAATAAAATCTTTCAGATGTGAAAGGGCCAAGACCACCAAAGGAGATCCTGTTTGACCAAGTGAACAGCGCTGTCTAGGTTCATTGAACCTCCTTGATGGACTGCACAGTTCTAGAAAGGGTTTCCAAATGTGAAAATAACCAAAGGGTTAAAGTGCTTTAGGGTTTGCCAAGAGACTCAAATGCTATAAAAAGAGGATGAAGGCTCATGAGGAGGTTGTTGATCATATTTCATTTTGAGAGCTTGCTAAGGCAACTCCATTTCTCTTAGTTGTTTAGCAAGAGAAAGAGAGGATCTCCTGTTTAGGAATCCTCTATCCTTCTTTGAGTATCTCTTGGAGGGAAGTATGCTGGATCAAACCACTATCAGGTTGGAGGCCAAGCTATGCTTGTATTGACAGCGCTGGCTCATTGAGGGTCTTGCTGCTGCAGCAAGTGTAGTAATTGGGAATTCTAGATCTGCAAGGATCTAGTAGTTTTGAGGGATTTCTCTCAGGGAGGGTGTCTTTTGACCACCCAGAAGAGGATCTCTATCATATTTCCATTTCAGATCTGTATATTTTACATATTGTAACATTCAGCCCTAGCTACTGCGCAGTCTCCTTGGATAACTGCATTATTTCTCATGTATTGCTTCACCATTGTCTAGATCTGTCATTGTACTTGTTTCTGGTGATTGAGGCTTGCCTCTCACCCTGAAGATTAATGAAGTAGCTTGCTGACATATTATGTTCAGATCTGATGTAAATTATGAATAAATTCATCTTCGGAAATTACTGAAGCTTTCTGTAGTTCTGTGTGTAGAAAGTTAGATCTACACTTTGTTACTCAGTATTTTGATGAAAACCAAAGGGATCTTGTAAATAAGGTTGTGTAGTTTCCAGATATGGTATAGATCTGATGTTTCAGACATAGATCTATTGTATATCTGAGATTTCATGTCTAACTACTGAAGCACACTTAGTAGGACGTTGTTCAGTTATTTCTGCAACTTTTACATATATTGCAGCTCCTAGATCTGAAGATTTCTTTCTTATTTCCTCATGCAATCTACTGTACTTCTTAAGGAACTCATCCAAAGTATTATTTTCTGCTGCTATACTGTTTTATATGTCTGATGGCTGTTTTTTAGATACTCTCTACTGAAACTGCGCAATTCTGAAGTGGGTTCTTCTTCATTCCATCATCTCTTCTCTTTAGCTGATTTTTAACTAGTCAGATTCGTGGGAGATCTGTTTAAGGCCCTCAAACCAATTTTTTTTTCCTGAAATTCTTCATGGAGGTCCCACACAGCCTATAATAAGGTAACCCAGCCCTTAGCAGCATTATTCTTGCACCATTTTCCTTATACATCGTTTTCCCTGAGCCTCTTGCAATTTTTCCTAGTAGTGAAATTGCCCGCTTCTATCTTGTTTGGTTTTTGCTTCTATTTGGATCCATACTTTAGATATGTATATCTAAGGTTCCCAAGGGCAGAAAAATCCAAGAGAATTATTTCATTCCCACCATTTTTTTGTTTCATCAGTCTTCTATAGACAGAGTCTAGAACGGGCCAGCTAGCCTCTGGTTTTCATCCTCTCCTTAGAGGTGATATAACTAGTAAATGTCCTACTATTCTATCTCCGGTTTAGAATTTTCTAGTGTGTTTTCCACACTACTGTGATCCCATATAGTAATATCTTAATATATTCCCTACTGTGCCTAATTTCTCCCATTTGGAACATTACAGACTGGAAACAGATTTTTCGTCTTTATGACCGTGAGAGTTCAGACCGAAAAGTTTGGGTTTGGAGATAAATGATGATATCTCCATACCAAGGATCAATGGTACTGATAAGAAACAAAGATTCATCCGCGATCGGATGTTGTGCCACAATTTCTATGTCAGTACTTGGGAAGTCACACATAAGTTCAGCGAATACCAATGATTTCTTTGATTTGGATTTTTTTAATTCCAAATCAAACTCCTGCAGGATAACAATCCATTTGGAGTATTTTCCCCCTAAAATTTTTTTGGTCAAAATATACATCATAGGGTTACAATTAGAAATCACTGTTGTTTTGCATAACAATATGTAATGACGAAATTGTTGGACAGCTTGAACTGCTGCCAAGGCCAATTTCTCCACATGTGAGTACTTGATTTCAGTCGGATGGAGATTGCGACTAAGATAATAAATCACATGATCATTTTGGAATTCATATTCCTGAACTAAGACCATACCAATCATATAATTGGATGCTTCTAAGTATAAAAAGTAATCTTGGTTGTAATTGGGAGGATGCAATAATGGTGCATGGGTCAACGCATGTTTAAGAGCATCAAAAGATCGATCAACGATCTCGTCCCAAAAGAAAGGAATATTCTATTTTAACAACCTAGTAAAACCTTTGGTTAACTCAGCATAGTTAGGAATGAATCGACATAAAAAGTTCGCTTTCCCTTGCAAACTTTGGAGTTGGTGAAGAGTAGAAGGAGGAGGTAATTTTATGATAGCCTCAACCTTCGATGGGTCGACAAAATGCCTTCCTTTGAGATAAAAAATCCCAACAATCATCCAGATTCAACACAACAGACACATTTGTGAGGATTCAGACGAATCCTGTAATGCCTAAATCTAATAAAGATAGCTCGTAGATGAGTAAGATGATCTGCTCTGCGTGATGAATGAGTAGGTAAATCATCGAGATAGGGTTGCACAATGTGTTTAATGTCATGAAATGAATAAGACATTGCCCTCTGAAAAGTTGCGCCAACGTTCTTAAGTCCAAAAGGTAATTTGTAGTAATAAAAAGTCCCCCACTAACAAATGAAAGTTTTTTTGGGTTGATCAACAGGATTATGTTGATTTTATTATAGCCTGAAAATCCATCCATAAACGAAAACATTTCACTTCCGGCACAATCGTCAATAATTTGATCGATATAAGCAGTAGAATAATTTTCTTTTGGACGAGCTTGATTTATATCCCTATAATCGATACATACTCATATTGTCCCTTGTTTTTTATTGACAGGAACAATATTAGATACCCAATCTGTTAAAGGAATTGGATAAATAAAACTTGCACGAAGTAATTTCTCAACTTATGCTTTAATAGTGGCAAATTTTTGCAGATGTATCTGATGTAATCTCTGTCGGACAAGTTTAGCATCCGGGTATGTTTTAATTTCATGAACAACAATTGATGGATCAATTCCTGGCATTTCTTCGTATGACCAGGCAAAAATGTCACGGAATTCCTGAAATAGGGCTTTATATGTTTGGATTTCATCTGGCGTACAAGAAGCACCTATATGAATGTTTTCAACAATTCCTGGTTTTACTGAAATGTCAATAGGAACTGTCGTAGAAATGTTTGCTAAGTTCAATTTAGAATCGAAATTCATGAGAGGATTCCAGGGTTCGTTGACACAATCATTGGTAAAAATGGAGGAGAAATCAGTTTCAAAATGATCGAGATCAGGTAAAAACAAATATCAATGGTGTAGATCTTCCCATGGTAATTCTTCTATAGATAAAAATTCACGAATATGCTCATCAGTATTGAACACTTGTTGAATAGGATCCAGAATTGATGGAGAAGATGAGCTTGATATCGAAAGTGATTCCTCATTGGTCACATTCACTAGATCAATTTTAGTTGAAGGAGTATCAGAAAATGATTGTACTGCCTAATATGCTAATTCAAAAGGACTCAAAGGCATCGCGCCATTGAAAGAATCCAGTTCCGAGTCTGAAGGTACTATCCAAGGATCATCAAAGGAAATATTACTTGATGTAATCATATTGATATTAGCAATAGGAGATGGTACGTTGGGAGCAGGCAAGGAGAAAGTTCCCAGTTTAGCAGAATCTTTAAGTAAACCTACTCCAACATCTTTATAAGGGATAGTCAATTTTTTGAGATGTTGGATGCTATCAGTAGTGGCTGGGTCGGATGAATAATATGAGAGCTGATCTATTTTTATGATCTTTCCTTAATGAGGAAACATGATAAGACAAAATACCGATGATATGACAGCATCCATAGCATAAGACCAACTGCGACCCAGGAGAAGGTTGTAATCCAGAGGGGCATCAACCACTTCCACATCTAGATTAACGGTTTTTCCTTTGACCTCTATCGATAGATCCTGTAAAATGCCATACGGATGGAATCCTCTTCCATCGAAAGCTTTGAGGATAGTCGGGGATTGGTTAAGTGTCATAGAACCAAGTGATTTCCAACATTTTAACGACATGATACATGTAGAAGCCCCTTCATCAGCAACAGTACGAAAGAAAAGTTTGTTTTTTACTATTACCGTAATTTGAAAAGGCATTTGATGGGGTAGGCAGGGTGTAAATTTTTTTAAATCGAAGATCATTAGGTTTGAATCCCAAAGATCTATAGCTCCTATGGCTGACAATAGTAATTTTCTTTGGGATGGGCATGATTGCAGCACTTCCAAAGCTGACATTGCTAAAGGGGAAATCGCCAAGTCTTCAACAATATTGTAGTTCTGAGCAGCTCTCACATGTGGATTGAAAGCTAATTTACGAAGTACACCTTTCGCAAGTGGTTTGATCACTAAGTCAAGATTCAGCTTTTACCACCAACAGGATTTTTACTACCATAATCTTGCGATCACGTCGCAACATCAAGATATCCTCTAGCATATTTGAGGAAGATCCACTCATGTTACTATCTTGAGCAGGAAAGGGATCATTCAAGACAACAGGTATGGGTGAAACCTTAATGAATTTCGATACCTCAGCTCTATGTGGGCACTCTTTAGTAAAATGATCCTCATCAAAGATCAGACAAGGATAACGAGGTTTTCGTTTTTCGCTAGTTGGTTCAGTTTTACCGTTTTTATCTTTTGAAGATGATTTTTTGTTTTTATTCTTACCTTTCTTTTTACCACCAATTTTAGGTTTGGCTGTAGATGATTCTACAACATGAATATCGAAGAAATTTTCAGCGGAAGAATCTCCTTTATGTGAATCGGGTAAAGTTATAATAGGAGAAGTCGTCTTGGAAGATTTATTCTTACTCTTGCCAGTGCTAACAGAACCAATTACACCATCAGCGACATGAGAGCCTGAAGGAGTTTTAGTTAACTGACCAAGTCTTGGTAAATCAGGGATTTTTTCATACAGAGTACTTGACTGTGTATATACAAGGTCAAGGTACTGAGCTTGAGCAATGAATTGCTCTTCTATAACAATGCCTCCTTTGGCCACATCTTCAATGATTTTTGGAAATAATGATTTGATAAACCATTCAGCCAAAATTTGATCCGGAATAAAGACTTTCACTAAACGTCTCCTACGGCACCATTCATGAATGTGATCAGATATGTACATAGACGTAGATTTTTTTAATGAGGTCAATAATTCTGTACCATTTTCGTATCTGATAGGTAACTGAAAATGGGTTAAGAAAGCAGTAGCTAGTGCATTAAAATTATTAAATGAGCCTCATGGTAACTCAATGTACCATTTGGCAGCTAGACCAATGAGAGTTCTCTGAAAAATATTTAATCGAATCGAATCATCGATTAGTGAATTGGATGCACACCAGAGATGATAAGTCATAACATGATTAGATGGATCTTCTCCTAACTTACCTTCAAACTTTGGAATATCACTAGGCAACTTATTAGGCATCGGCGACCAATACGGAAGATAAAAAATGGGATCATTCGTAAGGCGTGATAAATCGAGTAAATATAGAGTTGCTATGAACGGTAACCGACGGCTAGGGTCTTGATAACCTTGTGTGATAAAACCAGTTCTAGGAGGAGGATATCCAGGATATCTTGGAATTGGATGCGCATTTGGAATTGTAAAACCAGTATTAACCGGACCAACTGGGGTTGTTGAGGTACTTGATAAGTATACCCAAGATACGGCTGATACTGATATGTTGGATTTTGTGTAGTATGTTCAAATTGATACTGCCCCTGGTACGATTGATAATTAAATTTTGGTTGACTAGTGAGAAGCGTACTCGTACTAGATTGTCCTGTAGGCATCTGGACCGTAGTCTGAATTGTAGGTCCTGATTGTGGCATAGATACTTGAGGAATTTGCACTGATACAGGGGTATTAGAAATAGGAGCTACAGATACTCCAGAAATAGGTGTGGTAGGTTGAACAGAAGTTGCAGTAGTAGCAAAAGTTTGAGGCGGAGTTCTAGGTGTACTAGGCCCATGCTGCTAAACAGAACCAAGTGCAGAGATTGGAATGGTAGGCTAGAGGGGTTGCTAGGTTGGACCAGAACCGATGGGTTGTCCAAGTTGATTAGGTAACTGCACAGTGGTTTGTAAAGCATGTTGAATTTGATATGGATCCCACACCATATTAATTCTGGGATATTGACCCATAGAAGGTTGTGCATATGAAGGACCATAACCAGGTTGAACGTAAGTTTGATAATTAACTAGAAAAATTCCAGCTCCTTCTAATAATGGCTGACCTGAAGGAGGTTGAAAACCTTGAGCTGGGTACTAACCCTGAGGTTGATATTGGCTCTAAGGCATGTACGGAATCTGGGGTTGATATTGACCCTGAGGTATGTACTGTCCTTGGGGTTGATATTGACCTTGAGGTATGTACTTTCCTTGGGTTTGAGATTGACCTTGAGGTATGTATTGTCCTTGGGGTTGATATTGACCTTGAGGTATGTATTGTCCTCGAGGTTGCTCCCCAGGAAAGAAATATTGTCCCACATTTTGACCTCCAGGTGGTAAAAAATTACCCTGAGGTTGCACTTCAGGCAGTAATTGACTACCTTGAGGTTGCCCCCCAGGCAGTAACTGACTTCCTTGAGGTTGAGGATTTGGAATATTTCCAGACATCATAAAAATTTGTTCTTTGTTCAACGTGCCAGTGTTTGTTCCATTCGTACCAAATGATAAAAATTGTTCAATTGGTTGAGGAGCTGCTCTTGAGACGCTACTAGAGAGCGACTGGTATCCCGAAGGAACAGATGAACTATCGTATAATTTTTTTTTTGGAGATTTAGAAAACATAGATGACTCACCCGACATAGCTAATGAAGGTTGATAACCTCTCGGTGTAGGGTAAAATGGAATTTGGGGTGGTGAATAAGTAAGACCTGCGTTTTATAAAAAATATGTCAATGATAAATAACAAGCGTCAGTTATAAAAGGCCTGTAGAATATTGATTCACGGTCTCTAAGATTTAAAGTTTTTCGGGTTTCGGGAAGAACTACGTCTTCGTCTGGACCAACAAGTTCTTCAATACATATGATATCAGAAGGAAGATTTTCGGTAATGTAATGTCTTACTCTAGGTGAATCAGGATCACTAGAAGTTGGAGTAACAAATTCTGAAGATGATTCTAACATAGCAGGTTCAGTTTCTGGCTCAGAAATTTTAGGTTCTTCAGATAATTCACTGGTTGGAGAAGCAATGTCAGTGATTTCGGAAATTGAAATTGGCTCTTGAATATATTATGTTGTTTGTGATTGATTTATTTCATGATAATCATGATGAGTAATTATGGATGATTCTCTTGGTTCTGTCGATCTAATTTTGCTGATACTATGTAGTACCAGAGCTTTCAGTCCTTCAAGTTGGCTTGGTGTATACTCAGGGGGTTTCCCCTGAAGTCTACGTGATTGTCTTGGTAATTTAGCCACGATTAAAAATTATTAATCACACGCAATGAAATAAAATTTCAATCAAAAATCCTGAAGTAGTAAAGTCACTAAGGAGACAATCAAATGATCAAACTCTTATAAAATCTAGGAGATCAAACCACACATAAACAGTAAATTTCCACACTAAAAACACTAGTTGGTGATGAAATCCAACATCGTAGTATTTAATGTAGAAATGGTGGTTGGAAAAGTTACCCCGACAACCTGCTTAATGAAACAGATCGGTGCAATTTTCTCAACTTAAACCATCTCGAGTGAAGATAACCCTCCAGAGAGTCCACATGAGTCTAGTCGACATCTGCTCCAGGTACAGTGAGATATTTCCTCCACCGTCACCTTAGGAAAAAATATTAAAGTTTATAGCCACTAAGGTCACCAACAGGGACAAATATACCTGGGGGAATAGTCTACGATCCAATATACGCACAAGGGAAAAGTAACAAAGCTCAATCTCCTTAAAGGCTCCTTGAAATAATCCAAGGTATAACGACAAGTGACCCCAGGCTCCTCGACAATGGTCAATCTGAGGTTTACCATTGTTAATACGCGCACATCTTCTATCATTCCCAATGAGACGGAATTGATCACCTCACTAGTTCAGATATGATCTCATGCTTGACTCCTTTAGGAGGAGCTTCCCAGAGCATACAAGCTACTATTGGATTTTTCCTACCATAAGATCGACTACTTGTTTGTTTTAATTGTCTCGGAGAGTTAATTACTTCCTACTCCAAGACACTAGCCTAAGCTATGTTGGTGAAAAGAGTCCTAGAAATATAAAAATTACTAGATTGATTTTAATTTAAGCGTTTCTTTTAATAGGCTGTTTCTTAAGACAATAGGTGCGAAAGTGAAACTTTGATGATATGTAGTGACCCAACTCAAAACACACTAAAATTGCATCTACTATGACAAACAATTCATTTCCTTTCGATGAATTCTATCTAAAAGAAAGAGTTGAGAAATGCAATCTTTTAAAACAATTCTTTCCTTCAAAACAAGAACATACGAAAAGAAATATTATCTTATGAGAACTCAAAATGATCAATTACTCAAAAAAAAAAATCCATTTATTCTTCAAGATCAAATCTACAATCAAACATTATCCAAAAGAAAACTACAATTTCTAGAAATAACACTCAAAACTAAAAACACTAATATCGAGATCTAAAAATTCTAAGAATTAAATCTGAAATCAAAACTTTAAATATTTTGAGGACGTTTTGCTGTGTAATCTAACTAAGAAATTCTTTTTTGAAATGAGCAAAAACTAAAAAATATCCAATTATTGTTTTTTAAGTGAAATTCAAAACTTAATGAAAAAGTTTTTAAATATTTGCAAATGAGAAAATGGGATCTAATTCTCATAAAGCAATTTCTGCTATGAAGTCATAGACTCAGCAAGAAAACAATGAAATACCAGTGATCTACGATATACAGAGGTTTCTGATATTTGAGTGACACAAAGACAAAGAAAAAATCACTTATAACATGCAGATCTTGTAGAAAATCATTCAAAACTAAAAAAGTTGAAAAAAACTCTCACACAAAGATTTCTGACAGAAAATACAAGTCTGGGTATATACTGAGAATCTTGAAAGCTGATCCTAGAAAGAGAATTTTGAGTTTTTCAAAACTTTTCTTAGGGTCCGCAGGTTTTAGTGTAGACAGGTGCGGTACCGCACTGTGGATACAGAAAAATAGCGGAGATGATCGCACTGTGCCTAAGGACAAAGTGCGGAGACCAGAAAACTTAAAGAAAAATAAAAAATTCTAAAGCACTTTTCAGGGATTCTACAGGAATAAATTACCCAAGCCAGTATCAATCAATCAAAACCAAAAAAATAATTCCACAAGTCAAAAAATAAAAGAAAACAAAGTTCAAGATCCATTCCCAAGTAGAGTCGCCATTTTGTTGGACGGATAGATCGTTCTTGCAGACAAGACAAATCTCCCTAGTATCCTACGATAACTAGCAACAAACAGACAGATGTAAACTACTTTCTCTAGATTATATTTGAACTAGAATTATATATAATGAAGGATTTAGGACTTACCTGTAGTCCAGCGCTAATCGTAGTCTTATTTCCTGTCACTTTGAATACATCTCCTTTTGAGATTTGCAATCAAAAACATGAAAGAATCAGAAGCACCTGCAAAATATAGATTAATTCATAAACCATAAACCTATCTTGATGATCAAGGAATTCAAGAAATAAGCCATTTAAATAAACAAATCATTGAGAAAACATGATCCATTTGTATTATCTTTGATGAAAGAAGGAGCCTTACAACCGTGCTCGCCTTGATGTCGTACAGGTCCTTCCGGGGTCTGGAACAAGTGTTTCCTCTACTTTGACAAGCCTTTGCACTCTCTCTACCAACATACACATGAGTGTGTAATCATTCCCATATGGTAATAAGTTAAGAGAGTCTGAGTTTTTCCAGCAATTCTCCTCAAGAAATCTCCCTTTGAGGCTGAACTATGACCTCAATTTATAGCAAAAGGGAAGAGGTTGCAGCTCCAAATAAGAGGGGATAAAATCCTCTTTCAAGGGATTAAGTTCCACATACCAAGGGGTAGGCTCCTTTAATGGAGGGATGAATGTACATGAAAGGAGCAAACTTTCCACCGACTAATTGCTTCCAGAAGCTTCCAAATTCAACCCACTGGGTGTAATGTCCCCAACTTAGATCATAGCTAAGTGGAACATTAATTTTTGCCAATAAATTCAAGTGCATGAATAATTGAGAAAGGAGGCTCAATAAAACTACTCAAGAATGAATAAAAACCCCTCACAATGTGGAAAGGGGCCATGAAATAACCATCTCAAGCATCCATATGTGTGAAAAAGGTTAATTTGACCAATTCAACTCAACTTGGCTTTAAAAGAATGGATCCATGAATAAAGCAGCTCAATGTGAATGGAGGCAAATTCAACAAAACAATTTGAAGACTCCTTAAATGTGAAAAGGGGCAAGGAAAAGAGACTCAATCAAGGAATATTCTTATAAGATACATTTAGTCACATTGACTAAATTTAACCACATGGAATCTAGTTGTCCTCCACTTAATGAGACAGTGTAACCCTAGAGAGGGAAATCTTGGCAAGGAAGAAAACCCTAATGGAGTGGGGCCCTTGGAGGAGAAGCACCTTTTCTATATAATGAAGGAAGGGAAACCATTTAGGTTTATATTGGAGATTATAATTTCATGAGGTCTTCTTAGACTTCTGCATACTTAGCTGTTTAGCTAAGTTGCTGCACTTCTTAGTGCAAGGGTTTTCTCATGCAGGAATGCCCTGCTTTTTCTTGGAGATATTGTAGAAAGAGATCTAAGAGAAGCTTATGATCTACAATTTCCACTTTCAGGTGTTAGGCCAAGCATTTGTGCTCCATATCTGCGCAGTCCCTTGAGGATACTGCGTTATTTGTATAGAGGTGTAGTGGAAGGGATTAAAACCCCATGGTTTGGAGCTAGTTTCCCAAAGGGAAGCTCATTTATTCTTCCGGGAGCTGATTAATATCATTGTAGCCATTTCTCATGTATATTCAGCCATTTTATGCAGAGCTATAGCCATACTGCGTTTTTCAGTTATATCTGCAGCTGCTTCCTTGTATTTTCATTGCATGTGGGAAAACCCTTTCCAGGTGACCATAATTTCATTGTAAAGGAGATTAGATCTCTGTTTCTTTGCCTCATTGAGTAATATAATGTGAATATCAGATTTATTTCTCCATTTTTTGAGTCTTTCCTTCAATAGACAGCGTAGCCTCTTTTGCAGCAGCTCCGACATTTGCATGTTTTGGGGGTTTTGTCCATTTTCAGCTATTTGAACATGGGAGGCCTGTTTAACTTTGTTGTTGGTATTTTTTTCTGAAATCCTCTTGCATGCAGCTCTAATATTGACTAATATAAAGGAAAAAACCGTTATTTTATACCTTTGTAACTCAATACTCAGGAAAACTACATTTCTGGGTCACTATTGGTGCTTTTCCCCACTTGGTTGTCTTTCTAAAGGAATGTTGTTGTATTTTTTGTCAAAAAATGAGCTATGCATCTGATATGGCCTATGATCTGATCATTTTATAATTAATCTTGAGTTTCTGAAGAAATTATGCAAGTTCTGAAGTGATATTTCCATTTTGCTGCAACCTTCCTCTTTCAGTGGTTTTCAGCTAGTCTAGTTTGTGAGAGATCTGTTTAAGGTATCTAAGTTCATTTGTTTCAGTTGAAACTCCATACATAAGTCACATATAGCACATATGAGATGAAACAAGCATTAATATGTGTTTCTGTGGCATGGTTTTTCTTATACAGCGTTTTACTTGAACTGCTTGTCAATAGTACTCAAAAGGAAATATTAGCCTTCAGCATAGTTCTATAGACAGAGTCTGCAAGAGGGCCAGATAGCCTCTGGATCTCAACCTCTTTTTAGAGGTGACATATCCAGTAAATTCCCCTAAATTCAATCTCTGGAATAGATCCAGTTGTTGATTGTTAATGTTTTCTTGAAAAAGGATTTTCATTTGCCGGATTCATGAGCATTTCCTGATTTGGAACAGTATAGTGGTATTAGAGCATGATCTCTGGCCCAGCCTGTGAGATCAAGCTATAAAATAAGTGATAAGGAGAAACATCAAACAGAAATCAGAAAGTAAGGAGAGAATGAGATTACTCTCATCAATATTCAGATCCAAGAAGAACCTCTCAAAGAGGGTTGAACAGTTGGAAGAAGAATGGTGCAGTGAAACTCCTAGAGGGTTTCAAGGACAAGAGGACTACATTGAAACCTTTATGAGGTTTCCAGAAGAAGAAGAATAATACATGGGAATTCCTCCTTCAAGGGAAGACCAAAATCTAGGGTTTCCTATTGAGGATGGGGCATCTCCTATATTCAGATAAAGAACTGGGGGTGACAGCGTAGTCATAACAGAGGCACCTCTAGCATCTCAAGAAGAATAAGTGGTGAGGACAGTTACACCTAGGAGAGAAGCTCTTTCACCTTTGCAAGAAGTTTCAAAGAATCTCACATATAGAGATTGTGGCACAATCCATGTGCAGTATGTTCCATCATTATCAAATGGTGAGATCTGGAATATTACAGAGTTTCATAGGGTAAGCAATATCTACCCCTCTTTATTTCTGAAGAATGATGCACAAGGAAGGCAGGAAGATCCATGCACATTAGTTCATCCATCTCTCTATGATGATCTACGTCTTGATGCCTCCTTATTTGAAGAAAATCCATTAGGGCAATCCCTTGATGAGAATAAAAGCAAATTGTTCCCTTAACATGATACAATGAAGACACCAAAGGTCAGAGGAGACACTGTCATAGCGCTGGAGGTTATGGGTAAGAAGCATATTTATGAAAGTAAAATTTTGTTTTATGATTGCATGTGCTCTCTTACCTTATATGTACAGGCCATAACTCCCAAGGGGAGTGTTCTACCTTATAAGCTTCATGGCCAACAATGGGCCAAGATTGTTTTCAAGTATGGCCACCTCCTTGGTGAGTTGGGGGAGGTGATACACTATGATGGGTGCTTCCCTAAAGCCTCAAATATACATTTCATCTTCATCCATGGTGAAGTGATAAGAGCAGCAAGTAAGTGGCATGAAAACCACTTACCATATCCTGATATGAAGTAGGGAGGAGGAAACCTGTGCTGGTTTCTGTTGGGTGAGTGTGGGTACTCCCCAAAATTTCTAATTCTCATGACTCATGCCTCATACTCCAAGAGAAGGTTGCATAATGGGAAGGCATGGTTGTTATGGCTGTCACAAGGAGGGTTTGGACATTATATGCTGAATCTTATGTCCAAAATATTTTCCCATGTTTGAAGTATGTCTCATGCATTCACATGTATTTTGGGTTGAGATGTATTTCAAGTATGAATCTTGGGTTGGGAGGAGAAACAAATCCCACATGGTGTGGAATGGGAGAGCTATCTTTCACTATGTTACATCATTGCTCCATGATCCACACATTGATAATGTAATGAAGCAACAAGAGCCCTTGTTGCTATGGCTACTTTTGGGAGAGTATGGGCTGAAAACTCTCCATGCTCAATGTTTGGTCAATTTAGTGTGTCCTAAATTGCTACATTAATTTTTCAATCCATGATTCGTAAGCTGACGAAGTGTGGCGCACTATATGTGCAAGATAACCTATCTCTTACTTTTTGTCGTTTTTGGATTTATTTTTTTTATTTATCTTGGGGGGTTTTATCTTGGTTGGTTTCCTAATGTGAGATGGACATTCTAAAAGACAAGTATGGATATAAATTTTCAAGGCAATGATTTCCTTTATAATTATTTCCCAACCTTCAAACTTCAAAAGTAAATACAAAAGAAACTGTACTCAAAGAAATCCAAGAATTGCAAGAAAAGTAAAGCTAAAACCAAATTACATTTACTCATATTCTGACCCCTCACCATTAGTCTCGTTATGGCTTTCGGAGGTAATCATAAATAATTTGAGCAATCTGATATCTAATTTGCAAAAAAATAAACTAATATCAAATTACACATTCATACTTCAATCCTTCACCATTAGTCTCGCTATGGTTTTCGGAAGTAACTGATAATGACATGAGAAATTTAATATCTAACTTGCAGAAAAATAAACTAATATCAAATTACACATTCATACTTCAATCCCTCACCATTAGTCTCGCTATGGTTTTCAGAGGTAACTGATAATGTCATGAGTAATTTAATATATAATCTAACTAATAAAGCAAATGTACAAAACTGAAATAAATAAAACAGGGATGGAATTAAAAGTTAAGAAAAATAAATCAGCAGAAGGAAAAGACTAATTCCATGTCATTAGTCATTGTAAAACTATGTGCAAATGCCCGGGCTGCCTATTGTAATTTGGAACAAAAACACTGATCAGTTAACAACAGTATAAAGCATGAAAAACTATGGACAAAAATAAAACGTTATTACCATAAGAGATGTGATATATACACGTGAATAACTATGGCATAATGAACGTAAGGAAATAAAGCATGAAACTATACAGCAATAAACAAAACCTCGGCATATGCAGGGGCCCTCTGCACAATCTTCGGGCAACAGCTATCAACCACGAATTATACTTATGAACAAAGTCTTCTCATGTATTTAAAATGCAGTCATAACAAAGAAATAATGTCACGACACAGTGGCTTTCTTTTTAACAAAATTACATTACAACAGCTAACTACTATGTGTATAAGAACGCATTATTTATAACAGAGGATGACATAACTAATTTCCTTCAATCTACGCAAATGAAAGACACGTGAACAACCACGTCCAGAAATCTAGCATTATGGCTGCCGTGAAGATTAAATCTATGGAAGGTGGCCGTTGAATTCGGCTTATGGAGAAGTTCACAAGTGTTGATACGTCCCCTAAGATTTAGGAACGACCACGCAAGTCTTCACGTGGTGAAAAACATAGTTCTGTCACCGTAGGACTCTTAGGTTGACCACCGCTTGACTACCTTTGACCACGGCCTTCTTTGATGAATTTGACTGAGCCAGTAGGACTCGGTCCATGTCCATGTCATTTCCAACTTGCCCATGTGGCTTGATTTGCCTGAAGACACCTGCAATATAGACTTTAACAAAATGGTTACGGAAAGTTGAAGCAGCTGCGGAAAGTGACAAGATTCCGCAGCTAGATGAGCAAAAATCTAATTCAAACAGAAGACACAAAATATAGTTAAAAACCACTTTAAATGATCTTTTATGATTAATATGCAATGATGTTGATGACTTAGGAGGTCCAGGTAAATGGAAAAAGTCTAGAAAGGTGTATAGGAGAGATGCAAGTTTGAGACTCAACATACCCCCACTGTGAAGGTGTTGCATGTCCGCATGCAACCAAAATTTTTATCATCCTCCTTCAATCCATATGCTCTGATACCTCTGCCAGTACATCCAGTCCTCTTCTCCTCTTCCTTGGTACTACTAACATCCTGGGCTTCTTCATCAAGCATCTGAATTTGAGATTAATCAGTGCTCTACTTATCTTCTGGCATTTCTTCTTCAATTTCCTGTTCTTTTTGTGCCACAGTCCCAGATGTAGCATGGTGTTGTCATGAATGATCTTGTCCAATCTGTTTTTCTCCTTTAATGCTTCATTTTCATTTTTAATATGTCTATTTAAAACTTCCAACTCAAAGATTTCTTGTTTCAACGATTGGACTAGAGCTTCTTGTGTTGTGTGAGGCTGAGTGGATGAAGTGCTGGGACCCGTGGCTATTCTTTCTAAGGATTCTATGTAATCATACACCTCTTGCTGCTTTGGATCTATCTCGGGTGTTGTTTTCCTTGGGCTGTCCTCGAAATGGTGTGGAGGAAAATTGACTTCAAAATCTGGCCGAAAAGGACTCATGTCAATATCTTGAGGACTAGTTTCAACGTTTGGCTGAGAATGAGATGGACTACGGCCAGCTGGAGTTTGTTCAGGTGTTTCTTCTCCCAAATCAATAAAATTGGGTCCTTTTTTTGTGCTTTTCTCCACTTTCCTTTAAGCCTGCTGCTTCTTCTTACATGCTGTGGACTACTGTCTTTTTCCTTCTGTTTTTCTTTTCCTTTCTTTTTGGCCATAGATGACTATTCCTAAAGGTGAACTAGTCTCTCAGATAATACTTGATGGTCTTCTTCTGAGGAAGGGGTTTGATGCACAGCCTCAATGCTTCTTTTCTCTTTTGATTTTTTTGGCTTTTTATCCTCAGTCTTTTCCTTCCTCCTTTTAGATAGTCTTTCTTCTCTACTAGTTCTTTCAACTGTGTTAGTAGGAGTGCTTTGAGTTTTATCATCTGTTTTATTTCTTCTACTTCTTTTTTATGTATTGCCTTCAGGGGTTTCTTGGGGTTCTTCAAAGAAATTTCTAATTAAAAACTACTCCCAGGTGTCCTTTTTCTCTTTTAATTGTTTTTCTATCAAGATTTTTACGAGACCATGGTGATACAAATGTGGTTCTACGTCCCCCAAATGCTTTTGGATGGTTACAGACATCTTTTTCAAACTGTTTAGTAAAAAGTATGGTAGATTGAGGGTCTGGTTGTCTAAGAAATTCATCAACAGTCAGGTATGATACATGTACATTGATCCAAAACGGCCCTCACAGGTGATAAACTTTTGAATAACCAACAGTAAACTGGCCCACTCTTCTTTTAAAGCATGGACAGGAATTCCCTTTTTAAAAATGGTGACATCCATACCTGGGTTACGTAGAATCACTCTCCAGGCTTCCTTGCCAATGCTCTTGTTCTTGAACCAGCGTTCACCTTCTTGAGGGAGTTCTGTAGCTGCTGCTATGGATGCCTCAATTACTGTAAATTTGAGGTCCCCAATTTCTACCTCTAGACCATTGAAAGACCTCGCAAAAGTTTTTGTTACCTCCTTATTGTAGCCTTTAAACTTTTGAATAAACCGAAGCCATTTTGCCTTTTTCAATATTTCTTTGACTTGCGGGTATCCTTCCATAAATTTGGGTCCCTCTGGTTCTGTCCTCAACAACTGACCCATCCTTCCTTCTGTTCTTTAAAAAGGGTCTGCGTGAGGAGGGTTTAGCGGAGGTAAGACGGCTGAATTAGCAGAAATGAACAGGGTTTATGAAGGAGACCAGTGACTGTAAGCGGATATCAGAGAACAGGTACACAGAATGAAGCGTAATAGAGAACAAAATGGGGTGAAGGCTTATGTGAGCACAGTGGAAATGCAACCGTGAGGTGAATAAAACAGTAGGGAGAGTAAAGTGCATCCGGCAGTATTTAAAATTGGGTGGTTGCAAAGTAGATGCAAGCACGTTTATGCAACGGCTACAGATTTTGTGCGACTGAGAGAAGCCGTAGTCAAATCAACTACATTCCATAATTACAGGTGGAGTATCAAAGTATAGCCGAACACTAGTGAAGAGCGGAGGCTTGATTATGAGGCCGTTTAAAAATGAATGCAAGGATTGTGGGGGAATCGTATAGAGATCGTGGAACAGTTACGGAATTATCAACGCAATCATTGCATATAATAGAGCTATGGTTTATAACTATGTAAAAATGTGCTTGAATGCCATTTGAAATAAATTTCTACTCATACCTTGGAATTCTTGCCATTTTTTCATTAGTCTTCAATCAGTTGCTCCTCATTGATGCTTTTGAATGCCTCATGTCTTCATAATATGTCCTCATACCTGCATTTGATTTCATGATTGTTTGAACTAACATCTGACTGTAAATTTTTGAAAAACAGAGTGGTAGCTGCAGAAACTGCTTCTAGCTGCAGAAACTGGTGTCAGCGGCGGAAACTGACACAACAATTATTTGGGTGAACAGAAATAGATAGATGATAACTGACTGAATGAAAATGGTCATGAAAGAAAATTTTTATTGGTGAAATGAAATGAAGTGAAATGAAATGAAGTGGAGTGGAATGAAGTGGAATGAAATGGAGTGGGTTGTCATAAAACTTGTGAAATGAGAGAGAGAGAAAATTATTTTTTTGGAAAATATAGGGTGTCAGGTGTTCCTGATTTTCACCCTACATTTTCTGTATAAGACTACCAATCAGTGATTGGTTTTCAGGCTTATACTATCTTTTTTTTTTCTTTTTTTTATTTGAAACTGAAAAGAACAAAGGCTAGGTTGGTGGAGAAGAATGATTCTTCTTCACCAGCCTTATTGCAGAATTATCTTGAAACATTTTGACAAATTCCTCTTTTGAGAGTGGCTTATGATAGATCTTTAATCTGTGGCCATTCACAATTAGAGGAGTTTGAGATTCATCAATGGTCTTGATTCTTACCACTCCATTGCTAAAGATCTTGTCAATCTCATATGGCCCAAGCCAATGAGTCTGAAATTTTCCTTTAAAATATTTAAACTTTGAATCAAATAGCAATGTCGAATCTCCTTGTTGAAACTTCTTCTCTTTGATGTATTTTTCATGCCATTTAGCTCTTTGATATTGAACTAGACCAGTTCTTAGAATTGCCTCTTGTCTGATCTCATCTAGCTCATTCAACTGCTCCATTCTATGCTTTTGGGCTTCTGATAGATCCATCCCCAACTAAACTGCCATCTTGAAGGTTTTGACTTGGAACTCAATGGGGAGCAGGACTTCTTTCCCATAAACAAGTTCATAGGGAGAATGTCCTGTTGTATTTCTCCATGTAGTTCTATAGGCCCACAAGGCTTCAGGAAGCCTTTCCGCCCAATCTCTTCTGTGTAGATGAATAGTTTTGGTGATGATACTTTCGAGAAATTTGTTTGTAGACTCCACTTGACCATTTTCTTGTGGATGGTAAGGAGTAGATCTTCTGTGCTTGATTTTGTATCTTCCATAAGCTTCTCCACCAAGTTGGATGTGAATTGGCTCCCCTGATCTGTCACAATTTCTCTTGGAACACCAAAGCGAGTAACAATATCCTCATAAAGAAAATTAACAACTGAATCTTCAGTAGCAAACACTAATGCTTTGGCTTCCATTCATTTAGTAACATAATCAGTACAAACCAATATATACTTCTTTTGCTTAGATGGTGGATTAATAGGTCCAATGAAATCTAAAGCCCATTTTTCAAAGGGTTCGATGAGTACCTGTGTTTGCAATGGCATTTCATTTGAAATGGTAGGTTTCCCTACTCTTTGGCAGCTGTCACACCTTTTGACATATTGTTTTGCATCTTTGAAAAGGGAAGGCCAATAATATCCTAAAGAGAGGATTTTATAGGCCATCCTTTTGTCTGCAAAGTGTCTGCCGCATGGTTCATCATGACATGCCTTAAGAATATCAGGCATTTCATCTTCCCTGACACATCTTCTGATCACAAGATCTGGCCCTGTTTTAAACAATTCGTTAGAAATCCATGAATATTTTGAACTCTCCTGAATAATATTTCTTTTTTCACTTGGAAACAAATGTGAAGGCAGTTTCCCTGTAACCAAATAGTTAGCAATATTTGCATACCAAGGAGTCTTAATAGTTACTGCAAACAAGTATTCATCAGGAAACTTATCCTCTACAGGAGAATCTTCTTTAGTATTCTGAATCCTAGACAAGAAATCAGCTACTGTATTTTGTTTCCCTGGTCTATCCAACACAATAATATTGAATTCCTGCAAAAGTAGGAGCCATCTTGTTACTCTGCCATTAGTAACAGGTTTTTTCATTAGATATCTAATCGCAGAATGATCAGTATGAATAAAAGTTTCATAGCTTGTTATATAATGTCTAAACTTATTGATTGCATGAACAACAGCTAAAAACTCTTTTTCAGTTACAGTATAGTTCAACTCAGTGGGAGTCAAATTTTTACTGGTATAGTAAATGGAATAAGGGATTAAATATTTTTGACCCAACACAGCTCCTAGAGCTGTATCTGAAGCATCTGTAGAAATATGGAAAGGGAGTTTCCAATTTGGTCCTCTCAAGATAGGTGCTTTAGATATCCTTGTTTTCAAAGTTTCAAAGGCTGATTGACAACCAGGATCCCATTTGAATTCATAGTCTTTTGTAAGCAGTTTGAAGAGTGGAGATGCTATTTTAGTGAAGTTTTCTATAAATCTTCTATAGTATCCATTAAATCCTATAAAACTTCTAACATCTCTTTGACAATTTGGAATAGGAAACTTGGAGATGACTTCAACTTTTGATCTATCAACCTTAATCCCATCTCCTGAAATATGATGCCCCAAAACAATACCTTCAGTAAACATCATAAAACATTTTTCATGGCTTAATGAAAGGTTTGTTTCTTTACATCTTATAAGGACTTTTTCCAAATTTTTTAATGCCTCTTCAAATGAATTACCATAAACTGTAAAATCATCCATATAAACCTCTACACAATCATGGATTAGATCAGAAAAAATTCCTAGTACTACTCTTTGGAATGTTGCGGGTGCATTACATAACCCAAAAGGAAGCACTCGATAGGAAAAAGTCCCCCATGGACGGGTAAATGTGGTCTTATCTTGATCTTCAGGTGCTACCTGAATTTGATTATAGCCACTAAAACCATCCAAAAATGAAAAGTACTTTTTGCCTGCTAATGTATCTAATACCTGATCGATAAAGGGCAAAGGAAAGTGATCATTCAAAGTTGCTTTGTTCAATTCCCTGTAATCAATGCATACCCTCCATTTACCATTCTTTTTAGGTACTATAACCAAAGGAGAAACCCATCGGCTATCTGAAATTGGATAAATGAAGTTTACATTGAGTAATTTTTGGAGCTCTTCTTTCACTATCTCCCTAAGGTTTGGATTCATCCTTCTCTGAGGTTGTCTGATTGGTATACTATTTTCCTCAATATAGATATTATGGATGCAAGTCTTAGGATCAATACCTTTCATATTAGTATACTCCCATGCAAATGCAGTAGAATGTTTTTGCAAGATTTTGGTTAGTTCTTCCTGTTGTGACTTTTCCAAATTTTTGTTGATATTTAATGTTTTTCCTGGAAAAATCTCAATGGTAGAACTACCGAACTCTTCCATAGAGTAAAGAGACATTTGTCTTGATGATAAATATTCAATGTCAGATTCCAACTGAAATTGTGTGGGGTCATATTCTAAAGATGTCTCAAAATTTTCTAATGTGTTCAGAATTTGACTATCCTCACTGATTTCAGAAATGGTAAAGACAGGTTGTATAGTGTCCTCATCATTGACCCATTCATTGTCTCCTACTTCTGTAATTGCTTTTGCTGGAGGATACAAATTGAATTTCTTTGTCGAAATACCATTAGAAATGTACATATCCCCAGATCTACAACTAATGAAAGCATCAGCTGTGGCTAGCCAAGGTCTTCCTAAGATAAGTGGGTGCCCTCCTAGATTACTCTTAGGAGTCAAAATCATAAAATCTACTGGATATTCCCAAGAATCTAAGGAGACTAAAATATCTTCTAATACACCATCTGGTTTGATAATTGATCGATCTGCAAGTTGCAGTAAAGTAGGTGTAAAAAGAAGTTTAGGAAGTTTTAGCTGTTCTATAGTTTTTCTACTCATAATGTTGATAGCAGCCCCTAAGTCAATCAATGTGTTTAGAATTTCTATCCCATTTATATGTGTCTTGACAATTGGACTACCTGGATCTACATACTTCTGCATGGTAATTTTTCCCATCATGATATCTGCAATTTTTCCTACCAGGTGGATTCTTCTTGTATCTCTTGGTTTCCTTCCTGGTCTTTTGAGACTCAACTCCTTTATTGTTTTTTCTAGAATAGGAATCTCTCTAATGGCTTGTAGCAAGGGAATATTGATACAAACATTCTTTAATTCATCTAGAAAATCATAGTTAGGCAACAAAATTTGTTTTTCCACCCCTTTATCAATTTGTAATCTTTCAGGGAAAGGAGGTGTGAATGAAGGTGTCGGTTGCTCAACTATAGGAGTTGTGGGGGTTAAATTTTCTTTCTCTTTTTGAATGTTTGAGTTTTTAAGAGATGCTTCCTCAGAATCCTTATTGACTTTAAGAGAGTCCTCCTTAGAGGCATCTTTCTCTTGGACATCTATAGAAGGTTTTTCTAAAACTCTACCAGACCTGAGTTGTACATCATTGAGAGGAACAATCATATAGGTAGGAAATTGTTGTCATTCTATCATGTAAGTATTCTAAGGATTTTTATTGTTAGGATTTGGCAATGGCTGAGCTGGAAGTTGACTTGTATTTTGTTGGAATGGAAGCATGAGTTGAGGATTTGGATTTTGTTGAGAAGGGTGTTGTTGTGGAAATGGCAATGAAAGTTGTGGATTTGGGTTTGGAAATTGTGGAGCTTGTTTGAAAAGATGGAGGATATTGATAAAATTGAGAAAATCTCCCATAAGGATTTTGCATACCTTGTACCCATCACTGATATGAATTTTGAGGTTGGGCCAAGGTTGTTGCCAAGGATTCCAATTTGGTGGGGATTGAAAATTCATAGGGTTGTTAAACCCTTGAGTTTGTTGTCCTTGCCAAGGTCTTCTTGCAACAAAACAGAGAGACTCTACTGAATTTGGATCTTCTTGAAAGACAGCTTTGAGTCCAGGAATTGAAGGACAATCCTTGGTCTCATGATTTTATGAGAAAATAATACATGTTTCTACAACTTTTGCATCCAAGGGACATTCCCTTAAAGCATGTTTCTTCCTACATTTCGGACAAAAGATGGCTAGAGCATCAGTTTCTACTTTATGCTTGTTTTGAATTTTAAGGGTGTCTAGTTGTTCACTAAGGCTCCCTAAGATATTAGTTTTGAATTCATCAAGCATATTGCCAATCTTTGCCCTACTTACTGATCCAATTGCAGATTTGTTTGCCCTGATAAGAGAATGATCTCTAGGCCCTTTTCCCGTTTTAGATTTTCCCCTTGAGAGATGGACACATAGTTTTGTTATGTCACGAAGTGGAAGTTGAGAAATGTCTCCTTTCCCCATCGTGTTTAAAATATCTATCCATTCATCTCTAATGGCTTTTAATAGAAGGGCTTTCAAATTTTCCTCATCTAAGTTGCTCATCTTTGCTCTTTTTAAGTTATATTGAAATCTTTCAAGCAAATCCTCCAAATTTTCATCTTCTTTTTGCACCATTTTGAATACCTCATCCTTGTGATTGGTGGGCATGCAATAGTCCAGGTATCTATCCAAAAAAATTTGTTTCATATCATTCCAAGTCCTAATAGATTGGGTGACTAATCCCATGAACCATTTCAAAGTGGCTCCCTTCAATGTTGAAGGAAATAGTTTGAGTTTTTTAGAGTCTTCCATATAGTCATAGGTTCGGCACACAACTTCAAACTCAAACAGAAATGTTTCAAGATCCTCACTTTGCAATCCATAAAAGTTGGGGAGGATAGATGGTGAGATTTTTTTCATCTTTGTATGAGTTTCCTCATCAACTATGGGGAATCCAAACGAGTTGTCTCCTTCCCTATTACCTCCACCATTGTTGCCTCCATTATTTCCTCCTCCTCTACCTCTACCTCTACCTCTGAATCCATCTACTACTTCACCTGCCATGATAGTTTCCTCAGAGTCCTCAAAGTCCTCTGGTTCTTCTATCAAGGGAGGATGAGAGGGAGTTTCTTCCTTTTCTTCTTCAGGTGATTCTACTTCTTTAATTACAATATACTCTCCTGTAGAAGTAAAGAAAGGGTCTTCTTCTAAATGAGATTTGGTAGATGGTGTAGGAGAATCCTCTAGTTTAGCTGCTCCTTGAATTCCAGGAATCTTAAGGCTAGGGGTATATGGTGGTGAATCTTGTCTATGTCTTGAAGAAGATGGAGTTGTGAAAATCGAACTCTTGGCTCTAGCTATAAACCTTCCCCTAGAATCTCTTGCTCTATGCATGTCATTTTTTTTATTTTTAAGTTGGGCTAATAATTCTCTTTCTGATCTTCCAGGTCACACTAAGTGTAAGAAGAGAGCAAACTTAAGAAATTATTGAACCAATAACTCTCTTTTCTGATCCTCTAGATCACACTAGGTGCAAGAGGAGAGCATACTTCAAGAAGTTATCAATTTTTCCCTTCTTTTTATTGTTTTTTTTTTTAAAGAAATTGGCTACCTAGTTACACTTCCCCGGCAACGGCGCCAAAATTTTTGGTCAATTTAGTGTGTCCTAAATTGCTACATTAATTTGTCAATCTGGGATTCGTAAGCTGACGAAGTGTGGCGCACTATATGTGCAAGATAACCTATCTCTTACTTTTTGTCGTTTTTGGATTTTTTTTTTTTATTTATCTTGGGGGATTTTTATCTTGGTTGGTTTCCTAACGTGAGATGGACATTCTAAAAGAAAAGTATGGATATAAATGTTCAAGGAAATGATGTCCTTTATAATGATTTCCCAAGCTTCAAACTTCAAAAGGGTATGCAATGACAAAATTAATTCCTAAATGAAAATATACCACTATACTAGTCAAACAAACAATGAACTATTGATCATGAAACCCATTACCCTTGCTGCTGTCTAAATACAAAAGAAACTGTACCCAAAGAAATCCAAGAATTGCAAGAAAAGTAAAGCTAAAACCAAATTACATCAACTCATATTCTGACCCCTCACCATTAGTCTCGCTATGGCTTTCGGAGGTAATCATAAATAATTTGAGCAATCTGATATCTAATTTGCAAAAAAATAAACTAATATCAAATTACACATTCATACTTCAATCCTTCACCATTAGTCTCGCTATGGTTTTCGGAAGTAACTGATAATGACATGAGAAATTTAATATCTAACTTGCAGAAAAATAAACTAATATCAAATTACACATTCATACTTCAATCCCTCACCATTAGTCTCGCTATGGTTTTCGGAGGTAACTGATAATGTCATGAGTAATTTAATATCTAATCTAACTAATAAAGCAAATGTACAAAACTGAAATAAATAAAACAATGCTCAAATTAAAAGTTAAGAAAAATAAATCAGCAGAAGGAAAAGACTGATTCCATGTCATTAGTCATTGTAAAACTATGTGCAAATGCCCGGGCTGCCTATTGTAATCTGGAACAAAAACACTGATCAATTAACAACAGTATAAAGCATGAAAAACTATGGACAAAAAAAAAGTTAATACCATAAGAGATGTGATATATACACGTGAATAAATATGGCATAATGAACTTAAGGAAATAAAGCATGAAACTATACAGCAATAAAAAAAAACCTCGGCGTGTGCAGGGTCCCTCTGCACAATCCTCGGGCAACAGCTATCAACCACGAAATATACTTATGAACATAGTCTTCTCATGTATTTAAAATGCAGTCATAACAAGGAAATAATGTCATGACACAGTGGCTTTCTTTTTAACAAAATTACATTACAGCAGCTAACTAATATGCGTATAAGAACGCATTATTTATAACAGAGGATGACATAACTAATTTCCTTCAATCTACGCAGATGAAAGACACGTGAACAACCACATCCAGAAATATAGCATTATGGCTGCCGTGAAGATTAAATATATGGAAGGTGACCGTTGAATTCGGCTTATGGAGCAGTTCACAAGTGTTGATACGTCCCCTGAGATTTAGGAACGGCCATGCAAGTCTTCACGTGGTGAAAAACAGAGTTTTGTCACCGTAGGACTCTTAGGTTGACCACCACTTGACTACCTTTGACCACGACCTTCTTTGATGAATTCGACTGAGCCAGTAGGACTCGGTCCATGTCCATGTCATTTCCAACTTTCCCATGTGGCTTGATTTTCCTGAAGACACCTGCAATATATACTTTAACAAAATGGTTGCGGAAAGTTGAAGCAGTTGTGGAAAGTGACAAGATTCCGCAGCTAGATGAGAAAAAATCTAATTCAAACAATAGACACAAAACATAGTTAAAAACCACTATAAATTATCTTTTATGATTAATATGCAATGATGTTGATGAATTAGGAGGTCCAGGTAAATGGAAAAAGTCTAGAAAGGTGTATAGGAAATATGCAAGTTTGAGACTCAACACTCAACACAACATTCCAAGAGGAATGCATGGCACATCCAAAGTGCAAGAAGGCTACCTTTCAGCAATGATGGAAGGGAGGGAGATCCTCTCACATAGCAGCACAAGGGTGAATGGTTTTGGCATGTGGCATGTCAAGAGGAAGAGTCATGGAGTGACAAGAGCATTGCTACTTAAGCCTACAACGCTGTCCTCTAAGAGCAAGTTTCTAATGATGGAGTATTTCCAAAGAAGTGTGCATCCTTTCATTTTGCATAAATTTATGAGGATATTGTTATGGGAGGACTCACTCATGCATCACATATTTATCTCACACATGAGGCATGGTAAGAAATACATATATGTGCTTATTGATCATTCTATTAAGAATTTGTATCTTCTCACCAATTGTAAGCAATGCATTGCTCTGCAAGAGAGCAAGATTATTCATGGGTGTTATGATCACTTTAGGGCCACATTTTGTAATGATGATCACCCATCTCTACATGACTTGGATCAAGTGCCTTGTTTTTTTGATTGTATGCAACTGATATATATTTCTGCTCACTACTTTCTAGTAGATGAGTTGACATGCATAGCTGAAAATTCTTTAGGAGGCAACTTGCCACTTGATGTTTTAAATTAGCAGTTGGGAAAACTGTGTTATACCCACCATGGAGGCCATATGTATCATCTTCATTTGCACATAAAATTTAGCAAATCAGAAACTTTCCGAATGGAATGATTCGAGCCAGCAGGATCCATGTGCAGGATGACATATAATTCACTTTGAATGGAATGATTCGGGCCGGCAGGATCCATGACTTTGCAGGAAGGATCTTTGGAGATCCAACCTTAGTTTTGCCATCAAAGGGCACCCTTATTTCAGCCCAAAATCAGTATGTGCTCTACTCTTGCCATGAGTGGAGAGGGATACAACGTGGGATAGGCTATTTTTCCTATCATGTTCAGCCATTCAGCCCACCTTATTTGCAAGAGCTTAAGGTGGAGAAGATTTATTATGAGTTGCCATCTTGGGAGGCAACAAATTTTGCTTGGATGATAGCATGGGGAGGAGAGTCTTTCATTGATGATGAAGTGCTCCATGATTGTCACCGCTCCTATCTTGAGGAGGCCTTGGATCAGCAAGAAATTTCCCATATCAGCCTTCCATTCTTCCATGACAAGAGCCATTGGGCTTATTCACCACAATCAAACACTTTTGCAGAAAATCTGAAGCAAAGAAGGAGACTATGGATAAGAAGGCCACAAGAAGGAGGGAAATTTTTACAGCACCCTTGCAGTTGCTTGAGGACAAGCAAAATTTGGGAGGGGGAGACTGTAATGTCCCCAACTTAGCTCATAGCTAAGTGTAACATTAATTTTTTCCAATAAATTCAAGTGCATGAATAATTGAGCAAGGAGGCTCAATAAAACTACTCAAGCATGAATAAAAACCCCTCACAATGTGAAAAGGGGCCATGAAATAACCTGCTCAAGCATCCACATGTGTGAAAAAGGTTAAGTTGACCAAGCAACTCAACTTGGCTTTAAAATAATGGATCCATGAATAAGGCAGCTCAATGTGAATGGAGGAAAATTTAGCAAAACAATTTGAAGATTCCTTAAATGTGAAAAGGGGCAAGGCAAAGAGACTCAATCAAGGAAGATTCTTAGAATATGCATTTAGTCACATTGACTAAATCAAACCACGCAGCATCTAGTTGTCCTCCACTTAATGGGATAGCGTAACCCTAGAGAGGGAAAGCTTGGAAAGGAAGCCCTTGGAGGAGAAGCACCTTTTCTATATAATGAAGGAAGGGAAACCATTTGGGTTTATATTGGATATTATACTTTCATGAGGTCTACTTAGACTTCTGCATACTTAGCTATTTAGCTAAGTTGTTGCACTTCTTAGTGCAATGGTTTTCTCATGCGGGAATGCCCTGATTTTTCTTGGAGATCTTGTAGCAAGAGATCTAGGGGAGGCTTCTGATCTAAAATTTCCACTTTTAGGTGTTAGGCCAAGAAATTGTGCTCCATATCTGTGCATTCCCTTGAGGATACTGCATTATTTTTATAGAGGTGCAGTGGAAGGAGTTAAAACCCCATGGTTTGGAGCTAGTTTCCCAAAGGGAAGCTCATTTCTTCTTCCGGGAGCTGATTAATAGCATTGTAGGTTAGCTCTTTGCGACGACTCAGAACATTTGCATGTTTTGGGGTTTTTGTCCATTTTCAGCTATTTGAGCATGGGAGGCCTATTTAACTTTGTTGTTGGTATTTGTTTCTGAAATAATCTTGCATGCAGCTCTGATATTGACTAATATAAAGGAAAAAACCGTTATTTTATACTGTTGTAACTCAATACTCAGGAAAACTGCGTTTCTGGGTCACTAGTGGTGCTTTTCCCCACTTGGTTGTCTTTATGAAGGAATGTTGCTGTAGTTTTTGTAAAATAATGAGCTATGAATATGATATGGCCTCTGATATAATAATTTTCTGATTCCTCTTGTGTTTCTGAAGAAATTATGCAAGTTCTGAAGTGGGATTTCCATTTTGTTGCAACCTTCCTCTTTCTTCATTTTTCAGCTAGTCTAGTTTGTGAGAGATATTTTTAAGGTCTCTAATTTCATTTGTTTCAGCTGAAACTCCATACATAAGTCACATACAGCCTATATGAGAGGAAACAAGTATTAATCTATGTTTCTATTTCATTTTTTTTCTTATACAGCGTTTTCCTTGAACTGCTTGTCTATAGTCCTGAAAAGGAAATATTAGCCTTCAACATAGTTCTATAGACAGAGTCTACAAGAGGGCCAGATAGCCTCTAGATCTAATCCTCTTTTCAAAGGTGACATATCCAGTAAATTCCCCTGCATTCAATCTCTGGAATAGATCCAGTTGTTGATTGTTAATGCTTTCTTGAAAAAGGATTTTCATTTTCCGCATTCATGAGCATTTCTTGATTTGGAACATTACACTGGGCTTCCAAATTTTACTTCCACCTTCAATTTACCCTTTACAGGAGTCCACACTTTGAATGAAGAAAAAGTGCGTCCGGTTCCGCATGTTCTAGAGAAAACAGATGTGGCACCGCAGGAAATACTAAGAGAAAGTGTGGTACAAGTATTTTTATGACTTTTATAGGCTTTTCTCTCAATTTCAAGGCTTGGTTTTAGGAACTTGATGTTTGTAGACTTCTAAGGGAGTATTTTATGAGTAATGATGAACCCATACAGACATTAAAACGTCATGGTGAAATTTTTAGTGTAACACATTCTTTCCTGCCTTCCAAAATAGCTTGGTAGGCTTAACCATCGCTTGTGAAAGATGGTTCACTGCATAGCATATTTCCGGTCTTGTATGAACTAAACACATGAGAAAACCTACCAACTATCGATAAACAGTGGCATCCACTACCTCTGTCATTGTAGCATCCCCTTTCCTCCAATTTCGTGGAAGAAGAGTGTCGATAGGCTTGCAGCCTTGCATGTGAAACTTCTCCAATATCTCCAGGGCATACTTGCCTTGAGACACAAACAGTTCACCTTCCCGCTGCCATATTTCGAATCCAAGGAAATAATGAAGGAGGCCCAAATCCTTCATCTCAAACCCCTTTGCAAGATCTGCCTTGCATGAGTGTATCAACTGCATCACCTGTTAGTATTAAATCATCAACATAAAGAAAAATTATTAAAAGCTTACCCTCCACCACAATTTGGTACAGGTTTGCATCCGCCTCACTCTTGGTGAAGCCAAGTCCAATGAAATAGTTGTTGATCTGAGTGTACCAAGCACAAGGTGCTTGTTTTAGCCCATACAGCACTCTTTTGAGCCTTCACACATGTGACTCACTGCTAAAGACCTCAAATCCTTCAGGCTACTCAATGTACACATCTTCCTCAATGATCCCATTAAGGAACACAGTCTTCACATTCATCTAATTAATGTTCCAACCCATCTGCACTGAGAGAGCAAGGATGGTCCTTATGGAAGAATATCATGCGATAGGTGCAAGGGTTTCTTCATAATCAATCCCCTCGATCTGTAAGAAGCCCTGGGGAAAAATCTTGCCTTATACTTCTCGACGCTCCCATCAGCAGCTTGATTTACCTTGTAGATCCATATTGATCCTACAACTAATTTACCCACCGGCCTTGGAACAATCTCCCAAGCACTGTTTTTGACAATGGAGTCATACTCCTCCACCATGGCATCTACCTATGTGGGATCCTGCACTACTTCTTCAAAAGGAGATGGCTCTGTCATGATACACTTGCTCATAAGAGCCATGTATCCAGTAAATTGGTCAGGCAACTTTCTCTATCTGCGCTGTGATATAGGGACTCTTACATTCTGTGTCGCATCAAGCTTCAGTCTCTCAGCTTTTGTGGCACGCTTTCTGCTAGTTCTGATGTTTGGTTCTACATGAGTGGACTCCTCCACTCCATGAATCTCCTCTTGTGGCTGATCCACATCTAGAGGCTCATCTTTGGGAACAAGAAGTTCCTCCTTTGCATGCAAGTGCAGCTCCCTCTCAAGCGACAACTTCATGGCTTTCACCTCATTGAATTTTATATCCCGTCACACCATAGTCATCCGACTGTCTGGAAAATACACACGATAATTATGGGGTGTTTCTATGTACCCCACAAATATCCCAACTTCTACAGTCGGCTCCATCTTCTTCCTGATGTCCTTTGTCACACGAATGTAAATAGATGAGCCAAAAATCCTCAAATGAGAAATATCAGGCTTCTTACCAGTAAAAGCTTCTTCAGGTGTAATCATGCCAAGTACTCTATGAGGACAATGGTTTTTCACATAAACCACAGTGTTGCATGCTTCTGCCTGCAAGTGCATCGGTAGGCCCTGGTCATGCAGAATAGCTCATGCAACACCCACGATCGTTCTGTTCTTCCTCTCCATGACCCCATTCTGTTGTGGGTTATGAGGCACTATGAGTTCTCTTCAAATTCCTTCTTTTCTACAGAAGTATTTGAATTCGTTCGAGATATATTCACCACCATTATCACTCTGTAGAGCCTTCACTTGCTTCCTTAACACCTTCTCTACCAATGCTTTAAACTCACAGAATTTTGAGAATGTTTCACTCTTCTTCTGCAATAAGAAGATCCAGCATCTACGAGAATAGTCATCAACAAATATAACATAATACCTATGTTTTGCTGTTGAAGCAACCAAGAAAGGTCCAAATGTCTGTGTGAATTCTCTCAAGGATCATTGAAGCACGGTTCTCCTTCTCATGAAAGGTGGTCTTCACAAACTTACCCATAGTACATCCCTTGCACTGATCTGACTGCACAAGATTATCCTTGGGAAGTCCAGTAGAAATCTGCCTCAAAATCTTCAAAGCGTCATGGTGAAGATGGCCCAATCTCTTGTGCCATAATTCGCCCTCATCACGGCTCACCACTTCTTCTGCTTTTCCCATCATTGCAGTGCAACCATCTACCTCCAGCTTGTAGATATTCTTAACTCGAATCCATATCCTCTTTATTTGACCCGTTGTTTTATGTCGAAGGAAATATTTTCCCTCATTGAAAACAACATCATAACCTCTGTCTTCCAACATTGCGACCAAGACCAAGTTCTTCTTTAGACCTGGAAATACATAACATCTTTCAATAGAAATGGATTACCTAACTCCCTTTCAAAGGTAATGGTCCTAATGCCGGTCACACTGTATCAACCATTGTCGCCCATCTCTATATGCATTTGGAGATCCTTCTCCTCCCAGTCACTAAAAAACTCCTTGTCTCCCGTCATATGGAAATGTGCACCACTATCAATATACCACACCGATCCCATTGCGCTTGAAACCAAGCATGCGATCAAAGAGAAATCAAGTTCAAATTGCGAGACTAAGGCCTCGCCTGCTACAACTCCAACAACCTTCTTTTTATTCTTATTCTGTAGGAAGTTAGTGGTGAAATGCCCATTTTCATGACAGTGAAAACACTTCACCTTGGACAAATCCTTCTTCTTGCCTTTAGCCTCAGATTTTGGAGGGAATTTCTTCCCCTTCCTTTTCCTTGCTTTGGCAGCCAAAGCGCAATTCTCTTCATCATCATTCTTTGATGAAGAGACATCCCTGGTACTTTACCTTATCTCCTCCTACACAAGATCCGACCAAAGTCGCTCCCAACCCGGCAATTTCTCCCGTCCATTGACAGAGTCTTCATAGCTATGCCAACTCTTCGTGTAATATCCCAAAATGGAAATGCATCAATGCATAAGCACAATATTGGAGTAGAAATGAGAAATTATCTCATAAAATGTGTTGATAAACACATGGCCATCAAATGAATGTAACAACCGCAAAAAGGAGCTCCTTTACATCATTCCAAGTAGGGAAAATGCAACATTTAGATCATAAAAACATTATTCCCAGAGAATTGCATTATAACTGAGAGAAATAAAGTTTGGATCCCCTAGATTATGTAATATGGGACTCACACCGAGAAAATATTAAGAAACAAATCTCTTTTGCTTGTTTAAATAGATCTCCTGGTCCCGATATGGCTTAAAAAAGTCCCAAACCCCATGACTTATGTAATGCAGATATTACTGAAGCATGCACAACGTGATTTTTATGGGGTTTCTGCTAAAATTTAATGGAAATGAAAAATATGGATTTTATTTACTCAAATCATGAATAAAAATGAGGATCTAGCCCCTTTTACATATTCTGAAGATAACCCGGCAAGGGTTTCATGAAAGCACAATGTACAAATTTTCATATCTATAAATCTAGATCTGAAAAAAGTAGTATAACTGAAGCTTATATATATATAGCTGAATGATACAAGAAATGGAGGTTCCTTCTTGCAAACTTTACAGGAGAAAGGTTGGCCTTTTCCCTGGGAAAGAAACTCAAGATTGAGAGGATTGACCCTCTCACTGCAACACTGCAAGAAATGATGCAGTTACTGCAAGGGACTGTGTTGTAGCTGATGGGAGTTCTTTGGACAAGTGCCAAGATATGAAATTCTGCTCCAATATCTTCCTTACTGATCTCCCAAAGGAATGGAGGCTCCCTCCTTTGAAAAATGAGTACAGGAAGTGGTGTTGTGAACCCTCACTGCAACACCTTGCAACACAACGTTACACTGCTACAGAAATAAAGTTGTAGCTAAAGGAGGATGCTTGGACCCAAGCCTGGATGTGAGGAAAATCAGTACAAGCTCCTTTAAGAGGCCTCTCAAGAAAGGATAAGGATTCCTAAATAGGAGATCCTTGTGCTAAGAAACACAACAACTCTGCTAAACAGCAAGAGAATGCAGGATAGTCTAAGCAGAAAAATCAAATATCATTCATAAGATGTTTTTCTATGACTGCCTTTCCCTCCTTTTATACATGTGTGAGCCTTCTTGCCTTGGTCCCCACTCAATTAGGGTTCCCTCCAACAAGGAATCTTCCTCCCACTATCTCTGTGTTATCTCACAAGATGATCTCCACCTCCTATCCTAATGCTATTGACTTGGTCAAACTTGACCTTGTCCACATGCAAAAGTCCCTGTTCACACATTATGGTGTGAAATCCAGCTTTTATGTTGATCCCTTTTCACATTAAGAGGGAATTTTTTTCATATTTTTATTATTCATGGGCCTCCTTACCAATTTATTCATCTCCTAAGTGAAATCAGCAAAATTTAATATTCCAATTTGCTGCATACAAATTTTGGAATATTACAGTCCTCCCCTCCCAAATGTTGCTTGTCCTCAAGAAATTGCAAGGATAGAACTGAAGAGTGTCCTCTCCTCCTACTGTAGCATCCACATATGATGAACTCCTCCAAGGAATGAGATGTTGTCTCATCAATGAATCTCCATATTGCCCCTCCCAAGCATGCAAGCTAGCCAAATGGTTATCATCATGAATAAGTAAAGTACTCAAGAAGGAAATAAGGTGCTATCCAGAGGTCCCCTTGAGGTATGGGATCTGAAATGTATTGGGAAACATCATTCCCATGTGGATCCTCCATCCCTAAGCAATCATCCATACAAAATGAGTCACCTCCCAACATGGCAACTCATGAAAATGTTCCTCCACCTTGAGCTCCTACAAAGTAGGTGGGTTGAAAATCTGAACATGGTAGACAAAGTAGCCTACCCTATGCTGTCTCCCTCTCCACTTATGATAAGTGTAGAGCATATGTTGATCTTGGGCTGCAATATAATTGCCCTCAAGTGGCAAGATGAAGACTAGATCTCCAAATATCTCCTCTCCAATGCTGTGAATCAAGATGGCCCAAATCATTCCATATGTGATGGATAGGAAATCATCACCATATGGCATCCCATAAATCACATGGCCCACCTCAAAAAGAAACAAGTGTTTGGCTATGGTGGCCATATCTCCTCTCATGCTCCCATTAGAACATGTAATGCAAAAAGTGTGGGAACCCTCTTCCCCAAAGGACACATCCAACCCATGTGTCTCTCTCCTAATCATGCTCCCCATAAAGATAAGAACAATATCAGAAAATTAAATCATGATTAGAATCTTAATGAGGGAAATGATGAAGGTTTCACATGATGCTGGAAAGTACCAAAAGTTTCCCAAGTAGTCACAGCGCAGTTTTCCAGACTGCTGCTTCAAAAAATTACATGGCAAGTTGTTTCTCGTTACATGGATAATTTTGTACGTCATGGAATCTACTGATAAATATAAAATGGTTGGGTACATAAACTGAACATACATGAAAGAAAACACTTACCCAAGGCCATATAAAATATGGTTGTCTCCATCATACAATTTGGCCCAATGTTGACCATGGAGCTCAATGAAAAGCTTGCCCTCTTGTGGAGAAATGCACTGAATAGGAATGGTAGGAATATGCAAATACTGTGTTAGACAATAAATGGATGCAAAAACAATATTCTTACCATGTTTTGAGAGTAATATGATGCATATGTATATGAATAATTCCTCCATAGTGGTATGACACACTCCCATGAAGAGGAATGAACCATATGCTACATGAAGATCACCCTTCTTATACTTGGAAAACCAAGTTAAGAAGATCATATCTCTGTAATAGATGTTTCCATCCACTACTCCATCAATCTCACTTCCTCCTTGATCACCAAGTGCATCAATGGTGAAGTGATCCTGGGGACACTCCATCAATAACCCCAAGCTCCCAAGTGACAACGTTGTTTCCCTATGCAAATAGGCTCCTGCCAACTCATAGCTCCATTATTTGACATGCTCATTGTCAAAGACATCTCCCATAATGCTGCTACACATAAGAAGTTCCTCCCAAAGTGGAAGTACCTCTTGAACATCTAAGACCAAGGTGTAGCCCCTTTGCACCATGATAGTGCCATCTCCTACCCCTGCAACATCATGCAAAGTGTGAGAGAAAATCTGCCCTTACTTTCCCAAGAACATCCAAAGCAACAAAAGTTTTTGCTACCTCCTCATACCTCCATCATACAAATCATGTGGTGAAAACATGATGATTGATATGAAGAATGTCATATCAACACAATGTTTCCATACTCCTTGCTACCCAATGATGTAAGTATCATGCCACACTTTCTTCACCCACATACCCTTATAAAGAGGATGATGGCCAAACTCTTTCAAGAGTAGCCAATGCCGCCAAGCCTCCTACTGCCCAATATCATAGATTTTCAAGTAGCTTTCCAGCTTCTTGCTTATCATCCACACCCATCCATCCACATGTAGGTGCCTCCCATCATGTTCTTCCTTAGCACTCTCCCAAGGAAGACTACCATCCTCCCACATCAAACTTCTCCTCTTGCATTTCATAGGATGTTGAAATGCAACTCCTTGGAGATCTTCTAGAGAAGACCTCTCATCAATGTCCCTCTTGAATCCACAAATATCCAAGTGTTATGAGGGAAAAACCACATCAAAATGTTTAAGAACATTTCACTTCATGATGTGTTGAAGTGCACCTCCAATGAGATCTCTCCATGAGACCTTCTCTTCATCAATGGCCTTCCAAAAACAATAAGGTTCTGGATCTGCTACAGGTAGAAGTTTCTCTTTGAGCTAGGGAGTGCTCATTGAGAAAGGGTCATCTAGAAAGGAGAAGGTGTTTCTCACTTCAATATGTCTACCATCTGTCACTTCTTCCTCCATTGCTTCATTCATGAATGAAGCTGCCATTTGAATGCCCCCATAAGGAATGGGTTCTCTTTTCTTCATTATTGCTCTTGTACAATGTAGTGCAATTCTGTTGCTCTAAATCAGCAGTATGAAAATATTTAGATCCCTCCATAATATTTGATGAAATGACAAGAGATGGAATTTTAAGCATACCTTGGTGAAATTTGGAAACATCTTGTAGGGCTACAAGAGTTCCTTTCTCATAAGTGTTGGCTTCCCAAACTGCTGAAGGAGAAGGCTACTTGTCCATGGTTACAATAGCGCTGGTACATGCCTCTTCTACTGGTGGTGAAGGATTATCCTCCCATTTGCCAAATTTCCTAATCAACCTTTGAGAAAACTCAACAAGAGTTGACACTCTTGCATGGCTCAAATGGTTGAACCATCAAGTATTTGCTTCACCTTCAAGGTGCAGCACTGCAATTTATACAACTTCTCTCTCTACCACTAGATGTAGCAGGAAGAAAGCCTCTAGCTTCATCACCCAAGCCTTTTCTACACATTTGAGTGATCCATCAAAAGTGAACAATAGGAATCTATTGCCTCTCATCATCCCATAGCTGTAGGGTCTCCTTTCTTCCTCCAGTTGAATGAACTGTGGTAAAGCTAGAGTCTTCGTGAATGCTCTAGGTTTAGTTTTGTATTGAGCAAGGTATTCACTTATAATTTCAAATTCCAAGTGTTCTTCATGCTTCATGTCTTCTCCTCTTTGAGAATAGGAAGTGCATGGCCCTTCCTCTTCTTGAAACCCTCTAGGAGTTTCATTGCATCTCTTCTCCTTCATCTACTTAACCTCCTTGGAGAGGTTCTTTCTGGATCTGAAAAGTGATGAGACAAAGCTCATTATCTCCATCATTCTGATATACTTCTTCTCTTTTTCTTCTTATAGCATAATGGCTGAAACTCACAGGTTGAGCCAAGACTATGCTCTGATACCACTATAATATCCCAAAATGGGAATGCAGCAATGCATAAGCACAATATTGGAGTATAAGTGAGAAATTATCTCATAAAATGTGTTGAGAAACACATGGCCATCAAATGAATGTAACAACATCAAAAAGGAGCTCCTTTACATCATTCCAAGTGGGTAAAATGCAACATTTAGACCTTAAAAATGTTATTCCCAGATAATTGCATTACAACACAGAGAAATAACATTGGGATCCCTTATATTATGTAATATGGGACTCACACCCAGAAAATATTCATAAAAAAATCTCTTTTACTTGTTTAAACAGATCTCCTGGTCTCGATATGGCTCAAAAAGGCCCAAACCCCATGACTGATTTTGCTGATTACTGAAGCATGCACATTGTCATTTATAGAAGGTTTATGCTACAATGGAATGGAAATAACATATCTGGAGTTTTTTTACTCAAATCATGAAGAAAAATGAGGATCTAGCCCCTTTTACATATTCTGAAGATAACCTGGCAAGGGTTTCATGAAAGCACAATGTACAAATTGTCAAATCTGCAAATCTAGCTCTGAAAAATGCAGTCTAACTAAAGCTTATCTATAGACAGCTAAATGATACAAGAAATGAAGGAGGATCCTTCTTACAAACTTTCTGAGAGAAAGGTTGGCCTTTTCCCTGGGAATGCAACTCAAGATTGAGGGGATTGACCCTCTCACTGCAACACTGCAAGAAATGACGCAGTTCCTGCAAGGGACTGCACTGTAGCTGATGGGAGTGCTTTTTCCAAGTGCCAAGATATGAAATTCTTCTCCAATATCTTCCTTACTGATCTCCCAAAGGAATGGAGGCTCCCTCCTTTGAAAAATGAGTACAGGAAGTGGTGTTGTGAACCCCCACTGCAACAACTTGCAACACAACGTTATATTGTTGCAAAAATAATGCTATAGTTGAAGGAGGATGCTTGGACCCAAGCCTGGATGTGATGCAAATCATTAAAATCTACTTCAAGAGGCCTCTCAATAAAGGATAAGGATTCCTAAATATGAGATCCTTGTGCTAAGCAGCACAACAACTCTACTAAACATCAAGAGAATGAAGGATAGTCTAAGCAGACAAATCAAATATCATTCATAAGATGTTTTGATATGGTTTCCTTGCCCTCATTTTATACATGTGTGAGCCTTCTTTCCTTGGTCCCCACTCAATTAGGGTTTCCTCCAACAAGGAATCTTCCTCCCACTATCTCTGCGTTGTCTCACAAGATGATCTCCACCTCAAATCCCAGTGTTGTTGACTTGGTCAAACTTGACCTTGTCCACATGAAAAATTCCCTGTTCACACATGATGGCATGAAATAAAGCTTTTACATTGATCCATTTTCACATTAAGGGGGATTCTATTCAGATTTTTATTATGCATGGGCCTCCTTGCCCATTTATTCATCTCCTAAGTGAAATCAGCAAAATTTAATATTCCAATTTACTGCATGCAAATTTTGGAATATTACACTTCGAAAATCCAAGGAGAGCCAAGCTCACCAAGTCATCATCATCAACAGTAATCCCCACACTTCCCAGTTCATCCCTATAGTGGACAAACTCCGTGATATATTTTAGAATACTGTCGCCCTTCTCCATTTTTATTTTTCTGAGCTTATATTTCAATGCCAACTTCCTCTGGTCGCTACTGCTTTGGAAAAGATTTTTCAAAGCCTTACACATTGCAAATGGAGTGGCTTTCCTGTGAAGGCTTGACATAATATGGTCCTTTACACCTTCGAAAAAAATTCTTCTTGTCTTCGCTACCTTCTTTTGCCATGCATCAAGTAATTCAACATCGCTAGAACTAGGCTTAGGAACATCGCTTTCAATGAACTCCTTCAGTCCATTATCTTCTAGCACCACCTCCATCCTATCCTTCCAGGCTATGTAATTTGAGCTGCCCTCAAGGGCATACTCCAATCGCAACCCATTGAAAGACATTTCAATGTATACTCAACTGTCACACCAAGAAATTTCTGTAGCAAATTCGAATTGTCCACCAGCACAAACTCAACATTTCTTCACAATTGCAATCTTCAAGAATTAACACTGCTCTGATACCATGTAGAAAATATATAACATATGCATGTATATATCCAGATTCTCCTGATATAACAATATTTATCTTCTTGCTAAATACAGAATCCTTCCACTGTTAATATTTTGCAGAAATTAAAAAAAAAAACTTAATTGCAAACACATGAAGCAATAAAAACAATCGCGCATAACACAGTTGTTTAACGGGAAAGCCTGAAGCTAAAAACCCTAAATATTATATTATGTAAATCAATGGAATCATGTAATAATCTCATACAAATATTATTAAATCAAACTCTCAGTACAATGTAGATTCATTACACACTGTCATGTAGAAATTTGCATTTCTATGCACCAATTTCTCGCCACTTGACAACCTACCTCCACTGCACAATCCCTATTGAAGAAGACCCCTGAATGAATTCAAATTGGCCTTGCCTTCACTACGTAATTCTCATTGGCAATTCCAATGTGTGTCAGATGCATTGAATGCATCACTATAGTCACAACGGATAGTCCATCTAACCCTTTCACCTATCTCTCCACTTGGTCTCCACTAGAACAGACATGCACTGTAGTTAACTGTTGTATTTTTTCAGTTGATTAGTGAGTTATTATTTGTGAATTAATTAACTAATTAATTAACTAATTAATTCACTCCACTCTCACTAGTGTATCATTCAGTTAGACTAGATACAACTAGCTCAACTAAGTTTAACTCCATTAACTGAGTTACAACTCCATGAACTACTCTTCCAACTCTGTCATAACTTTGCCACTTCAATTCTAACTGAGTCCTCCATGCATGAACCACCAGTAAACCCTAGGAATTGCGTAATTCCTTCAGCCCACTGGTTTTCCAAATCTGTATACTGAAATAAAGTGCTCCAAGAGAATAAGTTGATATTTAGAGCCTGATTATTATTAAGGGCTAATAATAATCGACACATCTATTTTTAGATCGACGATCTATAAATAGACTTCGCCCAATATTCTAAAAATATAATTTCATATATTTTTCCAACTTGACCAACCATCCACAAATAGCATCCTGCAACTTCTGAAATATGATCACCATGTCTAAAAATAGACATAGTCTAAAAATAGACTTACACCTAAAAATAGCCTGTGGACCCACTTAGTGAAGGTGACTGATTTTCATTAAGCTTCATCATCTTGTTGAATCTCAACAGAAGTTCTTGGTTGTTTCGAGTATTCAAGACAATGATTCAGTGTTTATTTTCTCATGCTTAGCCATCTTATCGCTTCACTTTTTTATTTTCTTTCATTGTCTTTCTTGGTTTTTTGAAAAAGGTGCTTCTAGAAATCTTCAAGAGTATTCTTGATTTTCTTGGAGTTCCTTTGTTTGCTGGAGTTTTGTGCTACTGATCAGGTCATTTTTTTATTGGGTTACCTCTTTCTGCTTTTTAAGTATTTTCATGCAAATGATGTTGATGGCTTAAGAAATTTGAGGCCCTTTTTGCTCAACTTGGTGATTTTGAGTTTTTGGGTAGTTTTTTATTTCTCAAAGAATTTCTTGCTTCCTTAATAATAAAAAGACACGAAACACATCTTTGTTTGCCTTTTCTTATTCTTTTGGTTTTGTTTTAAGACATCTTTATCATTTTTGAGCAAGTGAAAAATTTTTCATTTAGTTGAATTCACTTGGTTTTGGGAGAAGTTCTTGGTTGAATTTGCCCCTTGTCATATCAAGATTTTGGCATCTTTGTTGGCAGAAGTTCTTGTTTGAATTTTTCCTTTCTTTTGTGTCAAGTTTCGGACCTCTTTATTTGGAAACACATTTTCTTGTTCTTTAGAGTAATCCTAAAATCATGCATTTAGCATTGGTAGTTTTCATTAGAGTAGTTGAAATGTAAACATATTTAGTCTTTTGTAGATTTTGAGTGTGTGAGTGTGTATTTTGAAAAAGAAAAGAAAAACTTTTGTTTTCATTAAGTTTGTTCGTAGTTCCCTTTGAAGATATCCCCTTTCATCAAAGAAAAATTTTCATTTTGCATGTAGCAAGATTCTATTGGTTTATTCTTGCGTCCATAACACCATAAGTTGTACCTCCATTTCACCCCTGAATTAAAAGAACAACCTTTAAAATCAAGCGATAAAATATAAAATGAACTAGAATATTTTTTACTTGTCATTAAATACATCAACTAGTCTAGGTCATTAAGGCGTTGGAATAGGTGTGTGGAGAGTTAACTCTCCAAGGGAAATATAAATTTAAACTTAGAAGTTGATTAAAAGAGTGAAACCCAGTCTCGTTAAGCTGTCTGGGAAAGATCTCCTAAAAAGGGAGTCAATCACGAGGGCGAGTGAAAGCAAGGAAGAAAGATATCCCCTCTCCTACTTATCGGATCCTGATCAAATACTGTTCTGCTCAACTGTCGATATGAACTGGTGACCTTAGTTTTCATTCCTAGGTATTGCATAGGTGACTGCAAGGGGGAATACTCGTGGTACCTGAGGCAGACGTTACATCATGTTCATTAGTACTTCTGGAGGGTGCCCTTGCGAAGCTTGGGTACTTTCACCAGAAAAGGTTTTTGTTTAGAGGTCAGAGTAACTACTTATATTACCTTTGCTAGTAGGCCTAGGGCATAATTACCCCAAACTATTTTTGGAAGGTCCTTATATATTCACTTTCTTGTATTTTGGTGTCCGGTCCTAATCACTCGGAGCAAAAATACCTAAAAGTTGCTTGATTGGTTGAATATTTAGGGAAATTTTTAGAGAGTGCCCTTTGCTCCTAGACTGTCATAGCCTTATAATTTTTCGAGTCTATATAATTTTTATTAAAAATTATAAGTGGCTAATCGATTAGTTTGTTGATCTAGGAAGCTTCCTGGGATTTCTCCTGCGAGTGGTGAGCCTTCTTCTAGAAGGCGTAGGAGAAATTCTGCTGATCATTTCCAATCAATAACGATAAACACATCGGAGAGTGATCCTCCACATGGGGCTATAATTTCTAAGGGTGATCCTAATGTTAGTCGTGATTTAGAGAGTAGTACACCACTCCCTTCTAGGGCTCTTTTTCCATTGGAATAAGTTGAGGTCGAAGATATTAGTGAACCTATAGTTACTCCTCCTTCCCCTCTTCATTTTGATTTCCTAGGTGTTATATCATACGTTATGACCAAACTCACAGGAAGGAAAGCCCTCTTATTTCTTCTTCTTTTCTTTCGATGGCCATTGCTTGGAACACAATTTTGACTATGATTACTTCTAGTGTGAATACTCCTCTTTTGGTAGAAGGAGGAGGTACAATTTCTATATCAGCTATCACTCCTAGTAGTGCAATACTTGGATCTACCTCCATTCCATCTTTGAGTGGGGGCACCCAAGCTTTTGCTTCCCAAATTGGTTCATTTTCATTTGGGATGCCTTCTAGTGAAATTCCCCCAGTTCCTTTCACCACTGCATCTATTGTCTCCACACTTATGTATTCTATGGCCAATGGTTCAGCCGCCTTTTAGGGTTTTCCATTTGGAATTGGTCATATTCCTCACTCTAACCCTTCCTTAGGTTATTTTCCTTTCTTTGTGCAAGGTCAAGGTTTCAATCCTTTTTTATGAGGTCAAGGTTTCAATAATTTTTAAGTTTCGAACCATAACTTTGGTGGTTTAGGAACTGGGAATCAGTTCATGTTTGGTCAATAGGGGAACGTGCCTTTCTCCTCCGTAGGAAACTCTCAAGGTTTTTCTCATTTCACTAATGCATGGAACCCCTATCAAGGGGTATCATCTTCTTTTAATACTATGATTGGGGGAAGTATTCCTGTTTATGGAAACCCTTTGGTGGGAGGATGTACTACTTTGAATTTATCTGTACCCCAAGGTTTTCCTTATGGTTCAATATCTTCTATGAACAATCCTTGGAAGCCTGGTGCCTCAACAAATCTAGGTTATTCTTTTCAAATGTTGGGAATCCCTCTCATGGTGGATGGAATCTCAAGGTTCTTTGCGCTTACCATTCCTGGCAACCCTAAATTTTCCAGATCTTTCGAAATTAACCATTGATCCAATCCAATATATCCCGACTTGGCCTCCAATTCCTACCAAGCTTCCATCAGATATTCCAAAATTCGAAGGGAAGACTTGTGAAGATCCAGCTGACCATATAACAAATTTCCACTTATGGTGCTCATCTAATTCCATTATTGATGATTCAATTAGGTTGAGATTGTTTTAACACATCTTGATCAGAAAAGATGCTAAATGATACATAGAGCTTACTAGGAACACATTTTCTTCATTTGGCGAATTGGCTACTATGTTCTTGAATCATTTTCATTTTCCTGTTCGGTATGATGCTGCAACTGAGATTTTGGCCAACTTCAAGAAAGATAAGGCAACTCACATTTCTGACCATATTCAGGAATGGAGAAGAAGGAAGAGGCTCATTAAAGCCTATATTCCCAATGAATTCCTTCTAGAATGGTTCTTAAAATATTTACAGCTAGAAATGTCAAAGGATGTATCTCTTTCTGGGGTATTTATTGAAGAGAAGGCTATCTTTATATCCTAGAAAATATAACTTATCTATTCTCAGTCTGGGATTCTTAATACGTTTTTTCCAAATGCTCCTTGATCCAAGATAGATTTAGCCAAGCCAAAGCCAGGTCCCCATGATGACGGGCTAGTTAGTTCGATCGACAGTAATACAGCTAACCTTTTAAATCAATTGCAACATTTGTCTTTACAAACTTCTTCTTCTATTCAGGCTATGTCGTTAGTGTCTATGCCTTCCCAAAATTTAACAATTAATGTTGTCCAATCCTTTAACCCCAAAGGAAATCAACAATCTAATGGGAAGAAGAAAGGATGTAATAAGAAAATGGATAAGGATGGGAAGGATAATGAAAACAAACCAAGAAATAATGTTGGAGAGGGTAAGAGAGAGTCGAAAAATAAGGTTAAGTTTCCTTACAAATTGTGCACTAGAGACTATCTCATTCATATTTGCCCTAATATTCAGGATGCCCAGTTCTTGTTGGCTCAGTAGGGTTATTCTAGTTCCTAGGTTGTCTTGACTAACCCTTTTCCCCAAGGGCAACAAATTCTTGCTAGTTTTTAGGTCCCTATATTACTAGTATAATCCCTTAATGTTGTTAGTGTAAACCCCTTATTGTTATTATTGTACCCCTATAACCCCCATATTGTTATTATTGTGCCCTTAAATTATTATTGTTAGGTCGGCTAGGATTACATTTTGGCCCAACTAGGATTACATTGTGGCCCCATGGACTCCTATATATAGAAAGGATGTTTTTTAATTTGAATCATCCAAGAATTGTTCATTCATGTAATGTATTGGAGGTTGCCCCCTCGAAGTGGCTTATTTATAAGGTGTTGATATCTCTTTTCTTCTATTTTTGGAGCTGGTTTCCCAACATTTGGTATCAGAGCTTTGGATTATAGGGTTTCGCTGCTCCAAACAGGTCATCGTGGCATTTTGGCTATAACGTTTTTTCTACGAAGGTTCAAAAGCTAAAAATTGTAGGGTGCGAAGCCAAAATCCTAAGGAACATCATCGCAAAATTTCAGAGCTTCTTTCTTCTTAGTATGGCATACAAATTGAAGCTTCCTGCTTCTTCACAAGTGCATCCATTTTTCCATGTTTCATGCTTAAAGAAGGTTATAGGTGAAATCTTCTAGTTCAAACAATATTGCCAGAACTTGATGAGGAAGGAAAAATCATATTGGAACCTAAAGCGGTCACAGAAACAAGAAATCAACAACTACGAAATCGATCAATTTCAGAGTATCTCATCAAGTGGAAGAACTTACCCACTAAAGATTCTACATGGGAGGATGATAATTTTATACAAAAGCACCCAGAGCTACTCAAGCGTTGAGGACAACACTTTTTTGAAGGAGAGGGGCATGTTAGGTCCCTATATTACTAGTATAGTCCCATATTGTTGTTAGTGTAACCCCCTTATTGTTATTATTGTAACCCTGTAACCCCCATATTGCTATTATTGTGCCCTTAAATTATTATTGTTAGGTCAGCTAGGATTACATTGTGGCCCCATGGATTCTTATATATAGAAAGGAGGTTTTGTAATTTGAATCATCCAAGAATTGTTCATTCATGTAAGGTATCGGAGGTTTCCCCCTCGAAGTGGCTTATTTATAAGGTGTTGATATCTCTTTTCTTCTATTTTTGGAGCTAGTTTCCCAACACTAGTGTAATTGAAAATACTAGAGCTCCCACAGGGAGCAACTAGTAGGGGAGGAATTCATCAAATGTATACATGATGAGTGCTCACATTGATGTCGCAATGAGATCATGTGATTATGGTGAATCCAAATTTTCTAAGGCTAAGGTCGCTCCTGATATTTCTAAGCCACTCCATATAGAGAGGCCCGCAATTGAGCCAGTTATCACACTCAAACTTTTCAAAATTTGTTTTGATAAGGTCACCATAAGTTTCATGTTATGTCATTTTGGGAGATGGTTACTTGACACTACCACTATTGTAATATTTTCATATCAAAAATATAAATTTGCAGCATGCCTATTTCAGACTTGCGATTCTTCTTTGTATTCTTATGTAATTTTTCTATATAAGTATTTTACTTTCTCTCAAGTGTTCCAGTTGTATAATCACTTGGAATTCATGATTACATGCTCCAACTTCCTGTTTACACCTAGTCTGTTGTTTTGCTAAGATTTATTAGTTTTCTTATGCAAAATCACTTAGAATTCATGGTGACATGCTCCAACTTCCTGTATGCATATAGCTGGCTATTATTTCCTTCATGTGTGGTTTAATAAGAATACAATTGCCTCAGCTTATATGAGATAGGTTAACTTGTGACTTAGTTTTCATATCGACTCCATGTCCAATGGTATTTAGTGGTGTAATATTCCTAAATGGGAAAATCAGGAATATAGCTCATAATAATGGAAATAACAGTAAATGTTAAGACATTATATATGAGCCAAATAATATATCCATGGTATTATGTATAGCATAAATAAATAAGTACAATATATTGGGGATCCAACCCCTCAAGATAGGCAAAAGAAGCCTCTAATGCCAAAATGCACCCAAAACATGTAATAGACTTCTACACAAAGTACTAAAGATAGCACAACACAATTTTAGTGACTAATACTGCAGCTGAAACATATATATAAATGGATCTAATAACATCATGATCATATCAAGCCAAAAATGGAGATCTATGCTCCTCAACACCTTTCCAAGACAACCCAGGAAGGGTTTCCAGAAATACACAAAATATGAATGGTGGATCTAAAGCCCTAGGGCTAAAGATGCACTGCAACTGAAGCATATAGAAGGAGGTGGCTGAATCTGATGTAGATCTGAAAGAAATCCTCCAAAAGGACTCTCTCAATGAAGGGCTTATCCCTTCAATGGAAAGCAAACTACTGCTGCTAAGGAAATTGTTGTTGATGGAAACTACTACTTATGAGGAGAAGAACCATGCGCGGAAGGATTTTAGAGTGCTCAGAATGGTATAATATTTTAACCACGGATTCCACTCAAAAAACCCAAAAAAACATAGAAATGGTATGGCTATATTATAACTTTGGATTTTCAGCACTTTTTGGGTTGCCCACTGCAACAACTCACTAAAATAACGCAGATTTGGACTGGAAATATGTTGTAGGGAATAAATCACCTTGGCCTGATGCCAAATATATAAAATAATCCCAAGGGACTTCTTTACTAGCCTCCCAATGGAAGGAATCCTTCCTCCACTACAAAACTAGCCCAGAAAACACCCAATACAATCTTCCACTATTGTACCCTGCAACTCAACACATATCTTAACAGAAATTGTGTTGTACCACAAGAATAAAGCTTGGCTTGAAACTTAAATGTGGAAATAGAGTGCAAAATCTCTTCCTATGAGGCCTCTCAAGTATAGAGGTGGGATTCCCGATCAGAAACACCCTGTGCTAAACAACATTGCAATCTTAGCTAAACAACTGAATAAAGCTTATATGTCTAAACAAACCATATAATCATAACATAAACATATCATAACATGAATAATATGGCTACCATCCTCTTCCTTTTATAAGAAATGAGCTTCCAAACCCTAAGCCCCACCCATTAATGACACTACTTCCATGCAATGTGTCTCCATCTAAAACTGTGTTGTCCCTCATTGAATGCCACTCCTCCACGACATCATTGTTGATTTGGTCAAAGTTGAACCATTCCACATGCTCCAGCCCTTGTTCATACCTTAGGGTGCTTTATTAAGCTGAAAATATTATCCACTTTCACATGAGAAGTGGTTTTATTCCCAATAAAGAGATTTATGGGTCTCCCTACCTACTTATTCATCAAACAAGAAAGAAAAATTAGATTTTAATATTACAATTAGCTGCATGATAATTTAGGAATATTAAAATTGTCCCCTCCCAAATGTTTCTTGTCCTCAAGCAAATGCAAGGATAGAACTACAAAATATAGGGAACCTTCATCCCCATGTGAAGCTCCATCCTCCAAGCTATCATCCATATAAAATGAATCAGCCTCCAGAATGGTAATTCATAGAAAAATTCCTCCCAAAGACATAACTCAATCATATAGCTCACTTCATAAGGAAACAAGTGATATAATATAGTAGCCACATAATGTACCATGCTCCCCTTGAAGCATGAATAAGTGTGGAAAGTTCCATTCCCAATGGACACATCCAACCAATGTGTCATCCCACCAATCATGTGTTGAATTCTTAGTTAAACTGAGAAGGGGGGGGGGGGGTGAATTAGTTTAACACATACATGAGCTTTTTAAATTTTTCATCAGCTTATTTACAGCTTACTTTTACAACCAACCTTAGTATATGAACAGTCTTAATATGTTGCAGCAAGTATTAAATTAATGTGACATCAAACTTATTATGAGAGTAGCAAACATAAAGCAGAATTGGTAAATCATCTCAGCACACAGGCAACATAGATAGAGACAGTAGATATAAGTGGAAACCCATAAAGGGAGAAAACCACATATTATTATTGTTGTGATGCAAAGGCAAGCTCCAACTCCCTCTCACCACTAATTTTCTGTAGGCACCAACCTACGGGAGGCTCCAACCTCAATTCTGCAAGCTACAACTTGCAAGGAAGCTCCAACTCCTGTCACTTTTCTGCAGGCACCAACCTACAGGAGGCTCCAACCTCAGTCAACTAAAACTGACATCTATCAAGCTACAACTTGATAGGGAAGCTCCAACTTCCTCAATTTATCAAAAGAAATGTTTGCTGATTTACTTAAGATATCAGCTCTGTTCTGTAGCATCTCTTTCTGCTCCTCTCTTCCTTATCTTCTTTGCCTCAATTTTCCATACTTTGCATTCTCTATACTCACTCTCTCTCTCTAACCTCTCTATGCATATCAAGATGATATTATTTATAGAGATTTTCTTATGACTGTCTGTATTCCTCAGGGAATTTGAAATGAATAGCCATACCCCTTAGTCTTCTGCCTTCTCATTTCTTTTCCAGCTCACTGAAAAATATAACTGTAGGTACCAATTTAACATTATAGTGGGATATTTTTTCTCTTCCGAAGACTTGCCAATGCATCACAACAATATAAATAAATTAAAAACATTTACATTCAATTACAATGAAAACTCGAGCTTACTCATTCAGCCTCTTGGCTCGCTGCGCATTTGTCTTTTCTTTGACTGTGTCTGTCTTTTCTGTGATTGTATTTGGCCCTTTTGGCTCTGATTGATTTCCTGCTTACTGTCGCAGTGTAACTGCCATACGCCATACATATGTATTCACCAAACGAGCGTTATCAACATTACTAGACCATGGCTTACGTTAGACTCCTCAATCTTCACTGTATCAATGTATTAAAGCTTTGTGCAACCCACATGCGTAGCCCTCTAATAATATGGTTCAACCATAGTATAATAGTCTCACGCATACATATCAAACCACCAAATCAAACATTTGAAAGGTTCGGGCCCCACAGCGTTATAAACCCTTCTTTTATATTTGCCGATGCGATGAATTAAATCATGGTTATAAACCATTGAAAAACCCCATTACACAATGGTCTTCAACATATTAACAAATAAATGTTCCTGGCTTTATTATTTCACATTAACCGTCGTATATTAACATGTAGCTCTAACAACTATAGATTTCTGGCCACAACAGTTGTTAAAACCTCTATATAACCCAACAACAAGACTTAGCCCCGCCATATTAAACCTCATTTTATAACATATCGGGTCCGCCACATTTCACACATAACACATGTAATTCTGACTTCACATAACAGTGCCTCCTTAATCAACGGTTGTGGTCTTATCGCGTTCCCCTCTGGCAGATCAACGGTGGTCGTGCAATTAGATCACATGAAGTTTATTCCTCCAAACTTAAGCAATGAACTGGGGCCCAATGGTTAACTTCTGCTTTGATTGACGTGCGACCACCATTCGATGCACCCACCTTAGATCGGACGGTGTATGTCGATTTCGTGTGGAGTCCATAGTCGACAGTTAACGCACGATGGCACGCAATGAGGGCGGTATTTCCAAACCACTTAAGGCCATGTGTCAGCCGATGGCATTGATCGCGTTCGAATTGGAAATACAGCTTACCTTACAAAAGCGGTGCGATGAAAACCGTCGGGTGTTCCAAACCCACTGTCACTATTCACAGTGCTCATGGTTCCATTCAGTTGCGCTTGAGGTTCTGTTCCTTCCCTTTTTTTAACTCCGCCGCACCATTAACGCTCCATTCCATCAATTCTGTTTTCGATTTCATATTCACACTACGCCTAAGTTTCTCGCTAAGCCAGTCACACAAATCACACAGAGTTCGAATTCTTCTTTAAATCCTGATTAGAGGTTACTACTGGTCGGTTAACTCCTTCAATTACAGAGAATCAGATGACAGATCAAACCCTCACTTCTTTCTTCTAACCAATTAATCAATAGATACAATATCGACATTATTTAATATTGATTCCTCTCCTCAGAGCTTAGTCCAGAGCATAGTATGTACTTGTCGACCCAAGTATATTATTACTAAATTAAAGCAAACAGGGCACATCTCGCAGAACCACCATTTTAGTCTTTGACACCGGGTTCACAACTTAACCACAAAACTCAAATATTCCTCATCAAAGTCTTTACAACAGGTTTTTTCCCAACAAAATTCCATCCAGTTTCAAAGCATATTTTTTCATAAAAGTGTATTTACTTATAGAATCTTTGTCTCTGGCCTAACCTTTCCACAATCAAGTGTTTAATACCTCCCAGCATTCCACTTTACATGTTCAGGTGCTTTTAGACTTCAATCAAAATCTCTGTATTAAACTCCTTCAGGATCTTTCAACTTCAATGCTCTGTCTCTAATTCCTCTGCTGCTGCTTCAATTTCTCTATTTCATCTGCTACCTCTGCTACCTCTCTGTGTCTCCATCTCTCTGTCTGTCTCCTTTGCCTTTATTTTTCTATCTCTTTTTGCTACCCTGTATCTGTAAATATACTCTCCCTTTATTCTTCTCTATTGTCTTCTCCTTTGTTTCTGTTTCCTATCATTTGCTTGTCTCTGCCTCTGCTGCCTCCTTTGCCATCAATGACAAAATTTCCAATAGTCTCCCCCTTTGGCATTGATGGAAATACACTTTCTCTGTTTGCCTTTTAGGACCCTTTCTCCTGTTGCTTGCTCTTCCTCCCTCTTTGACATCAATGGAAAGGGGTTGCTCATTTTTCAGTGTGCTTTCAACTCTCACCTATGACCTGTCTCATGCTTCCCTTACTAGCTGATCTCCCCCTGGAATGATATTTTCGTTTCTGTTCTCCCCTTGAATCTGTGCTTTCTCTTCATATCAGAGAGTAGCATCTACAGATACTACCCCTAGTCTATCTCTCAAATATTCAAATGGTTCTCTAGCAAGAGGTTTGGTAAATATATTTACTGTCTGTTCTTTTTTTGGTACAAACTCCAGCTTTACTACCTTCTGAGCCACTTGTTCTCAGAGAAAATGATACTTGATTGGGATATGTTTAGTTTTTGAGTGAAGCATGGGATTTTTTGATATGCTTATAGCACTTGTATTATCACATTTAATTGAGATAGGTTCTATTAGGGTCCCGTGATTTGGCTGATTGGCAAGCCAAATGACAGTGTAACATCAAACCAAGCTTTGGAGCCCAAGGAACTAGCTTTCCTGGACTCAGAGAGGGCTCTCTCTATATGTGTAAGGGATATCTGTGTGTTTGCTTATTGTGTTCTGATTTTAGGCTAGTTATGAAGTAAGTTTTTTGGTTTTGGTTTTTTAAGTTGTGAGGGATGAAACTGATCAAAGATATAAAATAGGTAACAAGATGTTAGATTAACTGGGCTATGGGGTCAAAAGATCAAGAAAGCTATTAGATGACGATACAAGGCTGTTGAAGGGCCGATTTGATTTCAAGGTAGAAAGGATCTTTGGGCAAAATGGAGTAAATGGACATCAAGTTTGTGAACGACAAAGGATTTCAAGTATAACTAGTTTAATAGCAGACATAAACATGGTAGGGAAAACCATTAATCATGCAAAATGTAACTATAAGCTAATCAATCCATAGAAATAAACATTCAAGCCATGCATAGAAGTATAAGACCCTCTAACTTTGGGAAATGGCTTTCAGACTTTGGGGAAAACACTTAAGGAAGACAAACAACTCAAAACACTATGCTGGAACGCCTAAACACAGTACTTCAAGTTATTGGGCACTTTTAACAACAAGATTTGCATAGTTTTAGGCAAAGGGCTAGATCGAAACTAGGCCTCCTTGGTTCAAACAAAATGATAATCTAATCAATCAAAGAGAAATTTCATGGATGGAACTATAGCTAGCCATAGGTAAGCAGGGCGTATCGTAAGTCCTTCTTAGCATGTATAAAACCATGAATGAAACAAAGCAACAATATCCTAAATATTAATGAGCAGTCAAGAATTCTTTAATGTTCCTTAGGAAGAAGAAAACAAAGAAGCTATGAAGAAACAAGAAATTTGAGGTGCCTCAATGGGCATGTCTCAAATTTGTTCTCTACTGATCTATAGCAAGCAAGAAACATGTATTCATGAATGAAAACTAGAATACAACAACAAAGCAAGAGACACTATACCATTCTACCAAGTCATGGAATCCATCAACAATCCTTCATCATTCATCCAAGAACATCCAAGAGGCAATCCAAAAGCATAAAACAAGTATTTTCTTCCAAAGCTCATATGACCGTATATTGCTTCTCTTCTCAAGTTCAGCCTTGTTTTACAATGAAATCCTTTGGAATATATAGGCTCAAGTGAGGAAAACCTCATGGTTCAACTTCCTCTCCTATTGGCCTAATCAAAATATCTAAACTTGTCCTTGAGGCTTTGCAAAGCCCAAGGCACAAAAATATCTCATAAAATATCTAGAAAATGCTAAAAAAGAAAAAATAATTGACTTTGCATCATTTTCCATGTGCAAAAATAGCTAAACGCACATTTGGAAAAAGCAGATTTTAGAGGTTCAAAAATTACAAAAATATTTCAAATTTACATCAGAAAAAGGTCCCCTGACTTGCCGGTAACATTTGGCAGCCTTCCTGATGTCAAAACGAGGCTCATGATAGCTCGTTGGAAAGCTCTGAGTGTCTACTTTCCGGAAAAACTAAAATTTTCCCAATCCGATGCCTAGAAGTCCTCCAAAACCGCACCTGTGTGTAAAAAACCAAAAATTACAGTCTGCTGATAGATCGGGCAAAGTGTGCAAAAAGCGAGCATTTTTCACCATTTTGGGGAAGAAAATGATCTCCAAATGTCCTGAAAATTACTGAGGGTGTGCTCCTGAATTTATGGCATCCAATGATACCATTCTCCTCCTTTGACGAATCTTCAAAATGAAATGGCGAATTTCGTGAGTTTTGACCAAAAACTCAAAAATGCCAAAAAACCAAAGCATGTCAGAATTTTCCCAAAATCGGTGTGTATGACCCTCAAGGGTCCCTAGCAACATGTTCTCAAGCATAAGCCAAAATATGAAGTCCTGATGTGTCTTTTCTCACTTTCCGTGCCGGGCGCTTCTGCAAAACCAAGATGCCTCAAAAGTTCTTGAAATGTGTTTTCAAACACAACTCTGTCTCAGTCTATCAACTCACTGTTGATAAGGCAACAATGATTTTGAATGTAGTGTGAAAACGCCCTTTAACCTGCTCCTTTTAAGTTTTGAGGCCAACAATATATTCTTGTGTCTTTGACCAAGGTAAAAATCACACACTCCTTGCTTTCAAAATCCTGTCCTCTTCTTGGTATGCATCTTAAACATATACACGGTCAACGAGATTATATATTCACACAGTTAGAATTTACTGTCTATAGGAAAATGGTGGCAGAGCTTTGAAATGCTTCTGAGGTTTTGACAAAGGCCTGTAGGAGTTTTTTCTTTAAACAATCAAGGCTTCCTTTCAACAAAAATACTGCTTCCTTTAAGGTCACTCAACCAATGAACTCAAAGATGCACACAGTCAACCAAAGTGTTTTTATACAGTCCAAAGTCATTGTGCTTAAAGGGGCAAGGTGACAGAGTTTTGAAATGTTTCTGAGATGGTAGTAATGGTCTTGCAGCAGTCAAATGCCAGAAACTTCTTTTTGAACAAAGTACTAACCTCCTTGAACACAGCTCACCAAATATATAATGATATATAAACCCAGTCAACTTCAACAAGTAACAATACACAATCTGAGGTTTACTGTTCAATAAGTGATAGAGTTTATTTGGCTTTTGATTGGTCAAATAGAGATCTGCAGCATTCAACCATATAAGCTCCCCTTTAACAAAACTATGCCCTATTTAAATCCTACAGTCTTTTGCACCAATTTGATCCATACACCTTCAACCTGTACATGTCATCTTTCTTATAGTTTCAAACAAGGCTCATAGCTGACAGATTCCAACTTGTTTCACCACGGCAGTGAGGGCAGTTTGATGGTCCTCTAATAGAAATAGAGCATACAAGCATTTGATGTTTTATCAACCACATCGAATCTCGTTTCACACAAATTTAAACCTGTGATTTTGGACTGTGATGATTTACTCTCCTTACCACTCAACATTTTTGAAAAAACTCAAGGGAGGTTCATAAATACCTCTGCAAATCGGTGGAAAACCTTTTTAAGAGCTTGAGCAACCTTTAGGAGTGATTTGGAGGCGTGTTAGAGGTTGAAATTATGCGTGACACTCTTGCAGTGAAGAACGCTGCGCAGGTTTTTTGTTGCCGGGTCACTATCGAACCCTGGTGACCCGCGGCTATAGGAGCGTCGCACGGTCGCACAGGAGCGCCGCGCACCTTTGTAACGTAGTGGAAATAATTTGCCCAGAAGCGTCGCGCGGTTTCATAGGAGCACCACGCAGTGCAAAAACTTTCAAACCCTGAAAAATGATTGGAAAACTTCCTTTCTGACCTTGTGAACTGCAAAGGGATGCTTTGCTCAAGCTTGGGTGTTTACATGATGAATTTGCAACGGTCTCTATCACTTTGAAATGCACAAAGGCCAATGGTCCCTTTATGCTTGATTTGAGAGGGTTTATTCAAAGTTTCTTTTTAAAAGCCTTTGTTTTTAAACCGAAGTTTGAAACCTCATTTTTGAACACACAACTGATATCTTTGTTTTGGATATGTGCACAAGGGTAACAGACCATCTATTTGTAAGCGAGACCTCTCTTAACCCTTATGAGAATTTGAAACTTGACTTCTTCTAAGTTAGAGAATAAAAAGGGTCCTTCTTTTCTGATGTTTGTAACTTTAAAATCCTCTCCCACTTATAACGTTTGAGTTTCTTATATGTTGTAATTTGTGTCAGGGGAGCTCCCTTTTGACCGTGGATAAAAACTCTGTTGGTCACTGTAAGTGCAGACCTTGTTTTACAAAGGGCCAATCAACCCAAACAATACCAAATTATCTCCAAATTCCCAAACTAATCTAGCTTTTGGTTATTGAGGATATTGACTATCTGCTCTCACAACCTTTCTCTAATGATGATGAAACTATCAGTTTACAGGTTTTGCCTTGTGACTCAAAAGGCAATGAAACTCCTGTAGTAATTTTGGAATCTATTGCTTTGCCTTTATTCAAAATGTAATAGTAGAGTACCTTGACCTATTTTTACAGGGAACCTGCTTTCCTTTGTGACAGTGGCATGCAGACTTCGCTTTCAATGAGTTCCAGATCTTTGAAAAAAATGCCACAGTCTTTCTTTGTATGTTATGAACCACTGTGTCTAGCTGTGATACCACTCTTGGGAAGAGCAAAACTTAAATTTTCCTTGTCAACTTGTGATAAGCGACCTGAAGGACATCTTCTTAGGATTAGGGGGATCAACATCTTTTAGAACATAATCATCATTATTTCTTTGCCTATGTAATGACACAACTTTGTCAACCATTCTTCAATTGGGTTTTGTTTTGACTGCAAACGGTGGACTGTCTTTTGACAAAATCTTGTTAAGAGACAATTTTGACCTCCTTGGATTGCAGTGGTACCCCTGCCTTCCATTTGGTCTCTTACCTTGCTTCTCTGATCAAACAGAACTTGAAACCTATTAATGCCCTGGCCATCTGCTTATGAATGAAGGAGGCCTTTTTCTCTTGGCAGAATATCTGTGCTTTGTCAACCTTCTATCCCAGCCATATGTAGGCTGCCTTATCCTAGTCACTGTCTCACTGTTTGCTGAAAACAAATCTTGTCTTACAGTCAGTTAAAAATTTTCAAGTCAAACATTGGCCATCGCCCTCTACTTGTAGATGAAGGAGGCGCCTTAACCCTCTTCTTATAAATGAAGGAGGTTTTAGCCATGACTTATAAACAGTCTCTTGACAGTGCTGCTTTTTCTTCTGCTGTCTTTTTAGGCTGAATGAGGTTACAGGAGTTTGATGAGTGACTCTTTTCCCTGTAGGTGCATCTCAAGCTTATGATCACATTTGAGAAGTAGCTTTATTCTCATATAGAGCCAAGAATTGTCTTCTGAGGTGCTGACATGCTTCATGTACTTGTAAAATCCATAAACAGTGTAAAACACCTAAAATCAGCTTGAGATTATGGTCTATGCATTGCTGAGACTTAAGGGTGTATAAGTGGCGCGACTTAGGGCTGTGACTAACTTCATTAGCAGAGTGGGAGGTCTGTTATGATTGGCCTATAGCAGATGGAGGTTTTTTGGCTTTTTTATGGTTGCCAAAGGTGAAATTCCTTAAAGCGCCACTTCCTAACTTAGGAGATAGTTTTTTTGAACAGATTTGGATCATCTCTTTGGAGCTAGTGGGGCAGACTAGTATGGCTGAGGCTAGGTAGGATTAGATAATAGGGTTTCATCTCATCATGGGTGGACTAAAAGGTAGGAGAGCAAAAAAAATTTATAGGTGTTTTCCCAGCTGGCAAATTTGACAAATTTTTGGCTCAGCTGCTAGAAAACTTGGCTGTGAGAACTAGTCATCACTAACAAGTAGAAAATACTGATGACTAACAGGTTCATCAATGCTTACCTTCATGTCTTGGAGGGTTTGCTTCATCCACATGACTTGTGTACAACAAGTCGCTGCTGCTATGTTCTATTCTTCTGCTGTAGACAGAGAAATAGATGTTTTTTTCTTGCTTAGCCATGCCACCATACTTTCTCCTAGATAGAATGCACCTCCACTTGTGATTTTCCTGTCATCCACATAGCTGGCCCAATCTGCATCTGTGTATTCTATCAAAGTGAAGCTTTTTTCTTTTGGATACCAAAGTCCATACTGTGCAGTTCCTTGTAGATATCTTAATATTCTTTTGACTGCTAGAAGGTGATTTTGTTTAGGTGCTGCTTGATATCTAGCCACAAGTCCTACTGCTAGCATGATGTCTTGTCTTGATGCTATCAAGTAAAACAGACTTCCTATCATGGATCTATAGATTTTTTTATCTATATCAGCAGATCCATCATCAGCACACAGCTTGCATCCCGTGATCATGGGAGTTGACACAGGTTTGCAGTCTTCCATTTTGAACTTTTTCAACATTTCTTTTAAGTATTTTTCTTGTGATATGAATGTACCTGTGTTCTTTTGCTGAATTTGAAGTCCTAAATAGAAATTTAGCTCTCCAATCATAGACATCTCAAACTCTGATTTCATCTCCTCAGAAAACCCTTTTGCCAGTTCATCTTTGTTGCTTCCAAACATAATATCATCAACATATACTACAAAAATCAGGAGTTCATTTTCATGGGCTTTTATGTATAGATTGTTGTCTACTCCACCTCTCTTAAAGCCTTGTTTTTGCAGATACTTATCCAGTCTTGAGTACCAAGCACGAGGAGCCTGTTTCAGTCCATATAGATCCTTCTTTAGTCTGCACACATAGTCTTCTTTGTCTGTTAAATAGAAACCTTCTGGTTCATGTAGACTTCTTCTTCTAGATCTCCATTTAGAAATGCAGATTTCACATCCATTTGATATACCTTGAAGTCTTGGTAGCATGCAAAGGCCAGACACATTCTGATGGCTTCCATTCTGGCTACAGGGGCAAATGTTTCATCGTAATCAAGTCCTTCGATTTGTGAATATCCTTTGCAGACAAGTCTGGCTTTATTCCTGATTACCTGTCCTTCCTCATTCATTTTATTTTTGAATACCCATTTTGAGCCTATGACATTTTTCTCAGTGGGTCTAGGAACTAGTTCCCAAGTATTGTTCTTTTCAATTTGGTCCAATTCTTCATTCATAGCATTCACCCAAGACTTGTCCTTGCTAGCTTCTTCAAATTCCTTTGGCCCTATTTGTGATAACATGGCTATGTATACCTCTTCTGTCTGTTCAGTTAGCTGCCTTCTTGTCTAGACCCCTACTCTCTTGTCTCCTATGATCTGACCTTCAGGATGGTTCTTCTGAGTGTATCTAGAAGGGGCTTTAGAGCTCAGTTTAGCATCTTCTGTTGTCTTGCTGGTTTCATCATCATCTTGGTTTTCTTCTTCATGACTGTCTGATGGACTGCTGTGGTCTAGATCTCTTGTATTGTTTGGAAGTTCTTCATCAAATCTCACGTCAATGCTTTCTACTATTTTTCGAAGAGTCTTGTTGTAGCACCTGTACCCTTTACTTTTGGATGCATATCCTAGAAATATCCCTTCATATGCTCTTGCATCAAATTTCCCAAGATTTTCATCATTATTCTTTATGTAACACTTGCTTCCAAAGATTCTAAAGTGATTTATTGAAGCTAGTTTACCATGCCATAGTTCATAGGGAGTCTTGTCACTGCTTGGCCTTAAGTGAGCTTTGTTAAGAATATGCATGGTTGTGTGTACTGCTTCTGCCCAAAAGGTTTGAGGAATATTATTCTCTTGCATCATGGCTCTGGAAATTTGTTGTACAGATTTATTTTGTCTCTCTACTACTCCATTCTGCTGAGGTGTCCCTGCAATAGTAAATTGTTGCTTTATGCCATGTTCATTGCATAGGTCAGCAAAGTCATAATCTGTGAATTCACCTCCTCTATCTGATCTGATGCATTTTAGCTTGCATCCTGTTTGATTTTCTGCTAATTCTTTGAATATCTTAAATTTTTCCAGAGCTTCCGATTTCTTGAGAAATGCAACCCATGTCATTTTGGAGAAGTCATCTATTATCAGCATGAAGTGGGATTCTCCACTTGGAGTTTTATTTCTTGCAGGTCCACACAGGTCCATATGCACAAGCTAGAGTTATCTTCTTGTTGATAACTCATCTTTGGCCTTAAATTATGTGCGGGTCGGTTTGCCCAATTGACAAGATTTGCATATGGTATTAGAAGGCCTTTTTATTTCTGGCATGTCTCTGACAGCTTTCTTCTTGCTTAGTTTGATGATGTGATCGAAGATGAGATGTCCCAACCTTTTATGCCATAACCATGACTCCTCAAGTTTGCTAAGATGACATGCTTCATCTTCCTCTTTCACAATGTAAACATTACTCTCTGTTCGAACTCCTTTGAACAGAGTCTTACCTGTGGTGCTTGACTTGACTTCACAATCTTATGCTCTAAAAATAACTTCACAGCCTTTATCACACATTTGACTGACACTCAGCAAATTTTCTTTCGTCCCATCTACAAATAGTACATCTTGGGCCTTTCCTCTGCCATTGTCTAGGCTGGCTGAGCCTTTTCCTTTTATTTTTCCTGATTTAGCATTGCCAAACGTAACATTGCCAAATTTCTTTTCATCAAGAGTTATAAACTTGCTTCTATCTCCGGTCATGTGTTTTGAGCAGCGACTGTCCAAATACCACTGGATTTTCAAGTCTTGAGAAGTTATAGCCAAGTCACATTTATTCACCTTCTTTATCCACTGGAAGCACCCTTTTGTTTGGTATCTTTTGTGAGATGATGAACTACATCTTCTGAGAGGACATTTGGAAGGAATATGTCCAACTTGATTGCATACACAGCATTTGATCATAATTTTTGCAGAATTGTGAGTATGAACAAAATTTCTTTTATTCATAAACGTCCTTGAGGTTTTGAACATCAATATTTGTCCATACTTTCTACACTCAATGATTTTATGGCCAAATTCCTTACAATAAAAATAGTAACCATTGAAACTATTTGCATACCTGATGTAAGGTTGTCTTCTCCATTTGTTTGCTTGAGACAGTCTCTTCACTGTTTGCATCTTTTGTTGGTTTGAATTACTCCTCCTTGCATGACAATATGCAGCAATGTGTCCTAGCTTGTGGCAGACATAATAGGTGGCATTCTTCATAGGAGGGAAGAATCTCCTTTGATGGCTTCCAAATTTGACATACTCAGGGGTATATGATCCTTTTTTTGTTGTCTTAGTATTTATTGCATTCTTTGTTACTAGAGGTTTCTTCTGATCTCTGTCTTCCTCATTACATGTTTCTTCTTTTGTAGGAATTGTTTGAGTTGCTTCATCAGCCTTTTCTGCTTTTACAAAAATAATATTTTTGTTTTCCTTTTCTTTGCTTTTACTTGATTCTCCTTCATAGCCTAGTCCAGTTTTTATAAGAGGAGATCTTTGAGCATGCAGAATTTCGTTCAACTTACTAGAGCTTGTTGTTTGAGAGGAATTTGTAGACACTTTCCTCTGAGCATTTTCTAATTTCTTCCTCAGACATACTACTTCTTCTTCCAGCTTCTCTTGTTCTCGAGTTTTACCCTTGATTTGCTGAAGTAACATGTCTTCTATCTTCTTGGCTTCTTCAATCTCTACCTTTAGCTGCATGAGGACTTCTGAATTTTTCTCTTCTCTTACATACTTGAGGAGAATGTCCTTTTGTTTTCTGCACTTCAGTTTGAGTCTGTCAATCTCCTCCAAGGAACTTCTTAGCTCCCCCTCAAGGTCAAATTCACCTTCTTCTTCATCTTCTAGTAGGAGTCCTTCAAGTTATTCTATGGCCATGAGTAAAAATTCAGAGGTTCCTTCTTCACCTGAAGGTTCATCTGAGTCTTCAGATGAACTGCTGTCTTGTTGAGCATAGAAGGATTTTCTGCTGAACTTCTTTCCTTTCTGCCAATTCTTTGATGTATTTTTCTCTGATTCTTGAGTCTGATTTCTTACTTTCTTTTGAGGACACTTAGCAACATAGTGTCCAACTCATCCACATTTAAATCATTTGAAAGGAAGTTTACCTTTGTATTTACCTGAGCCTCTATCCAGTTTCTTGACAAATTTAGCCTCTTCTTCATCAGAGCAAGAGCATATGTCTTCCTTTTCTTATTTCTTCTTTTTTGTTTTAAAGGTTGCCTCCCTCGTACTTGGCTTCTTCTGTGGGAGCCTCATCTCATATGCTGTTAGATTTCCAAGTAGCTGGTTCATGGTCAAGGTTTCCCAATCAGTTGTTTCTTCTATTGCAGACACCTTGGGGTTAAAACTGGGTGGAAGAGATCTTAGAATATTTTGTACAATTACACTTTCTGGTATGGTTTCTCTAAGAGCTTTCATATTGTTAACAATTTCTGCAACTCTTAAGAAGAAGCTGCCAACATCTTCATCATCATTCATTTTTAAATTTTCAAACTGAGCTCTATATACTTGAAGTTTGGCTGTCTTTACCTTTTTATTTCCCTCATGTATGTTCTCAAGAGTATCCCACATATCTTTGGCAGTCTTACTGTGCATTATTTTGATAAATTCAGCCTCACAAAGTCCACTTAGGATTGCATTCATGGCCTTTGCATTTGCAACAAATTCTTGTTTAGCTTCTCTCTTTGGGTCAGTTGCCTTTAGGGCATATCCGAATTCCACAGCAGCCCAAACCTCTATTCCTAGAGACATTATGTATGCTCTCATTCTGATTTTCCAGAAGGCATAATTAGCTCTTATGAAAAAAGGGACTTTATTGGTTGAGCTTCCTTCTTGACTAGCCATCTTGGGAACCTAGGATCTCCTTTCAGTGGTTAAACTGGTACAAAAGGAACTTGGCTCTGATACCAATTGTTGGATTCTTAGTTAAACTGAGAGGGGGGGGTGGTGAATCAGTTTAACACATACATGAGCTTTTTAAATTTTTCATCAGCTTATTTACAACTTAATTTTATAACCAACCTTAGTATATGAACAGTCTTAATATGTTGCAGCAAGTATTAAATTAATGTGACATCAAACTTATTATGAGAGCAGCAAACATAAAGCAGAATTGGTAAATCATCTCAGCACACAGGCAACACAGATAGAGACAACAGATATAAGTGGAAACCCATAAAGGGAGAAAACCACATCTTATTATTGTTGTGATGCAAAGGCAAGCTCCAACTCCCTCTCACCACTGATTTTTTGTAGGCACCAACCTACAGGAGGCTCCAACCTCAATTCTGCAAGATACAACTTGCATGGAAGCTCCAACTCCCGTCAATTTTCTACAGGAACCAACCTACAGGAGGCTCCAACCTCAATTTTGCAAGCTACAACTTGCAAGGAAGCTCCAACTCCCGTCAATTTTTTGCAGGCACCAACCTACAGGAGGCTCCAACCTCAGTCAGCTACAACTAACATCTATCAAGCTACAACTTGATAGGGAAGCTCCAACTTCCTCAATTTATCAAAATAAATGTTTGTTGATTTACCTCAGATATTAGCTCTATTCTATAGCATCTCTTTCTGCTCCTCTCTTCCTTATCTTCTTTGCCTCAATTTTCCATACTCTGCATTCTCTATACTCACTCTCTCTCTCTCTAACCTCTCTATGCATATCAAGATGACATTATTTATAGAGATTTTCTTATGACTATCTGTATTCCTCAGGGAATTTGAAATGAATAGCCATACCCCTTAGTCTTCTACCTTCTCATTTCTTTTCCAGCTCACTCAAAAATATAATTGTAGGTACCAATTTAACATTACAGTGGGATATTTGTTCTCTTCCGAAGACTTTCCAATGCATCACAACAATATAAATAAATTAAAAACATTTACATTCAATTACAATGAAAACTCCAGCTTACTCATTCAGCCTCTTGGCTCACTGTGCATTTGTCTTTTCTTTGACTATGTCTGTCTTTTATGTGATTGTATTTGGCCCTTTCAGCTCTGATTGATTTCCTGCTTATTTTCGCAATGTAACTTCTGTACGCCATACATATGTATTCACCAAATGAGCGTTATCAACATTACTAGACCGTGGCTTACGTTAGACTCCTCAATCTTCACTATATCAATGTATTAAAGCTTTTTGCAACCCACATGAGCAACCCTCTAATCATATGGTTCAACCATAGTATAATCTTCTCACGCATACATATCAAACCACCAACTCAAAAATTTGAAAGGTTCGGGCCCCACAGCTTTATAAACCCTTCTTTTATATTTGCCGATGAGATGAATTAAATCATGGTTATAAACCATTGAAAACCCCCATTACACAATGCTCTTCAGCATATTAACAAATAAATGTTCCTGGCTTTATTATTTCACATTAACCGTCGTATATTCACATGTAGCTCTAACAAATATAGATGTCTGGACACAACAGTTGTTAGAACCTCTATATAACCCAACAACAAGACTTAGCCCTGCCATATTAAACCTTGTTTTATAACATATCGGGTCCGCCACAATTCACACATAACACATATAATTCCGACTTCACATAACAGTGCCTCCTCAATCAACGGCTGTCGTCTTATCGCGTTCCCCTCTGGCATATCAACGGTGGTCGCGCAGTTAGATAGCACGAAGTTTAGTCCTCTGAACTTAAGCAATGAACTGGGGCCCAATGGTTAACTTCTGCTTTGATTGACGTGCGACCACCGTTCGATGGACCTGCCTCGGATCAAACGGCGTACGTCGATTTCACGTGGAGTCCACAGTCGACAGTTAACATGCGATGGCACGCGATGAGGGTGGTATTTGCAAACCGCTTAAGGCCACGTGTCAGCCAATGGCATTGATCGCGTTCGAATTGGAAATACAGCTTACCTTACAAAAGCGGTGTGATGAAAATTTTCGGGTGTTCCAAACCCACTGTCACTATTTACAGCACTCGTGGTTTCATTTAGTTGCGCTCGAGGTTCCGTTCCTTCCTTTTGTTTAACTCCGCCGCACCATTAATGCTCCATTCCATCAATTCTATTTTCAATTTCATATTCACACTATGCCTAAGTTTCTCGCTAAGCGAGTCACACAAATCACACAGAGTTCGAATTCTTCTTTGAATCCTGATCTGAGGTTACTACTGGTCGGTTAACTCCTTCAATTATAGAGAATTCGATGACAGATCAAAACCTCACTTCTTTCCTCTAATCGATTAATCAACAGATACAATATCGACATTATTTAATATTGATTCCTCTCCTCAAAGCTTAGTCTAGAGCGTAGTATGTACTTGTCGACCCAAGTATATTATTAATGAATTAAAGCAAACAGGGCACATCTCGCAGAACCACCATTTCAGTCTTTGACACCGGGTTCACAACTTAACCACAGAATTCAAATATTCCTCATCAAAGTATTTACCACAGGGTTTTTCCCAACAAAATTCCATCCAGTTTTAGAGCATATTTTTTCATAAAAGTGTATTTACTTACATAATCTCTATCTCTGGCCTGAACTTTCCACAATCAAGTGTTTAGTACCTCCCATAATTCCACTTTACATGTTTAGGCGCTTTTAGACTTCAATCAAAATCTCTGTATTAAACTCCTTCAGGCTCTTTCAACTTCACTGCTCTGTCTCTAATTCCTCTGCTGCTGCTTCAATTTCTCTGTTTCATCTGCTGCCTTTGCTACCTCTCTGTCTCTCTAGCTCTTTGTTTGTCTCCTTTGCCTTTATTTTGCTATCTCTTTTTGCTGCCCTATCTCTGTAAATATACTCTTCCTCTATTCTTCTTCTATCTTCTCCTTTGTTTCTGTTTCTTGTCCTTTGCCTATCTCTACCTCTACGGCCTCCTTTTCCATCAATGACAACATTTCCAACATCATGTCCCCAACAATAATAAGAACATCATCAACATATGGAATCACAATCAAATTCATGCTAGCTTCCAACCAATGTATCATCCCCCCAATCATGTCCCCAACAATAATAAGAACATCATCAACATATGATATCACAATCAAAGTCATGCTAGCTGCCATATGTAGTAATGGAGAAGGAAAATGGTCCCTCAAGTTCAACCAGTGCAGTTTTACTCCTAACAGCATTAGAATATGGTATGATGAGTGGTTTCCCAACCACTTGTTTTCTGCCCCAATCTCCTCACAATCTTGGAGAAGGTGTATGGTGTATGGTGCAAATTGAGCATACACTGCATAAGGTATCATCTCCCCAAGATCTCCTAGGGAGTGGCCATTATTAATGTTGCTTATGGCCTCAAGTAGACCATGAAGTCTAGAAGGAAGAGTGATCCCTGTTGGATCAATGCCCTGCACATGTATGATAAGGAATTGCAAATACATAGTAAATGAATCATGATGTACAGAAATACAATCTTTACCATGTACCTGGTTCAAGCTAGTAAGGTGGCTCATGGATGGGTCTCCTTTCACTCCCAATGAGAAGGGAAGTGGTTGTGATAACTCTACCAAAGAGTCATGTCTATCCTCATATTCCTCCAAATAATCCATGAATCTTCTCATATGATGGTGCATCTCCTCTTTGAAGCCTTCCCAAATGAATCCCTCCAGGATAGTACAGTATGCTCTTATAAAACCAGTGGGTTTGGAGAGAAGCCCTTCAGATGTTGCATCTAGTCCCTTCTCCTTGAGCTCAAAGGCTCTAGTAAAGAATACTATACTCTAAAAATAGACGACCCCATCTACCACTGCATATCTCCCATCAGATAGTTGGTCATCAAGCACTCTGCATGAAAATAGATCTTTAGAGTATTCCACTAGTAGCTGGGATCTCCAATAAGGGTCAATACTCAATTATGACAGCACTGCTGATGTATCATGTGAAGCTCCTGTCATGTTGTTTCTCTCTTCTTTGACATCTCCTATGCCAAATTCATACACCGGGGTGTTGCAGTCTTGCCCTTGCTACTCCTTTCTCGGCGCAATATATGAGATGATAGTGGGTGAGGATGATGTTGGGATAATGTCTCCCTTCTCCTTGAGTCCACCCAAGACTTTCAGCATTGTAAAATGACCTCCCATTGTGCTCACTCCTCTTGGATCTATGAGTGGTGCAACATGTTGATCCGGATTTATGTAGTAATGCAACAGAATAAACACATAACCATAAATACAATAATGCAACAGAAAAATCACTTCATTTCATTAACATCAAAGAACTGAAATTTGCTTACAGACAGAATGGAAATAAACTAGCTAGGGCGCTGGTAGCTATCTCTGAGAAGAGATGTGGCGGCTACAAGCCTCTAAACTGAGTTACAATGAGGCTCGAGGGCCTATTTATTATTTAGAAACAATGTAAAACCCTAAACATCCAAAACCCTAACCTTAGGAGATGAAGCGCCAAAACTATGGGCCCCGTTTGGATAAATTGGTGTTTCAACTTCCCGGAGACGTAACTTTGGCATACGATCTCCGTTTGCGCGAATCATACCTTGTTAGAAATATCTATCCGACTACAAATTTTGAGTGAGAAACATCAGTCCATGGACCCATGTTGCTCCTCATTTTCCCAAAAAAACGTCTTTTAGGGCCTCAAAATGGCTCTAGAAGTTCAAGACCCGAAAAACTGCTAAAAATAGTAAGTTGTGCTGAAATTGAAAAACTGAAAGAGAAAATGGTGGGGCCCCAAGTGGAATAGGCGGGTGACCACCAATATCCACCTGGATCATTCCTCCCCCCTTAGGAAGAAATGGTCCCCATTTCATTAAGTTCCTCCATGAGATGAGGAAACTTCTGTTGAACTTGGTCTCTGGTGAACCACTTTCCTTGGTGCAGGAGTTGGCCATATTTGACAACCCGATATAGTTGGATTTTCTGCTGGCAAGTGTTCTTGATTTGCATGTCCATGATACAATCTGTGGTGGCCTGTTCCATGTAGTCTGGGTTTAAATCTGCTGGTGTGAGTTGTTCTGCAATGTCAGAGGTGTCCAGTAGAGGTGGGAAGTAAGGACGAAGGCGGTCCACATTGAATACTGGGTGTAGACCAAGGAATGGTGGAATACTGAGCTTGAAGGCATTGTTCCCTACAGCCTTGGTGATGGTGTACGACCCATATCAGAGCGGGTGAAGCTTGCGGTGGGGTCTAGTGAGGCACTCCTTCTGCAAATGTAGCCACACTTTGTCGCCCACCTGGAAGTTGTGTGGCACCCGATGTTGATCATGGCGTTGCTTGTACTTAGCATTAGCTCTGTCCAATATTTCATGAACCTGTTGGCGGATGTGTTGAATATGATCGATGAAGCTATTTTCTTTGTCAACTTCTGACTAGACATGAGCCGAATCAGCCTGAGTAGCCGCAAATGGCATGGCTACGTCAATGGGACATAGTGGCTGGAATCCCAAGCCCACCTGAAATGGGTTATGGCCAATTGAGATATGGAGAGCCTGGTTATAACTGTGTTGTACATAGAGAAGGATCTCGTCCCATGTGCATGGATGCTTGGAATTGTACATGCACAGAATGTGAACAATCATTCTATTGACGACCTCTGTCTGGCCATCTGTTTGGGGATGGAAAGCTGTGGACTTGGTGAGCTTGGTGTCCAGCATTGACCAGAGGTTGGACCAAAATGTGTTGAGGAACCTACTATCCCAATCTGATATGATAGACTGTGGGATCCCAAAGTGCACCCACACTCGTTCAAAGAAGAGTTTAGCAATGGCTTCTGCTGTGATATTCTTCTTGCAGGCCATCATAATGGACATCTTCGAGAATCTGTCAACGACCACAAAAACACAGCCATTTCCATGTTTAGTAGAAGGCAGGCCTGACATGTAATCCATGGAGATGGATTCCCAAGGTCGACTAGGGGTAGGTAGCAGAGTATATAGGCCTTGCTTCTTGATGGTTGGTTTGGCAATGGCATAAGAAGTACAGGATCTGATGTGCTTCCCCACATCCTTAAAAAGGTTTAGCCAATAGAAATAATTTTGTAGGACTGCTATTGTTTTCTCGACCCCGAAATTCCCAGCGACTCAATTGTAGTGTGCTTCCCATATCATTTTGGCGTGCTCTCTTGAAGGAACACAAAGGTGTCCCAGGTGACATAAAAGTGCATCTTGGAGGTGAAAACTTGGAACTTGCGTACCCCCCAAGAGTGCCTTGTATGTGTGGCCGAATTCTGGGTCGCTCTCGTAGAGAAGCGGCCAATCAGAAGTCTCATGCCCACAAGAGTTGAGAATGGTGGTGAGTGCCACGATCGGTGGTCGGCTGAGATAGTCTGTAACATTATTGGTGCTACCCTTCTTGTACTTTATGTTCAAATGAAACTATTGTAGATATGTGGACCACTTCCGATGGCAATCATTCTGCAACTTCCCTTGTGTTTGTATGAACTGCAAGGGTCGGTGGTCAATGTGGATGATTGTTTCCTTCCCCAAAATGTAATGCTTCCATTGTCGACAAGCTTGCACAATGGAATACATTTCTTTGTCATAAGTGGGGTACTTGCGAACTGTGTTAGACAATGTCTCACTGTGATATGCCATGGGATGTCCCCGTTGAGTAAGAACCGCCCCAATAGCATAGTCAGAGGCATCTGTCTCGATCTCAAATGGTTGTTGCAAGTCTGGTAATGTGAGCACTGGGGCAAAATAGAGGAAATTTTTCAATTCCGTAAACGCCTTCTGTTGAGATTCCGACCAAAATAGTTTTTCTCTGGCTCCTCCCTTGCTGACTTAACTCAAGGGCTAAGTGATATGAGATAATCCCAACATGAACCTATGGTAGAAATTAGCAAGACCCAAAAAGCTGCAAAGCTCTGTTATAGTGGTTGGGGCTGGCCAATCCAAAATGACTTGGATCTTGGTTGGATCCACATGCACCCCCCTTTCATCAATAATGTATCCCATATATTGAACCTAGGTCATGCCAAAAGTGCACTTCTCAAAATTTGCACACAACTTGTGTTGCGGCAGTGTTTGGAGGACTTGTTGGATGTGGTGGAGGTGCTCTTCCCAAGTCTGGCTGAAAATTAGAATGTCATCCAAGTACACCACTATAAATGAGTTGGTGAATGGCCACAAGATGTCGTTCATCAACCTCATGAAGGTTGTGGGAGCACTCGTCAACCCGAAAGGCATGACCAGCCATTTGAAAAGGCCTTCCTTGGCTTTGAAGGCAGTCTTCCACACATCGGAGGGTTCAATTGGTACCTGGTGATACCTAGACTTCAAGTCCATCTTGCTGAAATATTTCGCCCCTTTGAGTTGGTCTATAAGGTCATCAATTAGTGGGATCGGATACCTCTTCCAAACAGTGATCTTTTTCAGCACCCAATAGTCAATACAGAGTCTCCACGTCCCATCCTTCTTCTGTAACAACACGATCAGGCTCCCACAAGGCGATGAACTTGGTCGGATGTGACCTTTCGGCAATAGCACCTGAATCTACCTCTTGATTTCATCATTTTCCATAACAGAGCACTGATAGATCATTCTGTTGGGTAGTGGCGCACCTGGGGTCAAATCAATCGGGTGCTTGACCTGATAGTGTAGAGGAACCCCTGTGGGTGAGGTGAAGATTTCCTCGTACTCCTCCACAACCTTGTCTATTTGTTGTTGTCGTGAAGAGGAGCCATGTATGGAGGTCTTGGCCACAGTATTCTTCTTTCCCTAGGGGCAGATCATTAGGAAAACAAATTTCCTGGTTTGGGAAATGAGCTTACTGCATTGTTTTTCAGTAACCGGAGAGATAGCGATAGGAGGTGGTACCTCTGGTACCCTGTACAACTTTCTTCCGAAAGTAACAATAATAGCTTTAGGCTGAGACTCATACATAGCATGAGGCTTCCATAAGTATGGTTGTCCTAATAATACATCAGAAACATCAATAGGAGTAACGTCACATAATACCTCATCCGTTAAGGGCTTGATGCTATAGGGAAGGTGGCACTGCTGGCTGATGCGGAGATCTCGTCCTTGGTGAAGCCACCCGATGGTGTATGGATGTGGGTGAGCTATTTTCAGCAAGCCCAAACGCTTCATAGCATCTTATGAAATGAGGTTCTTTTGGCTCCCATTGTCGACAATGAACTGTACCGGGGAGCCCTTTACCCACATCTGGGAGTGGAAGAGATGTTCCTCCTCCTCTGGATCTTTCGGTTCCTCCTTCTGTATCTTCGCAGTGGCAACAGTGGCGTTGGGCTCCGCATCAATAATCCATTTCCCTTTTTCATTCCCCTTGTTAGGTTCCAATTCAGAGTCATAGCATGCATCTAACTCAGAAGCCCTCATCTCGGCCACTAGCAACTGCTTGGCCCGACACTCACTTATGTTGTGAGCGGAGCTCTTATGGAACTCACACCACTTTCCTGTGTCCTTCTTTGGCTTTGCGGTGTTTTTTTTTTCTTGTGGCTTAAACAGGCTGTCTTGAGCCTCCATGCCTTGGATCTATCCTTTGTTCTGCGGTTTGGGAGCACCTTTCCATTGCTTTTGATTCGCAGATCCAAAGGCTCACTTCTTCTGTTTGAATTTATGCTCAATCTTGGCAGCATATCGGTATGTTGTACCAAGCAAGGAGATGTCGAGGAATTCTGTTTCCTCCTGAATGTATCTGTGAAGAAAAATGCGATACTTTAGCACCAAATGTTTCTCTGAATCTTTGATACCCAACTTTGTGCGCATGGTATGGAACAGATTCGTCAGCTCATGCACATCTTGATCCCTTTGTTATCGCAGTGTGGTCCATTGTATGTACTTATCCTCATAGCTCCCCATAGGATAGTATTGTTCCTTGATGGCATCTCAGAAATAATTCCAAGTTGGTACGGCCGAGAACAGAGAGGGTTCTATCTGGTCCTTGTTTTCACAGTAGGTTTCCCACCAGTCCTTGACATGGGGGGTAGCTTTAAGGAGTGCAAAAATAATCTTCTCCCGATCGGAAAAGTCATGAATCGAGAAATATCCTTCTAATAGACTCAACCATCTATCTAAGACATCTGCATCTATTTTACCCTCAAATATGGGAATGTCAAAATTTACTTGTACGTTAAAAGGATTCGCACCTCTAGAGTGGCTGCTGGATGCAAATGCACTGTCGGTGGGTAGCTGTTGAAGGATCTGGGAAAAGTTATCCATCATCGCGTTCCTTTTTTTTTCGAGGGCCTCCTCGAGCAATATTTTGATAGCATATCCTTCTCCCTCATCTTTCTTTTCGTCCCCCATGGGCGTCCGTCGGGGTTTGCGAGGCTGATCTTGCAAAGGTTCCACCAGATCGAGCCCTAACTCCTTATACCCTGACCTCGTTGGGGACATGCAAAGAAGGATCGAGAAAAAGCAGACCGCTCTGATACCACTGATCCGGATTTATGCAGGAATGCAACAGAATAAACATATAACCATAAATACAATGATACAGTGGAAAAATCTCTTCATTTCATTAATATCAAAGAGCTGAAATTTGCTTACAGATAGAATGGAAATAAACTAGCTAGGGCGCTGGTAGCTATCTCTGAGAAGATATGTGGCAGCTACAGGCCTCTGAACTGATTTAAAATGAGGCTCGAGGGCCTATTTATTATTTAGAAACAATTAAAAACCCTAAACATCCAAAACCCTAACCCTAGGAGATGAAGCGCCAAAACTATGGGCCCCGTTTGGGTAAATTGGTGTTTCAACTTCCCGGGGACATAACCTTGGCATACGATCTCCGTTTGACACGAATCATACCTCGTTAGAAAGATCTATCTAAGGACTACAAATTTTGAGTGAGCACCATCAATCCATGGACCCATGTTGCTCTCGAGTTTCCCAAAAAATGTCATTTAGGGCCTCAAAACAACTCTGAAAGTTCAGGACCCAAAAGACTGCTAAAAATAGTAAGTTGTGCCGAAACTGAAAAATTGAAAGAGACAATGGTGGGGCCCCAAGTGGAATAGGAAAATGACCACCAATATCCACCTGGATCATTCCTCCCCCCTTAGGAAGCAATGGTCCCCATTGCGTTAAGTTCCCTCATGAGATGAGGAAACTTCTGCTGAACTTGGTCCCTGGTGAACCACTTTTCTTGGTGCAGGAGTTGGCCAACTTTGACAACCCGATACAATTGGATTTTCTGTTGGCGAGTGTTCTTAATTTGCATGTCCATGATACAATCTGTGGTGGCCTGTTCCATGAAGTCTGGGTTTAACTCTGTTGGTGTGAGTTGTTCTGCAATGTCAGAGGTGTCTAGTAAAGGTGGGAAGTAAGGACAAAGGTGGTCCACATTGAATACTGGGTGCAGACCAAGGAATGGTGGAATACTGAGCTTGAAGGCATTGTTCCCTATAGCCTTGGTGATGGTGTATGGCTCATATCGGAGCGGGTGAAGCTTGCGGTGGTGTCCAGTGAGGTGCTCCTTCTGCAAATGTAGCCACACTTTGTCGCCCACCTCGAAGTTGTGTGGCACCCGATGTTGATCATGGCGTTGCTTGTACTTAGCATTAGATTTGTCCAATATGTCATGAACCTATTGGAAGATGTGTTGAATATGCTCGATGAAGCTATTTGCTTTGTCAACTTTTGACTAGACATGAACCGAATCGGCTTGAGTAGCCGCAAATGGCATGGCTACTTCAATGGGACATAGTGGTTGGAATCCCAAGCCCACCTGAAAGGGGCTATGGCTGATTGAGCTGTGGAGAGCCTGGTTATAACTATGTTGTACATAGGGAAGGCTCTCGTCCCATGTGCGTGGATGCTTGGAATTGTACATGCACATAATGTGTACAATCATTCTGTTGACGACCTCTGTCTAGCCATCTGTTTGGGGATGGAAAGCTGAGGACTTGGTGAGCTTGGTGTCCAACATTGACCAAAGGCTGGACAAAAAATTTGCTTAGGAACTTGCTATCCCGATCTGATATGATAGACTGTGGGATCCCAAAGTGCACCCACACTCGTTCAAAGAATATTTTAGCAGTGGCTTCTACTATGATATTCTTCTTGCAGGCCGCCATAATGGCCATCTTCAAGAATCTGTCGACGAACACAAAAACACAATCATTTCCATGCTTATTAGAAGGTAGGCCCGACATGTAATCCATGGATATGGATTCCCAAGGTCGACTAGGGGTAGGTAGAGGAGTATATAGGCCTTGCTTCTTGATGGTCGGTTTGGAAATGGCACAAGCAGTGCAGGACCTGATGTGTTTCCCAACATCCTTTCAAAAGTTCAGCCAATAGAAATACTTCTGTAGGACTACTACTTTTTTCTCAACCCCGAAATTCCTAGCGACTCGACTATAGTGTGCTTCCCACATCATTTTGGCACGCTCGCTTAAAGGAACACAAAGGTGTCCCAGGTGACATAAAAGTGCATCTTGGAGGTGAAAATTTGGAACTTGCGTACCCCCCAAGAGTGCCTTGTATGTGTGGCCAAAGTCTGGGTTGCTCTCGTAGAGAAGTGTCCAATCAGAAGTCTCATGCCCACAAGAGTTGAGAACGGTGGTGAGCACCACGATCAGTGGTCGGTTGAGACAGTCTGCAACATTATTGGTGCTACCCTTCTTGTACTTGATGTTCAAATGAAACTGTTGCAGATATGTGGACCACTTCTAATGGCGATCATTCTACAACTTCCCTTGTGTCTATATGAACTACAGGGGTTGGTGGTCTGTGTGGATGATTATTTCCTTCCCCAAAATGTAATGCTTCCATTGTCGACAAGCTTGCATAATGGAATACATTTCTTTGTCATAAGTGGGGTACTTGCAAACTTTGTCAGACAATGTCTCACTGTGATATGCCACGGGATGTCTTGTTGAGTAAGAACCGCCCCAATATCATATTCAGACGCATCTGTCTCGATCTCAAATGGCTGTTGCAAGTCTGGTAATGTGAGCACTGGGGCAGAATAGAGGCGATTTTTCAATTCCGTAAACGCCTTCTATGGAGATTCCGACCAAAAGAATTTTTTCTCTGGCTCCTACCTTGGTAACTTGACTCAAGGGCCAAGTGATATGAGAGAATCCCAACACGAACCTACGGTAGAAATTAGCAAGACCCAGAAAGCTGCGAAGCTCCGTTATAGTGGTTGGGGCTGGCCATTCCCGAATGACTTGGATCTTGGTTGGATCCACATGCACCCCCCTTTCATCAATAATGTATCCGAGATAGAACCTGGGTCATGCCAAAAGTGCACTTCTCCAAATTGGCACACAACTTGTGTTGCCGCAGTGTTTGGAGGACTTGTTGGATGTGGTGGAGGTGCTCTTCCCAAGTCTGGCTGAAAATCAGAATGTCATCCGAGTACACCACTAAAAATGAGTTGTTGAATGGGCGCAAGATGTCGTCGATCAACCTCATGAAGGTTGCGGGAGCTTTCGTCAACCTGAAAGGCATGACCAGCCATTTGAAAAGGCCTTCCTTGGCTTTGTAGGCAGTCTTCCACACATCGGAGGGTCCAATTGGTACCTAGTGATACCCAGACTTCAATTCAATCTTGTTGAAATATTTCACCCCTTTGAGTTGGTCCAAAAGGTCATCAATCCGTGGGATCGGGTACCTATTCCAGACAATGATCTTGTTCAGTGCCCGATAGTCAATACAGAGTCTCCACGTCCCATCCTTCTTCTGTACCAACACGATCGGGCTCCCACAGGGCAATGAACTTGGTCGGATGTGACCTTTCTGCAGTAGCTCCTGAATCTGCCTCTTGATTTCATCATTCTCCAGAATAGAGCGCCGATAGAATGGTCCGTTGGGTAGTAGCGCACCTGGGGTCAGATCAATCGGGTGCTTGACCTGACAATGCAGGGGAACCCCTGTGGGTGAGGTGAAGATGTCCTCGTACTCCTCCAAAACCTTGTGCATTTGTTGTTGTCCTGCAGAAGAGCCATGTCTAAGGTCGTGGCCACAATCTTCTTCTTGCCCTGGGGGCGGATCATCAGGAAAACAAATTTCCTAGTTTGTGAAATGAGCTTACTGCATTGTTTTTCAGTAACTAAAGAGATAGCGGTAGGAGGTGGTACCTCTGGTGTCCTGTACAACTTACTTCCCCAAGTAACAATAACAGTGCGAGGCTGAGACTCATACACAGCATGATGCTTCCACAAGTATGGTTGTCCTAATAATACATCAGAAACATCAATAGGAGCAACGTCACATAATACCTCATCCATGAAGGGATTGATGTTATAGGGAAGGCGGCACTGTTGGCTGACGCGGAGATCTCGTCCTTGGTGAAGCCACCTGATGGTGTATGGATGTGGGTGAGTTGTGGTCGGCAAGCCCAACCGCTTCACGGTGTCTGCTGAAATGAGGTTCTTTTGGCTCCCATTGTCGACAATGAACTGTACCGGAGAGCCCTTTACCCACATCTAGGAGTGGAAGAGATGTTCCTGCTCCTTTGGATCTTCCGGTTCCTCCTTCTGGATCTTCGCAGTGGCAACAGTGGAGTTGGACTCCACATCAATAATATGTTTCCCTTTTTCATTCCCCTTGTCAGGTTCAGATTCAGAGTCAAAGCATGCATCTAACTCAGAAGCCCTTATCTCAGCCACTAGCGACTGCTTGGCTAAACACTCACTTGTGTTGTGAATGGAGCTCTTATGGAACTCACACCACTTTCCCGTGTTCTTCTTTGGCTTTGTGGTGTTGTTCTTTGCTTGTGGCTTAGACAAGTTCTCTTGAGCCACCATGCCTTGGCTCTGTCCTTTGTTCTGCGGTTTGGGAGCACCTTTCCCTTGCTTTTGATTCGCAGATCCAAAGTCTCGCTTCTTTTGTTTGAATTTCTGCTCAATCTTGGTAGCATACCGGTATGTTGTACCAAGCAAGGAGATGTCGAGGAATTCCATTTCCTCCTAAATTTATTTGTGTAGAAAACTATGATACTTTAGCACCAGATGTTTCTCTGAATCTTTGATACCCAACTTTGTGCACAGGGTATGGAACAGATTCGTTAACTCATGCACATCTTGATCCCTTTGTTGTCGCAGTGTGGTCCATTGTATGTACTTATCCTCATAGCTCCCCATGGGATAGTATTGTTCCTTGATGGCATCTCGGAAATAATTCCAAGTTGGTACGGCCGAGAACAGAGAGGGTTCTATCTGGTCCTTGTTTTCACAGTAGGTTTCCCACCAGTCCTTGACATGGAGGGTAGCTTTGAAGAGTGCAAAAATAATCTTCTCCTAGTCGGAAAAGTCATGAACCAAAAAATATCCTTCTAATATATTCAACCATCTATCTACGACATCTGCATCTATTTGACCCTCAAATATGGGAATGTCAAAATTTACTTTTACCTTAAAAGGAGTCGCACCTCTAGAGTGGTTGCTGGATGCAGATGCATCGCCGGTGGGTAGCCGTTGAAGGATCTGGGAAAATTTATCCATCATCGCGTTCCTTTGTTTTTCGAGGGCCTCCTTGAGCAATATTTTGATAGGATATCCTACTCCCTCATCTTTCTTTTCATCCCCCATGGGCGGCCGTCAGGGTTTGCGATGCTGATCTTGCAAAGGTTCTAGCAGATCGAGCCCTAACTCCTTATACCCCGACCTCGTTGGGGACATGCAAAGAAGGATCGAGAAAAAGTAGACCACTCTGATACCACCAATCTAGATTTATGTAGGAACGTAACAGAATAAACATATAACCATAAATACAACGATGCAGCGGAAAAATCACTTCATTTCATTAATATCAAAGAACTGAAATTTGCTTACAGACAAAATGGAAATAAACTAGCTAGGGTGCTGGTAGCTATCTCTAAGAAAATATGTGGCAGCTACAGGCCTCTGAACTGAGTTACAATGAGGCTCGAGGGCCTATTTATTATTTATAAACAATGTAAAACCATAAACATCTAAAACCCTAACCCTAGGAGATGAAGCGCCAAAACTATGGGCCCTGTTTGGGTAAATTGGTGTTTCAACTTCCCAAGGACGTAACTTTGGCATATGATCTTCGTTTGACATGAATCATATCTTGTTAGAAAGATCTATCTGAGGAATACAAATTTTGAGTGAGAAAAATTGATCCATGTACCCATGTTGCTCCCGGTTTTCCCAAAAAACGTCGTTTAGGGCCTCAAAACGGCTCCGGAAGTTCAGGACCTGAAAAAATGCTAAAAATAGTAAGTTGTGCCGAAACTTAAAAACTGAAAGAGAAAATGGTGGGGCCCCAAGTGGAATTGGTGGGTGAACACCAATATCCACCTGGATCACATGTTGAGATAACTCTTTAATCCTCTTCCAATCAAGGGATCTCCCTTGTGGAATGCCTCCATGTAATGAAACATCAATGCCTAGAGCAGGCTGTATATGTGAGTGGAATGATTTTTCCCTGCCCTCACTGCGCAAATAATCCTCCTACTTCTGTGCATAAACACCCTAAAAATGAAGGGTGTATATGTTCTCAATCATTTGGTGTTGGCCCTCCTTCTCATCTTCTCCTACCTTCTGCAAGATCTCATAGTCTAAGGTGTATTTATCAGATGTAATCAACCCATGCACACCCAACATCTCATTGGTGTCAAAAGTATTGATCACAAAGGAATGGTCTATCATAGTGTGTGTCCCCAAAACTGTATTCAATGTTGGAACACACTTCCTCCATTGTTTTGTCTCATTTCCTATCAACATAGACACATGTTGCTCGTGATCTTCATATGTAATATCCTTTGGAACTTCCTACAAAGATACAAGAGCTCCTCTAGTTGAAGTAATTTATTCATCTCCATATCCAAATAGAGGTAGATCTTCCCCTGCTGTTACAGCGTTGGACGCTCTCCCTAACTCTTCCTCTTCATTCTCCTCGTCATGGGGGAATACCTCATCATTAAGAGATCCTTTGGCTTGATCCCCTCTTGAAAGAGGAATCTTCATGTCTTCCTCTTGAGAAGAATGTTCTTTCTTAAGTGGGGCTTTTGCCCTAGGTAAATCATGTTGTAGATATTTAACCCCCTCATTAATGTTCTGAAATGGAGTTGGTTTCATGGATCCTCCCCACTCATGAAAAGGTTCTGATTTCTTGGGCTTGGTTTTATCTCCCAAGGAAGTTTCAGATTGTTTCAAATCAAATATTTTAACTAGCCTCCTAGTGAACTTTGCATAATTAGATATATTTGCATTATTCAATGAAAAATATTCAAATAAGCACCAGTCATAAGCCTTACATTCAATATGTAGTGATGCTACTCTAATGGCTTCCTCTTCTGAAACCTGATGCAGTTGGAAATATGTGTCTAGCTTCTTTACCCAAGCCTTGGTTGTGCTCTTGGGTGACCCATCAAAAATAGGTAGAAAGAATCTACCCAAAGTGTTACATGCACCCTCTTCTTCTGTTTTGATTACTGGGTCTCCTCTCTTCTTTGAGTTGACAAAATCCTTGGAAGTTTAGATTCTCCTTGAATCTTTTAGACTGAAATTCATATTCTTGGAGATAGTCACCAAGAGTCTCCTCCTTTGGTGTTTCTCCTTCCTCTTCTTCTCTTGCCAATAATGTAGACATGGTACCACATTGTAGATCTGATTGTGTGGATGAATGCTCACACACATAGTATGAAGAACTAGAGATTTCTTCATGTGTAAATATTCTTGTGGGACCTTCATGTCTTTCCCTCATGATTCCCTTGATTTATATTTTAAGCTCGTGCATAGCTTGGAGAAGAATTTCTGAGAACTTCTTTCCATCCATTTCTTCGAATAATGGAGACTTGCCTTTGTCTCTTCTGTAAGCCTTCTCTTTTCTATGAGAAGCTTCTTATTCCTCTGATAACATATATGTAATGTCTTCATAGGCTAAGCCAAGATTATGCACTGATACCACTATAATATTCCCAAATGGGAAAAGCAGGAATATAGCTCATAATAATGGAAATAAAAGCAAATGTTAAAACATTACATATAATCCAAATAATAGATCCATGGTATTATATATAACAACAATAAATAAGTACAAGATCTTGGGGATCAAACCCCTCAAGATAGGAAAAAGAAGCCTCCAATGCCAAAATGTACCAAAAACATGTAATACACTGCTACACAAAGTACTGAATCATGAAAAATGTAGTTTTAGTGACTAATACTGTAGCTGGAACATATATATAAATGGATCTGATAAGATCATGCTCATACAGGGCCAAAAATGGAGATCTATGCTCCTCAACATCTTTCCAAGACAACCCAAGAAGGGTTTCCGGAAATACACAAAATATGAATGATGGATCTAAAGACATAGGGCTGAAGATGCACTACAACTGAAGCACATAGAAGGAGGTGGATGAATATGATGTAGATATGAAAAAAACTCCTCTAAAAGAACTCTCTCAATGAAGGGCTAATCCCTTCAATGGAAAGCAAACTAATGCTGCTGAGGAAACTGCTGCTACTGGAAACTACTACTTCTGAGGAGAAGAAACATGTGAAGAAGGTTATTAGAGTGCTCAGAATGATCCAGGACTTTAACCATAGATTCTACTCAAAAAACCCAGGTATTGGTTTGGCCAGATTGTAACTTTGGATTTTCAGCCCTTTTTGGGTTGCCCACTTGTATGCTCCTCAACACCTTTCCAAGACAACCCAGGAAGAGTTTCCAGAAATAAAAAAAAATATGAATGGTGGATCTAAAGCCCTAGGGCTGAAGATGCATTACAAATGAAGCACATAGAAGGAGGTGGTTGAATCTGATGTAGATCTGATAAAACTCTTCCAAAAGGACTCTCTCAATGAAGGGTTGATCCCTTCAATGGAAAGAAAACTATTGTTGTTGAGGAAACTGTTGCTACTGGAAACTACTACTTTGGAGGAGAAGAACCATGTGCGGAAGGCTATTAGAGTGCTCCGAATGTTCTGGGATTTTAACCACATATTCTACTCAAAAAACCCAGAAAAACACATAAATGGTTTGGCCAAATTATAACTTTGGACTTTCGGCCCTTTTTGGGTTGCCCACTGCAAAAACTCACTAAAATAACGTAGATGTGGACTGGAACTGCACTGTAGGGAATAAATCACCTTGGACTGATGCCAAATATATCAAATAAGCCCAAGGGGATCCTTTACTGGCCTTCCAATGGAAGGAAACCTTCCTCCACTGCAAAACTAGCTCAGAAAACACCCAATACAATCTTCCTCTACTGCACCCTGCAACTTAGCACATCTCTTAACAGAAACTGTACCACAAGACTGAAGCTTGTCCTGAAACCCAAATGTGGAAATATAGTGCAAAATATCTTCCTATGAGGCTTCTCAAGGATAGAGGTGGGATTCCCGATCAGGAACACCCTGTGCTAAACATTACTGCAATCTTAGCTAAATAGTCGAAGAAAGCTTATATGTCTAAACATACCATATAATAAAAACATAAAAATATCATAAGACGAATAATATGGCTTCCATCCTCTTCTTTTTATAAGAAATGAGCTTCCAAACCTTAAGCCCCATCCATTAATGACACTACTTCCATGCAATGTGTCTCCATCTAAAATTGTGTTGTCCCTCATTGAATGCCACTCCTCCATGACAACGTTATTGATTTGGTCAAATTTGACCCAGTCCATATGCTCTAGCCCCTGTTCATACCTTAGGGTGCTTTATTAAGCTGAAAATATAATCCACTTTCACATAAGAAGTGGTTTTATTCCTGATAAAGAGATTTATGGGCCTCCCTACCCACTTATTCATCAAAAAAGAAAGAAAAATTAGATTTTAATATTCCAATTAGTTGCATGCTAATTTAGGAATATTACAAGAGGTTTACATCTTTCACTTACAAAAAAACATAAAAGTCAATCCAATTTAGAGTTAGCCATCTAGTAGAGTTTTCATTGCAAATCCTTTGATAAATTGAGAGAGCCCTCTCAGGCTAAGGAGGATAATCTTCAGTCAAAAGATGGTTTCAAATAGTTACTCCAAGTTGACCATTGCAGTAGCCCAACAAGACTCAACTTGGTGATAAATTTTTGGCACCATTGCCGGGGACCGAAGCTCTAAATTTTCCTTGGGAAGAACGACAAAGTTTCAGTTCTAAGGTCTGAGAGCAGTAGACACTTAGACACATATTGGCTATATTTATGCTTTGGTGACTCCACACATCAAATAATTAGTTGGAAGGTGACTCCACTGTTTGAGGATCAGTAGCTTGATGAAGTTCCAAGACGAGTTCCATTGCAAGAATAAATGCCAGGTATGCCCCTATGAATTGGTCTCACGTCCCTGGTTTTCCAAATCCTATGCCAAAGGTAAAGTGGTTAACAGATCTTCCCATGTTTAAAAATTAAAAGAAAGACAATGATGCTCTTCATTTGGTTATATTCCATATGCATGTACACAGACTTAAGGTTTAGTTCCCTGAGGATTGTCTCATGAAGATTTTTATGGTCACTTTAGAAGGAAAATCATGGTATTGGTATGAAAGCCTGCCAAATGGTTCATTATATTCTCTTGTTGTTTTCCATGTTGCATTTTATGAGATGAATAAGGAATGTCATTCTTCCTTATTGCTGGTAAAATGCTTCTGTAAAGATTGTGTGAGTTTTATTGAATATTTGGAGAATTATTATGAAGATGATGAGTTCATGGATGAGGAAATTTTAGAGGCCCTTCATGACAATCCCTTTCATCACAAAGAAGAAAGGGTAGTCTCTCTCCTGGATGAAGATAAAACCTAGCATGAGTTTATTTATGAAAATCATGTTACATCCTCTGAGCTTGATGAAAAATTGCAGCAGACTTTTCAGTATTTTGATCATCAGGATTATGAGAATCATTTCAAACAACAAGAGGAAATACTGGAAGATAATTGCTATAATCCTCAGGTTAAAGGAAGAATTTTATTCTTCATGTCATTCCTTGCATCAACCTACATCAAATGAAGAAAAATTTAAAAATGAAATTTTAGACAATCATATGGGTATGTTTGTTGAATCATATGAAGAGTTACCTTTAGAAATTTTTGTGGTACATGATGAGGCAATTCCTTGTGAAAGTGTCCAAGAGTACTCCAAGTATTTCTTCCTCTCAAATGAAAATAATGAACAACATATTTTTTCCTTTTTATTTGAGAAAATTCACAAGGGTTATAATGAATAATCTGGACAAGGAACACCATCAAAGGATCATATTTACTCACACTTTCTTGTTGATCAACAATAATTATTCGTGCATACTCTCAAATATCCTTTCACAGCTCTGCTGGAATCTTCTACAAGAATGAATTTAAATATTATTTTCAATTATTTATACAAATTCAAATGGTGGAACAAATTTTCATCTCTCAAGAATGGCTTTATGATCGGAGAAGTGGAACATTCGTTCCAACATAGTACTCAACTTCTTGATTGGCTTCATTGGAAGAGTGAGATCACTTGATTCAGTTTTTATGCTGAGAAAGTAGAGTAGAATCATTTGTATATAAATGATCTTCAATATCAAGAATTTTTTTAGTTTCAATTTTAAATTCAACATGTGTACTTTTAGTTCTTTAACAACTACTGGTTTTTTTCAGTGCCATGGTTACAGGTCAAAACAGGTTGCAAGTTTTCATTTTGAAGATGGGAGCAGCCCAATGGAGGTGGCGCTAGAACTACTAGTCCTTTTTTTTTTCAGTGCCAAGGTTACAGGTCAGAATAGGTTGCAAGTTTTCATTTTTAAGATGGGAGCAGCCCAATGGAGGTGGCACTGGAACTACTAGTTCTTTTGTTGTACCACAGGGGCACACCACCCCAAGTGGAGCCACTGTTATCACACTCAAAATTTTCAAAAAAAAATTTGATAAGGTCACCATAAGTTTCATGTTATTTCATGTTGGGAGATGGTTACTTGACACTACCACTATTGTAATATTTTGATATCAGAAATATACAGTTGCAGAATGCCTATTTCAGACCTAAGATTCTTCTTTGTATTCTTATGTAAGTTTTCTATATCAGTCTTTTGCTTTCTCTCCAGTTTTCTAGTTGTATAATGACTTGGAATTCATAATTACATGCTCCAACTTCTTGTTTACACCTATTCTGTTGTTTTTCCAAGATTTATTAGTTTTATTATGCATAATCACTTGGAATTCATGGTGACATGCTCCAACTTCCTATATGCATATAGCTGGTTGTTATTTCCTTCATGTGTGGTTTAATAATAATACAATTGCCTCAGCTTCCATGAGATAGGTTAACTTGTGACTTAGTTTTCATATAGACTCCATGCCTAATGGTAGTTAGTGGTTTACATATTTCACTGACACAAAAACATCACATTCAATCCAATTCAAATTTAGCCATCTAGTAGAGTTTTCATTGCAAATCCTTTGATAAAATGAGAGAACCCTCTCAAGCAGAAGAGGGTAATCTTCAGTCAAAATCTGGTGTGAAATAGTTACTCCAAGTTGACCATTGCAGTAGCCCAATTGGACTCAATTTGGTGATAACAAAGCCTATACCTCGCATGCTGAAAGGCTCTAGCTAAATGTTCGACGATTAAATCTAATGCCAAGGCAGCTCAGAACTACTCCATTGTAGAAGATCTAGCTTAAAGTCCTTGTTCTATGTCTGTGTTAGAGGCACTCCAGTCATGCCCAACACAAATAAGTTTGCTACTCACCACGATCGGGGCGGTAGATCCAAAAAAATATCTTATGATTACATTCGATATGTCAAATATTAAGAAGAGAATTCCTCATCATATGGATTTTCAAATTAAATCTACGTATCGAAAGATCAATATTTATCGAAATGTAGTTGATGAAGGTGTTACACCAATTTTTGGTCATCTAACTTGTTACTATTATATGGACCAAAGTACACCATGTAAGACAAATTTTACCCTAGTAAAATTGCTTTCACTATGAAAAATAACTTATTAATCCATAATTTATTAAGTTGTTTATGGTATAAATAGGAAACCCCATGAGGAATAATTGAATAAATCCTTATTTGTTTTATTTTCCTCAAGGGTTAATTAATTAAACCACAATTTAATTAATATTCCTAGTCATATTTAACCCAAAACATGAAAATTAATTAGATAAATAATTATTTATCTTATTATTTTCTAGTAATAATTATTTAAAACATTATTTAAATAGTATTCTTTGTTAAATTTGGCTAAACCATTTATAAATAATTGAATAAATCATTATTTATTTAATTATTACTCAACCACATTCTTAAAATAGTAAATAAATCATTTATTTGTTTATTATTTACAAATAAAGGGATTTGACCAAATTCAAATTCCTTGTCCCTCCAACAAAAATAATAAAATATTCCATAAAATTTGGATCTAGATTTGGTTAATAATATTTTAATTATGCACCAATATCTAGAATAACTCAATATTTTGTTATAAATAGAATGGTTTTTCCATTCATTCACTACCATTTTTTGCCTAAATATCACTCTGGATCTATACTTTTGGTCTGACTTTGATCCTCCATCATTGTCATATTTTTCTACCTTTTACTTGTGAGCTCCCTTTTGTGTTCCACTTTTGTTTGGGTTTTCTACACCATCAAGAGAGAGAGATATTAGATCTGAAGTGCTGAGGACATACAAGAACCCATCCCATTGAGGGGGACTGGTAACATCTTTCTATGTTCCCTTCCCAGGTGTCATAATAAAAAAATTATTCAAAAATTCTTGTTTGTTCATTGGATGCATGAAGTAACTCTTACTTATTATTTGATGTTTATTGTCTTTAACTGCATAGATCTGGATTTATGTAGCATTTATTCTGATCACTAACTGCAGATCTAAGGAAATTGACAGTCATCTTTGATGTTAGGTTTGTTTGTTATGCACAGCTAAAGTAAGCTTTTTTCATACACTCATGTTTAAAATTCATAACAGGCGACTCCACAAGGGTTTATAATTATGACCACTGTCGTTTTTTACATCCCTGCATGACCAACTGCTTAAAACCCTAGGGTGTTTCTTTAGATTATTATTTTTCATTTCTTAATGTTGTTTTTAACCTTTAAAACCCTAAAAAAATATAAATTATTACTTCCATGTGTTTTTGGGCCTATTGCGCAGGTGATAGGTATTAGCCGCAGTTGAGATGACACTTTTTTCTGAAATCTGCTCCTGAGATAGTCGGAATTGTAGGTTGCACTTTTTGGGCCAAAACTTGCGACCTCAACCTTTAGGATGCAAAAAACAACCTGAAACTTGTGACCTAAGTATAAAACAGGTCAGAACCTGCAACCTGTACTTTTTGCGGGAATTTTTCTGTGATTTTTATGGGTTTTTCTGGGCTACTATTCAGGGTCGTCTGACCTCCCTCTCCACTCGTCTTCGATCTGTACTTGCTTCATTTTACTTTTCAAAGTAGGAACCAAACGCCTAGGGCTTCAGTACGCTTTTACCTTTTTAGGAGGAGTTTTCCTAAAGCAGTTCTTCTGATATTTCAGTGTGTTCAACCTTTTTTCAGACCTGAACCTATACTTTTAGATCCATTATAGATTGATTATTAATCCATCCAAAACACCTCGTTTTAGTTTTTTTTTTTCCTCCTTTAGGGTCCCTTCCTTTTCCCTTCAGGTTGTAGCCTTTTGCCACCTATTTTTTAGCATTTTTCCCTCTGGCTTTTTGCTGTTTTCTGCACCTATTTCCAGCAGATATGACCTTTAGATCACTCTCCCTCCTGAATTTATATCCATTGGAAATTTTTCATGTTTTGACTAGATTTCACCCACTCATAGACTAGTTTTTGGGAAGCCCTCCTCCTTGGGTTTAAATTTGATGCATCTTTAGATGTTTATTTTCTATCGTATTCAATTTCCTTTACTATCATTTTCAGATTTATTTATAGCTATACAACGTCTTTTTTATTTTTTCTCTACACATGTCTAGGCTTAATTAAAATTAAGACACTTATCACATACACGCAAACCCTAAGCTATAATATTCCCAATTAGTCCTAAGCTAATGGGAATATTTAATTTTGTTTTATTTTTCTATTTCATGAATAAAATTGTAAAGGAGGATCATAAAACTCCTAAACAACAAATAAATCAATGCCAAATGTGAAAAATGCTATATCTCGGCTAAGTAAGAAGGCACCTTTAGGTGTGAAAGGGGTTGAACATCTTGACTGGGTCAACCTTGACCAAATCTACAGCGATGTCTTGGAGGAGTGGCCATCAATGAGGCACATCACAATTTTAGATGGAGGTGGCTCATGTGAAAGGAGCTATTTCATTGAGATGGTTTAGGGTTTTGAAAGATCTCAACTTATAAAAAGAAGAGGATGGAAGCATGAGAGGGTTTTTGATGATTATGTTATTTCTGAAGATATTGTCTGTTTAGACATTTCTCATTCTCCTTGTTGTTTAGCAGAGAATAGTGGTTTTTAGCACTAGGTGTTCCTGTATAGGAATTCCATATCTTTCCTTGAGAGGCCTCTTGTAAGAGTTTTCATTTCTTTTCCACTATTAGGCTTAAGGCCAAGCTTCTACTTCCAACTACAACTCAGATCCTGTTGAGGGTATGGTTTTCTTTGTAAGCTGCAACAAGTGGAGGCTAGATCTACTCAGATCTAGGCCATTCTAGTGCTCCTTTTCAGTGGGGAAGTCTACTATCCCATTAGAAAGTGAATATTGGATCGTTGGAGCATCAAATTCAGATCTTGGCATGTGGCCAAACATATCTTAAACCCTACAACATAGTTTTACTTCCAGATATACGTTTTTTTGTAGGTGCTATTGCAGGGACTTTTGGCATAACTTTCTAGAGGAGTAATTTTCATGTGTTGAGGATCTTCCCTTCAGCTTTGAGATCCATTGGATAGGATAAATATATTGTATAAATATCAAATCAGATTTGAACATTACTGACTATTTGAATAGTTCTGCAAATCTGCAGCATCGGATCTCAGATCTACTCCTTATACTTCATCTTTTGCTAAAAATCCCAAGGGGAAATTGAAGAAGAGCCTATCTAGTGTATGGATTTGATATATATCTAAATTTTTATACACAGATCTGATCTAGATCTAAAGTGTAATCTACAGTAGTTGCAGCCAATAAAATAATGATGTTCACCTCTTTATATCTTAATATATGGTTGCAACACCTCATTTTGAGGAATTTCTTCCATAAAGGTCTTCTATTTCCTGTTGTACATCTCATGCTATCTTGTGCATATATTTTTCTGATGTAAATGTAATTTAAGAGCCTTCATATTGGCCTCTTGCTCTTACTTAGATGATTTGCATTATTTCTCTGCATATTTGTTTATAATTGCTACATTTTCCCATTGGGAATATTACAATGGTATCAGAGCATCTTCCTGGCACAGCTTGTGCTCATTGAGAAGCCAATATGTCTTTTCAAGAAAATAAAATATAGAAGAAGAAGATATATTACATAGACGACAAAGAAGACAAGGGAAAAACCCCTTTATCTGGAAGTATGGAAGGGAAAGAGTTCTCAAAAACTCTATTCCAAACTATGCATGAGATGAAAAGTGAAATCAGGGGAATGAGGAGGGAAAGACATGAAGAACCCTCAATAAAAATTGCACATGAAGAAAGCCCCAGTTCTTCATATTATGTGTGTGAGCATTCAGCCACACAATCATATCTACAACATTGTAGCATGCCTACATTCCTAGAAAGAGAAGAAGCAAAAGGAGAGACACCAAAAGAGGAGACTCTTGGTGACTATCTCAAATAATATGAATCTCAGTCTAAAAGATTCAAAGAGCATCTAAGCTTCCTGGATTTTTTTCAACTTAAAGAATAAAGAAGATCCAGCCTATGCAAGAGAAGAAGAGGGTGCATGCAGCATACTTTGGGTAGGATCTTTCTACCTACTTTTGATGGATCACCTGAGAGCTTAGCCAAGTCTTGGGTAAAGAAGCTAGACACATTTTTCTAGCTGCATCAATTTTCAGAAGAAGAAGCCATTAGAGTAGCAGTGCGTCATCTCCAAGGTAAGGCTTATGCCTGGTGATTATTTGAATCTTCTTCATTGAAAAATGTAAATATCTCTACTTATGCAAAGTTCACTAGGAGGTTAGTGAAACGATTTGATGTTAAGCCATCTGAAACTTCTTTGGGAGAGCCAACCAAGCCCAAGAAGTTAGAACCTTTGCATGAGATGGGAGGATCCATGAAGATAACTCCATTTCATAGCCTTTTTTAGGGGGTTAAAGATCTGCTACATGATTTTCCAAGGACAAAGGACCCACTTCAGCAAGAACATTATTCTCAAGAAGAATACATGAGGGTTCCTTTTTCAATAGGAGATCAAGAGAAAGGATCTATTAATGATGAGGCATTATCTATTGATGAAGAGAAGGAAGAGGAAGAGCTAGAAAGGTCCTCTAGCACTGTGACAGCAGGAGGAGATCTACTTTTATTGAGAGATGGAGGCGAAGCACTTGCTTCCAGTAGGATAGATCTTGTATCTTTGCAAGAAGTTCCCAAGGATCTTACACATGAATAGAATGAGCAGCATGTGTCTATGATGATAGATAATGAGACAAAAAAATGGAGGGAATGTGTTCCAACATTGCATACATTTATGGGAACACACACTATGATAGATCAGTCCTTTGTGATCAAGACTCTTGACACTAAGGAGATGTTGGGTGTTCATGAGTTAACTACATCTAAAGGAAGCACCTTAGATTGTGAAATATTGCAGAAGGTAGGAGAAGAAGAACAGAGGAAGGATCACAACGCTGATATGATAGGAGGTGATACACTATTACATTGAGGAAAAGATGGGGAAATTACTCCAACTAGAAGCACTCTTGCATACTTAAGAGTGATACCCCATTATCATGAGACTTCCACACAAAAAGCAGAGATGGATTTGCACAATGGAAGCAATGATATGATGGTCCCTTCTATTTTTCACATGGGAATGAGCCATGAGACATCATTATCTTGTGGTAAACCACCTGGGAGACTACCTGATTCAAATTTGGTGAAAGACGTTTCATGCACTGATGCTCCATTCATAGATCCAAGAAGGAAGGGAGCATTAGAAGACCATACTACATCGTTGAGAGTATTTGGAAAGCTCAATGAGAGGGGAAATATTTTTCCCTTATCACCATTATCCATTCTCTCACCTCATACTGTGCTGAGAAAATATGCTGCAAGGATGAAGAATGACACCATCATGGAGCAAGGAAAAAAATCCTTGGCTGTGAAGAATCAGAAGATAATTTCATTTGGAGAGAAAGCTTCCATACATGATAGTATATGGTGGTCACACATGCATACTTTGGCAAGGCCAAGGAGGTTTTGGATAGATGATAGCCGTCCATGGGAGGCTAACTTCCAAGAACTTCCATTTTCTGTTAAGCATGTGCATATGCAATAATGGAAGCAAGGAAGTAATAACAACCTTCCATCCTATACCTTTGGCATGGGATATGTCAAGGAGGAGAGAAATGGGAGGCATTTCCTTCCAACATACACATTGGGCATGGGGAATGTCAAGGAAAAGAGCAGGAACATGATAGACATTTCAGTTGACACATTATCAGCGCTGTCATTGTTGGGCAAATTAGATCCATATTGGAAATCCCAACTGTTGGTGGAATATTCCAAGGATCTTCACACATGCATGATTCTTGATGACTTGCTACATGATGAGGGTTATTCAATCCAAGATGGATTCATATATGATCATAGTAGGATATTCTTTTCTATAGCCTCCAAGCTCAAGGAGAAGTTACTACAAAGGGCCTATGAGGAGTTCTGTTTCAGCCAAACATATTCCATGAAGCTCAACAACATCATCTTGAGGAGCTACTATTGGGAGGGCTTTGAAAAAGAACTATATCATCATTGTCAAAGATGCATGTACCATGTGGAGATGGAGTAGCAATATAGCTCTATGGAAGAGTTAAATCATCCCTTACTTTTTTAGGAAGGGGATAGATCTATGCACCACTCCATTTATATGAGGAGGATTGTTGGTGAAGAACATGCGCTTGTAAAACATGTTTTATATTCTGATTGTATACATTATTTTACCATGTTTATGCAAGCCATGGCTCCAAGGAGGAGTATTATATCTTTTAAAATTCATGGCCAATATTGGTCCACAAAATTTTCTGAATTTGGCCACTCCCTTGATGAGAAAAAGGAGATTTTGCAGCATGATGGGTGCTTCCCTAAGGCACCAAATATATCTCACACTACCAGCTATGGTGAGATGGTATGGGCAGCAAGTAAGTGGTGGGAAAACCACTTACCACATCTAGATCTGATGTAGGTAGGGGATGCATTGCGCTGGTTCCACATGTGGGACTATGACCCACCTCCATATGCGCAAATTTCTATTTGCATATACATTGTTTTGATCCCCTACATTGATGGTGTACTTGTACTTTTTATGGGGATGTATGAAGGAAGGGGGGAAGGTATGTATGTGCCCTATGGGATGGATATTCGCCATGTACCTTATGTTACATATTTCAGGGAGAACATTGGGCAAACCATGTTTGTCTCATGTGATTTATTGTCTCTTTATGGGATGAGCTATTTGCATCTCATGAGAACTTTGGAGGAGCAATTCATGGAGGGATGGATTGGTGAACACTTAGCTTATGGAGGAAGCTTATCACATGTTTGTGTCACCAGTGGAGTAGGAGAAGAGCTGCAACACTCACCTTATCAGTTGCTTGAGGACAAGTAATAGTTTGGAGGGGAGGACTATAATATTCCCAATTAGTCCTAAGCTAATGGGAATATTTAATTTTGTTTTATTTTTCTGTTTCATGAATAAATTGAAAAGGAGGATCATAAAAATCCTAAACAACAAATAAGTATATGCCAAATGTGAAAAAGGATATATCTTGGCTAAGTAAGAAGGCACCTTTAGGTGTGAAAGAGGCTGAACATCTTGACTAGGTCAACCTTTACCAAATCTACAACGCTGTCTTGGAGGAGTGGCCATCAATGAGGCACAACGCAGTTTTAGATGGAGGTTTCTCATGTGAAAGAAGCTATTTCATTGAGATGGTTTAGGGTTTTGCAAGCTCTCAACTTATAAAAGGAAGAGGATGGAAACATGAGAGGGTTGTTATGATTATGTTATTTCTGAAGATATTGTATGTTTAAACATTTCTCATTCTCCTTGTTGTTTAGCAGAGAATAGTATTGTTTAGCACTGGGTGTTCCTGTTTAGGAATTCCATCTCTTTCCTTGAGAGGCCTCTTGGAAGAGTTTGCATTTATTGTCCACTATTAGGCTGAAGGCCAAGATTCTACTTCCAAATACAACGCAGATCCTCTTGAGGGTTTGGTTTTCTTTGTAAGATGCAACAAGTGGAGGCTAGATCTACTTAGATCTAGGCCATTCTAGTGCTCCTTTTCAGTGGGAAAGTCTTTTATCCCATTGGAAAGTGAGTATTGGATCATTGGAGCATCATATTAAGATCTTGGCATGTGGCCAAACATATCTTAAACCCTACAGTGTAGTTTTACTTCCAGATCTGTGTTTTTCTATAGGTGTTGTTGCAGGGACTTTTGGCATAACTTTTTGGAGGAGTAATTTTCATGTGTTGGGGATATTCCCTTCACCTTTGAGATCCATTGGAGAGGATCAATATATTGTATATATATCAGATCAAATCTGAGAATTATTGAATATCTGAATATTTCTGCAGATCTGCAGCATTATATCTCAGATCTATTTCTTGTACTTCATCTTTTGTTGAAAACCCCAACAGGAAATTGAAGAAGAGCCTATCTAGTGTATGGATCTGATATAGATCTAAATTTTAATACACAGATCTGCTCTAGATCTTAAGTGTAATCTACAGTAGTTGCAACCAATAAAATAATGTTGTTCAACTCTTTCTATCTTAATACATGGTTGCAGCACCTCATTTTGTCTATTTCTTCTATAAAGGTCTTATGTTTCCTGTTGTACATCTCATGGGCTCTCTTGTGCATATATTTTGCTGATGTAAATGTAATTTAAGAGCCTTCATATTGGCCTCCTTCTCTTACTTAGATGATCTGCGTTATTTCTCTCCATATTTGTTTATAATTGCTACATTTTCCCATTGGGAATATTACATAAGAAAAGAACACTTGATTTACACCGTGAGGCCAAGACTTATACATTATAATCAATTGGTCATGCACATCCTTGCCCTTGTTCCTAAAAAATTGTAATGAATTGGTACTGCACCTCCTTTCCCTTGTTCCTAAAACATTGTAATGAATTGGTACTGCACCTCCTTGCCCTTGTTTGTCTCGTTTCCTTTTTTTATCTATGTTTGTTTTCCATCATTGCGCCCCCAAGGCATTTATCCTGGAGACTCCAGGCCTTCATCCTCAATTTAAGTTAGGAAGACTTAATCCACCGCGTAGGATTAGAGTTCGTCCTCCACCGAGTCCCCATTCCGACTCTGATTCTAGTTTATCAGGTTCACCTTCTAGTTCTATCCCCGACTCTTCTCCACCTTTCACCTTCACTATGTCTAGTTCAGGACCTACCAATGGTGGTAGACCTGGCCCTAATGCTGGGAATGTTACTAGTGGTGCCACAACAAGAATTATTCTGGCTAATCCCTTGCTTCCTTATATGGCCGGCCTAAGCCTTCATGATTTAAGCCAGTGACCCCATACACCATAACCCTGGTTGGCCTGCTATGCCAACCAATCTCCCTTCAAAAATCCCCAAGTTTGAAGGAATTTCTGGAGAGGACCCTACTAACCATGTTCGTTCTTTCCACATGTGGTGTTCGTCTAACTCCATCACCGATGACTCTATCCATCTTCGGTTATTCCAGCATAAGCTTATTGGAGAAGCTTCTAAGTGGTATGTTAACCAGGCATCCTCCTCTCATACTACATTTATGACCCTTGCCAGGGATTTTATGTCTTACTTCCAGATTCGCCTTCGTTATGACACCAGTATCGAACTCTTGACCTATTTCTGTGTATCATCTACAACCTACCTATCTGATCATGTCCAATAATGGAAGAGAAGAATGAGCCTATGTCGATCCCCTACCTTCGAAGATCGTGTCTACATGGACTGGTTTCTTAGATCCCTTTTTTTGCTATTGGCAAGGGATTTTCATCTCACTTTCCTCAGACTGAGGAAGTTCTCTCTATATTTTGTTAAAATATGACTTGATGTATGCACATTCTGGTTATGTTTATACCGTCTTACCCGATCTCACTAGACTCAGTGGTGCCAACGCACCGGGGGCATCCCATGCCGCTGACAGTATCATTGGATCCCTTTCACATCCATATACTTATCCTCCCATGGGTTATGGTTTTCCTCAAGCAGGGGCCATCTCCTCTGGCACTTTTCCCCCTCCCGGTAGCATGTATCCAAGATACAACATGCCTCATTTTTCCCAACCTCTTTACCCCAATGTTTCCCAACCTCTCTATTATTTGTATCTGAAGCCTGGTGCTCTAGCTCCTCCATCATTAGCACCTCAGCCTCCCCTGCCTTCTCAACCTCTGTAAAAAAATCCAGCTCCCCCTCAGGGTCAGGTGTATGCACTACAGAGTGTGACTAATCCTCCTCCTTCCAAAAAGAAGAGGAAAGGAAACCAAAACCAATCTGTCGAAGGTAATCCAGGAAACAATCCCCAAGGGAATACACCTAACACTTCCAACCAGAAACATGGCACTCAGCCCAATCAGGACAAGCCTATTCGCATGAATAATCCTTGTTCTTGTTGTGGTTTCTATGGTAACTATACCCATGATTCTCCTCTTTTACCTCAGTTGCGTCAGACATGGGAAGGTCAAGCAGCATCCTGAGGACAACAAGCCTCCCCTTCAGCTCCTCCTAATGTTGCCCCTATCCAACTGGCTATGTTTACCAATCCTTTCCCTCAATAAGGATATGTGGCTACCCAACCCCTTAAAAATCAGGCAGCCAATCAACCTCCTCCATATGGTACCTTTGATTACCAAATCCTCATGATGAACTTTGACCAACACAATATTGCTAACCTCAACCTTCAAACTCGGTCCTATAAGTACAGCAAGCACCTCACTATGTTTTCCATCGAGCCCCCGTATTTAGGTCCCACATAGCCTCTTTTGACACCCAATGGTCCCTTACATATTCCTCAGCCTAAGGTAGAGGTTCATACCAATATCCCCAAGGGGCCATTATACCGAAACACTGCTTCTGGTAAAGCTGACCACTCCTATAGTATAGTAGATGACTTGGCGCAATCCCCTACCACCATGTCAACGCTGGAAGTCCTCCAGTCGTGCCCTTCACAACAAAAAGCTCTACTAACTACCATGGGTGTTGTGGATCCTTCAGATGATCATTTTATTGTCTTCGATGCTAACCGGTCCAAACATCCTCCCCTGCCTACATCCGTTGCCTTCCAAATACTTGTCAAGATCCAGAATGCGAACGTCTCCCGTTGTATCATTGATGAGGGGGCATCCACCTATGCGATATACGCTTCTATTTAGAAGCAGCTCGATTTACCTAAGTTGGCCCCTTCCACTATCACCCTCCATGCATGGGATGGCCACTCTTCTCAGCCCCTTGGCATGTTTCGCAACTGTCCTATTACTCTTGCGGGTAAGACATTTTGTGTTCACATTGAAGTCATTGACACCCCCTTAGACTACAACATTCTATTGGGTCATAACTACACTTATGCTATGTCTGTTGTCCCATCTATGGTTCACCATAAGATGAGCTTTCCTCATAACATAAATATCATCACCATCGATCAGTTGACATATTACGAACCGAAGTCTCAAACCTCCCCTGAGCCCATTATCTCTTCGGTGGCCAATAAAAAAATAGTCGAACCTCCAACTAGTGTCTCAGTTGGAGTATATAAAGAATCCTTTTTGCTTGGTTCATTCCCTGGTCTCCCTCCTCCTATCTCTGACCCTAGCTCATTGGATTTTTGCATGATGCAATCATCTTGGACCACCCTCAAACAGTCTTGTTCGACTACTCAGTAGCCCCGCCATCCGTAACCTACTCCTAGAACCTCGACTCAGCCTTATGGACCTCTTCCTAAATGCTCCTCATCTGCATCTAGTGCCCCTGATCCTATCTACCCTCCTAGAACGGTTCCTCATGGCCTTAACCACAACAGAGCTTTTCCGCCTGGCCAGTACCCCTCCGGTCAGATACCATTTCTTGTTCCCCCTCTGGGAGCATTTTTGGCACCTATTATGGCTACCTTATCTCTTACTAACATGAACCTGGGGATCCTAGTCTAGTACATTGATCCCCTAGTCACTATCTCGGTTGGTCAGCCCAAACTTTACACTGCTTTAACCCCAGTCCAACCAGTCACTATGACCCCTCCCTTTACTTCTGTGCCTCAGACACCTCAGCAGGACCCTTCTATAGTTGCGAAAGCCTTGGGTGAGGGGGGAAAAGCCTACAAGAAGGCACCTAAGGACTAGGCTGCCCCGACAAACCCTGCTCCTCCTCAGCCTCCAAAGCATTCCCCCCAGTGTTCTTTGTGTGATGTTGTCGGTCATGCCACCCATAATTGTCCTGAATTGCCTTGTCTCAAGCCCATGGTCAATGAAGCGTTTCCTGAGTCTGATATCCCAGAAGTCCATATCACTTTACCTGATTTATCCAAGAAACTCAAGAATTTTCACACAAATTTCCCCTGTGATTTGTGTGATTTCCATGGCCACTATACTTACCTTTTTCCCCTCCTCGAAGAGTACCTCTCCTTTTTGGAAGCAGTTTGCCAATTTGAGGCCAAGCGCAATGAGTCCCCCTCTCCCTTATTTTCACGTTTTTCTTTAGTAGAACTAGAGAAAACATCTTCTCCCATTGACATTCCCCCTCCTGATGTCAAGATGACGGAGCCTTTAGTCACCATCCTCTACCTGTCATCATCCCTGAGATCCACGGTGGAAGACCCCTCTAGTACTTCCCCTTCTATTTCTCCTTACCTACCTTCAACAATCACCCTAGTCTGAACATCGGTGGATCCCTCATCTACTTGTTCTTCTTTCACCCTTTGTGACGATGCGCATGTGAACCTTTCTTCTCATGATGATGAGTCAGGTATCTCTTCCACCAATCACACCATATTTCATTTTGATGAATACATTATGGAAGTGATGACCGACCCCAACTTTCCATGGGATGATATGCACCATCGTGCATACTTCCTCCCACAATAGTCCCATGACTAATACGTTGTGGAAACAAAAGACTTCATCCCTGATGAGGTCGATTGGTTTAGAAATCCCATCCCTGCACTTGATGCTTTCGAAGAAGGAAATATGGAAATATCTCTCCTACCATTAAAATTAAAATTTCTCACAAACTAGGGGTAGAAGAAAACATTACCTTGGGCACCCAATGCACCCCAGAAAAAAATTGAGGCTTACACCAAGTTATTCAAATAATTCTGCGATGTTTTCACCTTGTCCTATTCAGAAATTCCCAGACTTGATCTCGCCATTGTCAAACACCATATCGATACATGGCCCGATGCCAATCTTGTCTGTCAAAATTTGAGACCCATTAATCCTTCTAGATGAGAGGTTGTTAAAGCCTAAATTGATAAGCTCAAGCAGGCTTGTTTTATCTATCCCATTGAGAACACCACTTAGGTGTCCAATCTAGTTCCCATTATCAAAAAGCAAGGCACCATTTGTGTCTGCACTGAATTTCATGACCTGAACAAATCTTGTCCCAAAGGCAACTTCTCCACACCATTCATTAATCAAATCATTAACGAGTGTGTGGGGCACAAGGTTTTATCCTTCATGGATGGTTTCTTTGGATACAACTAGATTGTTATCCATCATGTTGATCAGCTTAAGACTGCATTCATTAGTCTGTGGGGAAATTCTGCCTATAGGGTCATGCCATTTGGCCTTAAGAATTCCGGAGCCACTTTTCAGTAGGCCATGTCATATTTCTTTCATGACCTCACATTATCCTTGCTTACTTTTGTGTTCCTACCGACTATCTTCTAGGCTTATTTTGTCTAAATATGGTATAACAATTGACCCCTTAAAAATTCAAGCCATTGTTAAAGCTAATTTCATTCGATGGTTCGTCCGTGACTATGCCACTACCACGCATGGGTTCCTTAGACTCCTAAGTTCCAACATTCCATTCGTTTGGGATGACTATGCTCAAGAGTATTTCGATGCCCTAAAAAATGCTCTCACATCCGCACCCTTGATTTTTCCCCCTAACTTTGATAGGGATTTCATCCTGTACATCTCAGCCTCCACCCATTCAGTTTTTGGGGTCCTTATTCAGGAATATGACAAAATAATCGAGCATGTTATCTATTATGTCAGTAAGAACCTGGTAGGCCCCCCTGTGTCCTTCTCACATGAAGATAAATTGGCATTGGCTATCATGTTCTCGGTCTAAAAACTTCATCATTATATCCTCATGCATTCCACCAAGGTCATCACTAATTCCAACCCTATGGCCTTCCTATTGAGCTATCAGATCATCAGTGTGAAGTACACGCGTTGGATCATTATCCTTCAGGAATTTGATCTTTAATTCGTCACAAGAAAGAGTAAGAAAGGTTTAGCCCTCACTAAACTCATTTCTGAATTACCTACTAGTATGCAGGATCCTCCAATTAATGATGATTTCCCGATGAACATTTGTTTTCCATTACCTGAGTTGATCCTTGGTATGGTGACATCCTCACTTATCTGCGAACCCAAAAGTTTGCCCTGCATATTGATCATGATGCTCGACAATGTATTGACACCAGGCCCCCGCTACCTTCTCATCGGTGACGACCTCTATCGTCGCAGTGTAGATACTATCCTTTTTCATTGTCTCACACACGCTGAAGCCGAGAAAGTCCTTAATGCCTGCCATAGCGGCGCTTGTGGTGGCCATCTCTCTGGTCTCACTACTACCCAGAAAATCATGCACGCTGGGTACTCTCTTCACTGATTACATTGAAGTAGTCAAACATTGTTCCAATTGCCAACATTTCACCCCAAAGGCATGAGCCCCTCCGACTCCCCTCCATCCTGTCATCTCAGCTAGTCCCTTCTGTAAGCGGGCCATCAACTTTATGGAGTGTCGACCTACATATGTTGGTAACCACAAGTATATCATACTAGCGGTTGAATATTTCACCAAATGTGTTGAGGCCATGCCAATGTTAAACAACATAACAGGTACCGCAACCCTCTTTTTCTTTAACCGTGTTATCACTTGATTCGGAGTTCCAAAAAAATTGGTCTCTGACCATGGCTGGAATTTTGAAGATGAGATATGGCATGAGCTATCCTCTCTATTGGGCTTTGAGCACCAATATTCATCTTCCTATTACCCCCAAGGTAATGGCCAAGTTGAAGCATTCAATAAAATCCTTTAAATTATGCATTAATGGACGTTGGATAAGCACAAAACCAACTGGAACCTTATTCTCTTCCCTGCTTTGTGGGCCTATAGAATTTCTGTAAAAACCGCCACCAATTTTACTCCTTTCCACCTTATTTTTGGTGAGGAAGCATTCCTACCGATCGAGTGTGAAATCCCTTCCCTTCATCTAGTTGTCGAACTTCTCCCCGACACCCAACCTTTAGAAAAATGAATTATCATGCTTTAGCATTATTCCAAGGATTGTCGTGTTGCTTTGTAGGCCATCGAGGCGGCCAATAAATGCACCAAAGCTCAATATGATCGAAAATTCCACCCTCGTACTTTTCATGAAGGTGATCTTGTTCTAGTGTATCACCAGGCTCATGATGTCCTTGCTCATGGGAAGTTTCACTCATTATGGCTAGGCCCTTACATTATTAGTAAGGATTTGGGTAAAGGGGCATACATTGTAGAGGATTTAGAAGGCCACCCTATTCCTAGTCCTCATAATGCACTCTATCTTAAGAAATATTACCCTTAGCATTTCCCTCCTGAAATGCACGTTTTATATATTTTAGGTAGCCATCTTTTCGTTTTTTGTGATTCGATACTTCACCTTGAACCCCTTTTCCAAGGAGGGTCACTTCACCACTCCTTAAAATCAAATTTCTTCACTTGAAACACTTGTAATTGGGTCACCACTTTGCCTTCATACTTGTCCATGCTCGTGTCGATTTTCTTCATGAGTAACCATCTTGTACTCATGTTTTTCTGGTCCCCACCAGGCCCATTCTGTGTGGCAGCATCATCAAGTCGCCCTTGTTTAGAGCATATTTTGGCCTTCAGTCATAATATCTTGCATCCCCTTCAAATTCGAGTCAGTAGCTGCCAGGTCATTCATGCCCTTTATGCTCTAACAAGGGAAGTCGTCAGCCTACTACTCAGTACCCTCCATTCCACCATCATCCCTAATGTCAGTCTATCAGTTGCTCTTCTATTATCCCTTGGGCCTTAGTTGAGGATTCCTCATTGCCTTACCTATGGCGGAGCTCCTTCTATCAACTTCAGCTTATTCATTCTAGAAGACAAGTGTAGAGGGTAGTGTACCTTGGTTCCAACTTCCACTCTTGTTCGAGGCCCCGTATCAAGCAAAGGGACCCTTTATTTTGTTTGACTTGATTGTTTCTTAGTTCCGGATCCTTATGGCATGATCAAGATTCATATACTCGATGGTTCAGTGATGCAACAGATTGTACCAGTGATTCCTGAGTGTGTGTGATATGTTTCAAACCTCATGAGGGGGTGGCCCCTCAGGTAGCCCCCCACATGCCTGGATGACCTTTCTACTACAACCTTGGATGCAACTCCATAGATTTGATGTTTTTGGCTTCAACCGCTTGCAACACCTCTTTATTTTGCATGTATCATTCAGATTTTCAGAGCCCTTTCTTGTTTTACAGGGACTATTTGGTTGTATTTATATCTCATGTACTCAGATATTATTGTATAAGTCCTGGATGTTGTCCTAGGCAGAATATGCATGTGGGATCCATTATCATGTTTTTATCTGGCCCATGTTTATGCCAACATGTACTATATATTTTAGTCCCTATTTACTAGATGCATCATTATTTTTACTTTTTTATCTCGGCAGGCATAGGTATGCCTCCCCTGCCTCATGTAGAATAGGTACTCACTCATAAAAGAGACTTGTAGCACCTGTAAGTCTCACCTCCTTAGGGTTTTTTCCTCTCGCGCTTTAGTCTACCTTATATTTCTCTCTCTCTAACTCCCCCTTTAGTGTCTAGTGATTGAGTTCTTACAATGTACTTCAATCATATGATTAGCTCCTAACGCTCGCACGCTGGGGGCAATTTGTTACACCAATTTTTGGTCATCTAACCTATTACTATTATATGGACCAAAGTACACCATGTAAGACCAATTTTACCCAAGAAAAATTGCTTTCACTATGAAAATAAATTAGTAATCCATAATTTATTAATTTTTTTATGGTCTAAACAAGAAACCCCACGAGGAATAATTGAATAAATCCTTATTTTTTTTATTTTCCTCAAGGGATAATTAATTAAACCATAGTTTAATTAATATTCCTAGTCATATTTAACCCAAAACATGAAAATTAATTAGATAAATCATTATTTATCTTATTATTTTCGAGGAATAATTATTTAAAACATTATTTAAATAATATTCCTTGTTAAATTTGACTAAATCATTTATAAAAAATTGAATAAATAATTATTTATTTAATTATTACTCAACCACATTCTTAAAATAATAAATAAATCATTTATTTATTTATTCTTTACAAATAAATGGATTTGACCAAATTCAAATTCCTTTTCCCTCCAACAAAAATAATAAAATATTCCATAAAAGTTCGATCTAGATTTGGTTAATAATATTTTAATTATGCACCAATATCTAGACTAACTCAATATTTTGTTATAAATAGAAGGGTTTTTTCCATTCATTCACTACCTTTTGTTGCCTAAAGATCACTCTGGATCTATAATTTTGGTTTGACATTGATCCTCCATCATTGTCATATTTTTCTACCTTAAATTTGCTTGTGTGCTCCCTTTTCAGTTCCATTTTTGTTTGGGTTTTCTACACCATCAATAGAGAGAGATATTAGATCTGAATTGCTGAGGACATACAAGAACCCATCCAATTGAGGGGGACTGGTAACATCTTTATATGTTCCTTCCTAGTTGTCATAATACAAAAATTATTGTCTTGTTCATTGGATGCATGGAGAAACTCTTACTTATTATTTGTTGTTTAATGTATTTAACTGCATAGATCTTGATTTCTATAGCATTTAGCCTGATCAATAACTATAGATATAAGGAAATTGACAACCATATTTGATGTTAGGGCTACTTGTTATGCATATCTAAAGTGAGTTTTTTTCGTACGCTTGCGATTAAAATTCACACTAACAAGGAGCTTCCACATGTGTCAGGTATATTTCCTTTTGGAAATCTATTGGACCTCCTCAAGTCGTTCCTTCACCTACTCTCTTGACTGCATTTGATGTTCATTCTCATAGGCCACATGGCATTTTTCCTACCTTGCCCATATGTGTTGGGGGAAAGGTAGTCAATATCGAAGTAGAAATAGTTTATGCTAATTTGGACTATAACCTTCTATTGGGACGAAATTAGATTTACGATATGGATGCCATTGTATCATCATTATTCCGCATCCTAATTTGTCCCCAGGAAGGGAGAATCGTTATTGTTGATAAGATGGATTATTCTTCGATAGATTCAAATGCATCCTTTGATTGTACTGTTCCCTTGGTGAATAATGCCAAGCAACCTATTGAGAATATAGGAGTCGATATGTATGCCTCGTTGATGGGTACCTTTGGTCTTCCGCCTCTTGTTGTTTATATAAATTCTATTTCATATTCCAAGGCTCCTTCCCGAAGAGAGTTCTTTTGAACTCATTATTTTTCGGATCCTTGGCTCTTACCCTCTTCTACGACCACATTACAAGAAGGGAATGTGGGTGGAATGGAATATCCTATGTCTGCAGCAAAAATTTCTTATCATTATATTGTTAACACTGCAGAGTCTTATTTGGTTCCTCTTTCACCAGAGGATTTGGATGGAGATGTGGCTACGGCTTGGACCCTTAACTCAAATTATTCTATTTTACCGTCTCAGGAGGAAATCCTAGAAGCAATGTTGAGTGTGGAAAGACCATGGGATGATTTGTATCATCGGTCATATTTTCTACCAGATTTGCGTGAAGTTAAGTAAGTTTGTATAGCCCTCTGTCCAATGGTCATGTTCACCCAATTTTAAACCCTTTGGCTCCAACACAGATTTTTGCCGAAGGTGATATGTCTATAATTTCAGAAACAATTCCGGTGAACATTTCCAGGGATCCCAATGTAATAGAGAATGTTTTCATCAGAGTCAAATGCTCCCCTAAAGAGATTCAAATCTATACCGATCTTTTTAAAGAATTTTGTGATGTGTTTGCTTGGTCTTATGAGGAAATGCCTGGAATAGATCCATTGATTGTACAACATGAGATAAAGAGTTATGAGAATGATAAGCCTATACGGCAAAAGCTTCGGCTGGTAAATCCTAGGAAAGCTGCAGTTATCAAAGCCGAGGTTGAGAATTTTCTTTAGGTAGGTTTTATATACCTAGTTCCTTTGAATGAGTGGGTTTCAAATCCAATCCTGGTGGACAAGAAACAAGGAACAATCTGTATGTGCATAGACTTTAGAGATCTGAATAAGGTGTGTCCTAAATATAGTTACCCCACACCCTTTATTGATTATATTATCAATGAATGTGTGGGGAATGACATTTTATCCTTCATGGGATGTTTCTTGGGTTATAATAAAATTACTATATGTCTTGAAGATCAACATAAGACAACTTTTGTTTTCCCTTGGGGTACTTTTGCATATAAAAAGGTTCCTTTTGGTCTTAAAAATGTTGGAGAAAATTTCCAGTGGGCCATGTCTTATGACTTCCATGATATCAATAATATCATTGAAGCTTATTTGGATGACTTAGCTTCTCATTCTCGAAATATAATTGATCATCCTTATCATCTTCGATTGATTTTTAAAAAATATTGTTATTATAAAATCCAGTTGAATTCGAATAAGTGTGTTTTTGCAGTCACATCCAGTCGGTTATTGGGGTTCATAGTGTCTACTGAAGGGATTCATATAGACCTTTCAAGGTTGAGTCAATACTTTAGTTGCCTTCTTCATCTACCATTAGTCAACTTCAAAGTCTCCAAGGAAAATCCAATTTCTTGAGGAGATTTATCGTAAATTATTTTGAGATTACAAAAGGATTTATGATATTGTTGAAAAAAGGAGTTCCATTCCTGTGGGATGACTTTGCTCAGTGCTCGTTTGATACTTTGAAAAAGGCATTAACCTCTACTCCTTTACTGAGTCCACTTGATTGTACCAGGGATTTCCTCTTGTATCTCGCTGTGGCATAAACAACCATAGGTATAATTCTGGTTCAGGAAGACGATGCTCTCTGTGAGCATGTGATTTATTATCTAAGACGAGGCTTGATAGGTCCTGAATTACAATATTCTCCCATCGAGAAGTTACCTCTGGCAATAGTCCATGATGTCCAATGACTTAGACATTATATCATTCTCTAAAAAAACTTTTGTTTTGGCAGCCATCAATCCATTTCAATTCGTTCTTAGTAGGCGAGTAATTGGGGGAAAATATAATAGATGGATTTTTATTTTACAAGAATTTGATCTCAAGTTCTTGTCTGCTAAATCCAAGAAATCATAGATATTTGTAGAATTAATCTCCGAGTTTCCTTATGGAGAAGAAATATTTTATGAAGAATCATTTCTTGATGAACATATTTTCCTTATTTCTTCACAATATCCTTGGTGTGGGGATATTATTATATATCTTCAGACTTCAAATTTTCCCCTCACTTTTTCGAAGGATGAGCATAGAAAATTGCATCACTTGGCGACAAGATATATTATCATTGGTGACACTTTATATTATCGTGAGGTTGATTCAATCGTTAGACGTTACTTAACCCTAAAAGATGCTGAGGTAGTGTTGAATGATTGCCATAGTGGATCTTGTGGTGGTAATTTATCCGGGCTAGCTACAACCCAAAAAATTCTTCCTATTGGATATTTTTGGCCTTCGATTTTCAAATATTGTGTTGAATTAGTCAAGAAATTTCATCCTTGTCAAGTCTATACTCGGAAAATGCGTGCTCATCTAGTTCCACTCTTTCCTATTATTACCGTTGGTCCATTAAAAAAGTGGGGAATAAATTTGACAACTTGTAACTTGCCTTCGACAAAGGGTCATAAGTATATCATTGTAGCAGTGGACTAATTCACCAAGTGGGCCAAGGCTATGCCTACCTTTTTGAACGATGGTGAAACAACAACCTTGATTCTTTTCAAATAATCATTTATCATTTTGGTGTTGGGAAAAATACTGAGAAGGGGGGAGAATCAGTATTTACTGCATATTCAAAACTTTTACTTTTTCTTGCTTCTAAAACCCATACGCTACTTTCCTGATATAGACTCGCGTATATACGCGGATACCCTTTATGAAACTCGCGTATACACAGAGATCTAATTATTTCAATAATTCTTCACTTATATCATTCCATCATTCCTTCATCAGATGTTCTATAAATAGTAAACATGTGCAGTAAGAACAGAATAAACCATTACACAAAGCATCACACATGAACACCAAGATTTTAGGTGGAAACCCAAGTCGGGAGAAAACCACCGCTGCCGTTGCTCAGCCTTCAATATTTTACTATAAGGAAAACATATTACAACATATGTACTGGCGTAGACTCATACTAGTACGCAGGCACCAACCTACGCTCGTTTACCAGCCTCTCCTGGAATGGAGCTACAACCCCCTGACTGAAGGCTACAACCCTCAGCACCTCTATGGACTACGTTTCATCAATTTTCACACTTGATCCAACACACATATTTAAGCTCCATCATACAACCAAACTGAAACCGACAACTCAGAACTGTAGAATACAGATAACAGCAACACAACACAACAGATCAGACATTTCATATCCCATGCTTCAGCAAACCCTAGTTTGCATACGCGCCTTCCTTTCACTTATACCGTGTATATACGCGCCTTCTACCATACAAACCCGCATATACTTCTGTACATATTACAGAGCTAATTCCACTGCGCATACGCGCTTTCTCTTCATCGAAGCCGTGTACATACGCGCTTCTTCTGCGTCAAACTAGCGTATGGTTCTTCAGATTTTTAGGGCATTGCAAATCTTCAGAAAACACACATCACACGGATTTTACCCTTTACGTCAGACAGATGTTCGCCTCATCTCAGATCTAATCATTCCATAAACAGATGTAGCAAATACAAATACATTTCAGATCTAGATTCACTTCTTCATCATTTTCTTCATAGGTGCTTCATGCATTCAGATCTATCATTCAACTGTAACCCTTTCCATTCAGATATACTTTAGATAGAAGTAATCATTCAAGTTCAGACATCTTGCACCCATACTCATGATGTGCATAATGAATTTCTTCTCTTTATATAGGTTTGCCCTTTTTCAATACCATGAGCCAAAACTACATTACTTCCGATGGTATTCCTGGACGGGGTCATTTAGACGAATCATTACCCAATACAATGGGTCAATACCATGGTGGTTACCCCTGGTTTTGCACTTTATGAGCGCTTTTTCCCATATGCGACTTGGCACGTTATCTCCCGCGTGCATACGTGACTTATGCTAGACAAATCCGTGTATGCCTTGAGACATACTCTTTTCATCATGCTTTGACACATACTGAAAATTCTTCCATCATTACATTCTGTACCCACTGTAGATACATCAGATTTACATCATTTACCAAGTCCATTAACTTCATCAGGTGGATTGCCATCAAGGACAGCACATGCCAACAATCTCATGTCTTCATCTTCATTAAGTGGGTTTCCATCAAGGACAACACTCTGCATCATATAGCCAACAATCTCCCCCTTTGGACTTGATGGCAACCATGATGGTGTTGACACCATTCGATTCCTTTATTCAAACACCATGTCACTCTCCCCCTTTGACATCAAGGGAAAAGGGCGGATCAAAACCAACACAAGGTTTTTCTCCTCGTGTAGAAGGAAGCGTTCTGCAGATCTGATTTACACTAAAGTGACCAAGCTCCCCCTGAGCTCATGCAGAATCTTCAAATAAATTTTCAATGAAGTACATGACTCTATGACCTTCCTATCATCAAAGACTCATACTTACATCAAAGATCCAACCCAGTGGATTTACATATGAGACTCAAGTACCCAACCAAGTGGGTTTACAAAATTAACAAGTCCTTACATGACCGAATATTATAATTTTACACCATAGGTCTCAACATGATCATTTCATCAAATTACAAATATGACTTTGCATGACCAAAACCAAAAAGACTACAAGAGAGATCATCTATCAGAACCATCATAATGCCAACAATGCATTATACTCCGCAAGGCTAGGGCTCCCCCTGAAAATGTGCATCCAAACATCCTTTTCATATGACCAAGGCTCCTCCTTAGCCTTTGCAACCTGAACACCTTCAACAGCAAGTCATCAGCAACAATCTCTGCATGATCTGTTCTTATCTCTGAATTATAAGACTTTCATCTCAGCAATGAATACTCTTCATCAACAAGCAAACAAAACTCATCCATAATCGTCAACATAAGAAATCATGTATCATTTCATTAGCATGAGTATAATCAGAATAATGCTAACAGTACAATCATTAGCAGTCAGACTGATGCTCCCCCTGAACCTCTGCTCCTGATCTTTAGCTATCATCCCAATTCTCTTATCATTAATGCATACGTGACTGTGTCTGCTGGAACTCGCGTGTATACGCGACTTTTGTTCATCTGACTCGCATATAGAAAGTGAAGCATAGAAATTTTCACATTCCTTCATCTCCCCCTGAACTTGTCCTTCCTGTACCTGTCTTCTTCATATCAGATGCTCTGTCATAAATACATATAACCAGAATAATCAAAACAAAACTGAAAAATGCTGACCCCAACCAATATTGTCAGCAACTGTCCATACGCGGATTTATGTGAAAATACTCGCGTATATACGCGACTGTGTTTCAAGAGACTCGCGTATCCAATTTAATCTTTTGAAATTAAGCAGATTTGTTCTTCTGACTGGCAGATACTACTCCCAGCTTTTGTCTTAGATACTCGAATGCTTCCCTGGGCAGAGGTTTGGTAAAGATATCAGCAACTTGTTCCTTGGAAGGAACATACTCCAACTTCACCTTTTGTTCAAGCACTTGTTCACGTAAGAAGTGATACTTGATGGGAATGTGCTTGGTCTTCGAATGCATAATAGGATTCTTTGAGATACTGATGGCACTTGTATTATCACACCTAATGGGGACATGAGGTGTACATTTGATTTGAAAATCTTGCAAGGTTTGCATCATCCAAAGGAGTTGAGTGCAACAAGATGCGGCAGCCACATATTTTGCTTCTGTTGTAGATAATGCAATAGAATTTTGCTTCTTGCTGAGCCAAGATACCAATCGGGGTCCCATATAGAATGCACCACCACTCGTGCTTTTCCGATCATCAACATTTCCTGCCCAATCTGCATCAGTGTAAGCATGAAGAGTAATATCAGCATTCTTTGGATACCATAGTCCAAAGTCTTGAGTTCCTTGTAGATACTTGAAAATTCTTTTGACAACCTGAAGGTGAGACTCTTTTGGATTAGCTTGGAATCGTCCAACAATCCCAACTGCATGCATAATTTCTGGCCTAGTCCCAGTGAGATAAAGTATACTTCCTATCATTGATCTGTATTCTGGTTGATTCACCGTGGGAGAATCATCATGAGAACTGAGATTGCATCCGGTTACCATTGGTGTACTTACAGGTTTGCATTCTTCCATGCCATACTTCTTCAGAATTTGCTTAAGATATTTTGCTTGTGATAGGAATATACCATCTGTAGTTTGATGCACTTGCAAGCCAAGAAAGAATGTTAGTTCCCCCAGTAAGGACATTTCAAATTCTTGCTGCATGACAGAAGAAAATTTTTGACTCATAGATTCTTCGTTACTCCCAAAAATGATATCATCAACATATACAACCACAATCAATAGTTTATCATTTTCAACTTTTGTGTATAAGTTGCTATCAGCAGACCCCTTTGAAAAACCTTGTTGATGAAGATATTTGTCAAGAAAATAATACCATGCCCTTGGAGCTTGTTTGAGACCATATAGAGCCTTTTTAAGTCTACAAACAAGATTTTCATCATTTCCCAAAATGAATCCTTCCGATTGTTCTATATATACTTCTTCTTCTAGATCTCCATTAAGAAAAGTAGATTTAACATCCATTTGATAAACTTTGATTTGTTGATAACTTGAAAAAGCAAGAAACATTCTTATGGCTTCAAGTCTAGCTACAAGAGCAAACGTTTCTTCAAAGTCTATACCTTCTTGTTGAGTATACCTTCTGCAAACCAGTCTAGCTTTGTTTCTTACAACATCCCCATTCTCATTTAACTTGTTCTTGAAAATCCATTTAGTTCCAATGACATTTTTATCATGTGGTCTTGGTACCAATTCCCAAGTGTCATTCTTTTCAATTTGATCAAGCTCTTCATTCATGGTTTGCTTCCAACATTCATCTTTGCTAGCTTGATTGACATTGTGTGGTTCAATTGTGGATAGAAGTGCCAAATGACTAGAATATCCCACAAGAGTTCTCCTTGTTCGTACACCTGATTCCTTGTCTCCCAAAATTTGAGATTCAGGATGATTCTTTTGAACATATCTGGATGGAGCTTTTTCAGATAGATCATTTTCAGGTTCTTCATTGGATCCACTGTCTATATCATTTCTATTTGATGTAGAAGGACAAAAGTCACCATCATCTTCTTTTTTTGTTTGTTTTTCTTCTTTAGGAGCTGCATGAGACTCATCAATAACAACATCAATACATTCAACAATCTTTCAAAGCCTTTTGTTGTAACATTTGTATGCTTTGCTTGTAGATGAGTAACCAAGAAATATCCCTTAATCTGATCTAGGTTCAAACTTGCCAAGCTTTTCATCATTATTTTTTATAAAGCATTTTCTTCCAAAAACTCTAAAATGCTTTACAAAGGGAGAATTACCATACCAGAGTTCATATGGAGTTTTAGCACTATTTACCCGAACATGTGCCTTGTTGAGAATATTTGCTGTTGTATGTGCTGCTTCTCCCCAGAAAGTGTCAGGAGTTCCAGAATCATCAAGCATAGCTCTAGCCATTTGTTGAATTGTTCTATTCATTCTTTCTGCTACGCCATTTTGTTGTGGAGTGCCAGCTACAGAGAACTATCTTTCTATGCCATGTTGTTCACAAAATTCAAGGAATTCATTTGATGTATAGTCTCATCCTCGATCAGATCTAAGACACTTGATTTTTAGATCCAATTCATTTTCAACCAGTGCTTTGAAGATCTAAAATTTCTCAAATGCTTCATCCTTGTGTTTAATGAGCCCGATCCAACACATCCTAGAGTAATCATCAATAAATAAGATATAGTATTCTTCCCCACGTGGTGACTTTTTCCTCATAGGTCCACATATGTCAGTATGAATGAGTTCAAGAGGCTTACTTGATGATCCTTCTTTGGCATTAAATCGTACTATGGTCTGCTTACCGAATTGACAATATTTGCATATGATACTTTCTGGTAGATTAATATTGGGAAGACCACGAACAGCTTGAAGTCTGCTTGCTTTGTTGATTTGAGAGAAGCTCAGATGCCCCAGCCTTCTATGCCATAGCCAATTTTCTGAAGACTTGCTCAAGTAACATTGATCTTTGCAGTTCTTCAGTACATACAGGTTACTTGGATTTCTTTTCCCTTTTATAATAATTTTACCTGTATCAAGATCACGAACCACACATTCTTTTGAACTAAAGATAACTTATGTTCCTTGATCACACATTTGACTTACACTTAACAGGTTATGCCTTAATCCATCCACATACATGACATCATTAGCCTTCACCTTTTCTTTTAGAAACACCGACCCTTTTCCTTTAATTACAGCAGGAGTATCATTTCCAAATGTAACTTTCTTTTCCTTCTCTAGAGCATTATATGTAAGGAGTTTGCTTTTGTCACCTGTCATGTGTCTTGAGCACCCACTATCAATGTACCATTGTTTTTCTTCACCTTCTGCAAATAAAAGCTATGCCACAATTTTCAACCTGTATTTCCTTCTTTTTCCACACTTTGGAGCTTGAAGGAACATGCTCTTTTGGCTAGACTTTGCTCCTGCATTCAGATTCTTTATGGCCAAAGTTATTGAAATAAGCACATTCAACTTCATTTTGAAGAGGAGAAAAGTTTTTATAGGTATTCTTATTTGGTTCAGTATCCAACCTTTTCTTTCTTTCTTCTCTTGTCATGATGGTTTTGTACGCAACACATTGAGCAGCTTATGACCAAAATTGTGTCATGTAAAACATTGTCCATTGAAGTAGAAATTTTTGCGATCATGAAATATTCTATTTGGATTTACCTGTTGGTTGTAACTTTGAAAGATATCCCTGTTAGTGTTCCTTGAATTGAGATGATCATGCTTTACCTGTAAAGATCCTTTGTTCCCTTGCTGAGTGGTTGAATGTAGTGAACCAGCTGTGGCTGCTTTCAGATAATTTGGTGCTGAAGTTTGGGAAGATTCCCCAGTATATCCAAGACCTTTTTTTATAAGAGGAGACCGTTGTACCTTGATAATCTCATCTAAGGTTTCTGAACCTTTAGCAAATCTAATATTGAGATATCTCACTTTCTCATTATCTTTCCTTAGACTTACTACTTCACATTCCTGCGTTTTTCTTTTACTTCAAGCTGATTTTCAAGAGTCTCTATGATTATGTTCTTTTCTTCTAGGCTTACTTTGAGTTGATTGTTTTCTTCAAGAAAATCATTGTCTTCTAGAGCATCCACAAAAGTATCCTTTTCTTCTCTAGGTTCTTTTGCCATGAGCAGTCTAATATCTTGTTCACATTCTTCCTCACTATCAGATAACCCATCATTGTCTTCATTAATATAGTAACTTTTTCTTGTGCTAGATCGATTCTTATTCCGTCTTGCTACTTCTTTCCCTTTAGCAGATGTTTCATTATAAGGACATTTTGCAGCATAATGACCAACTCTTCCACAACCAAAACATTTGAACGGAAGCTTACCTTTGAACCTTCCGGTTCCTAGTTGGAGTCTTCTTACAAAATTGTCTTCTTCTTCTTCTTTAGATATATAGTTGGATTCCTTGACAACTTCCTTTTCTTTTCATTTTGCAGACGCCTTAAAAGCAACTTCTTTGATTTGAGAAGGACCTCCTTGTCTCAATTCAAAAGCAATCAGGATACCATGTAATTGAAAAACAGTAAGAGTTTGCAGATCTTGCCTTTCTTCAATAGATGAAACTTTAGAGTCAAATTTTGAAAGTCAACGATCTTAAGACTTTTTCCACCAGAGTAGTATCAGCTATGGTTTCACCCAAATTTCTCATTCGATTTACAATATCATCAAGACGTAAAAAGAAACTGGCAATACTTTCATCACTATGCATCCTTAAATTTTCATATTCAATTCTGAGAGTTTGGAGTTTTGCACATTTTACCTTTGTATCTCCTTCATAGCTCGTAATGATTTTGTCCCATATTTCTTTGCCGAATTTAGCTGCATCATCTTAGCAAATTCTGGTTCAGACATGCTTCCTAATAAGACATTCACTGCTTTGGAATTGATTTCATACTTCTTCCTTTCAGCCGCATCAGTAGGAATACTTGCCGGATATTGATAGCCTTCTTCCATGATTGCCCATACTTCTGCACCAAGACTTTGTAGATATGATTTTGTTCGTACCTTCTAGAATATCAAATTGCTTCCATTAAATAGTGGTGGCTTTAGAGACATTACTCCTTCATGAATTCCCATTGCGACGGATCTCCTTCAAGCGATTAAGCTTCTACAGAAGAACCTGCTCTGATACCAATTGTTGGGAAAGATACTGAGAGGGGGGGGGGGGGGGTGAATCAGTATTTACTGCATATTCAAAACTTTTAATTTTTCTTGCTTCTAAAACCCAAACGCTACTTTCTCGATAGCGTACCTCGCGTATATGCGGGAGCGAATACCCTTTATGAAACTCGCGTATACACAGATCTAATTATTAATAATTCTTCACTTATATCATTCCATCATTCCTTCATCGTATGTTCTATAAATAGTAGACATGCGTGAAGAACAGAATGAAAGATTACACAAAGCATCACACATGAACACCAAGATTTTAGGTGGAAACCCAAGTCGGGAGAAAACCACCGCTGCCATTGCCCAGCCTTCAATATTTTATTATAAGGAAAACATCTTACAACATATGTACTGGCGCAGACTCATACCAGTACACAGGCACCAACCTGCGCTCGTTTACTAGGCTCTCCTGGAAGGGAGCTACAACCCCCTGACTGAAGGCTACAACCCTCAGCACCTCTATGGACCACGTTTCATCAATTTTCACACTGGATCCAACACACATATTTAAGCTCCATCATACAACCAAACTGAAACCGACAACTCAGAACTGTAGAATACAGATAGCAGCAACACAGCAGAACAGATCAGACATTTCATATCCCATGCTTCAAAAAACCCTAGTTTACATACGCACTTTCCTTTCACTTATACCGCGTATATACGTGCCTTCTACCATACAAACCCGCGTATAATTCTGTACATATTACAGAGCTAATTCCACTGCGCATACGCGCTTTCTCTTCATCGAAGCCACGTATATATGCGCTTCTTCTGCATCAAACTAGCATATGGTTCTTCAGATTTTTAGGACATTGCAATTCTTCAGAACAGACACATCACACATATTTTACCCTTTACGTCAGGCAGATGTTCGCCTCATCTCAGATCTAATCATTCCATAAATAGATGTAGCAAATACAAATACATTTCAGATCTAGATTCACTTCTTCATCATTTTCTTCATAGGTGCTTCATGCAATCAGATCTATCATTCAACTGTAACCCTTTCCATTAAGATATACTTCAGAGAGAAGTATTCATTCAAGCTCAGACATCTTGCAGCTACTCATATCATTTGCACAATGAATTTCTTCTCCTTATATAGGTTTACCCCTTTTTCAATACCATGAGCCAAAACCACATTCTTCCGATGGTATTCTCGGGATCTGGGGTCATTTTAGGACTAATCATTACCCAATACAATGGGTCAATACCATGGTGGTTACCCCTGGTTTTGCACTTTATGAGCGCTTTTGCCCATATGCGACTTGGCACGTTATTTCCCGCGTGCATACGCGACTTCTGCTAGACAAATCCACGTATGCCTTGAGATATACTCTTTTCATCATGCTTTGACACATACTGACAATTCTTCCATCATTACATTCTGTACCCACTGTAGATACGTCAGATTTACATCATTTACCAAGTCCATTAATTTCATGAGGTGGATTTCCATCAAGGACAACACATGCCAACAATCTCATGTCTTCATCTTCATTAAGTGGGTTGCCATCAAGGACAACACTCTGCATCATATAGCCAACATTTGGTACTCCTAAGGAGATTTCCACTAACCATGGAAGTCATTTTCAGAACTACATGATGGTTGAATTGTCTCTCAAGTTAGGTTTCCGACCGGAGCATTCATCTCCTTATTATCCTCAGGCCAATGGGAAAGTGGAAGCCTTGAATAAATCTTTAAAGGTTATCCTGCAAAGAATGATCAATAAAGCTCGATCCAATTGGAACATTATGCTGTATCTTGCGCTTTGGGCAAACTAGATGTCAATTAAGACTGCAACTGGTTTCACTCCTTTTCAACTTTTTTACAGATTGGAATCAATCTTCCCTGTGGAATGCGAAATTAATTCTCTTAAGATAGTTTTTGTGTTAGGGATAGAGTTAATGTTGACTAGGGTAAATAGTAGTGGTTTTGGGGCACATGGTACTGTGCACCCATGGTTTTTGACCCATGGTATTGCATGCAATGGAGCCTATAAAAGGCTGAGAATACTTCATTAGGCTGAGAATACTTCATTGTAATGTAGGCCTGGAGGTGAGCTATGAAGGCTCACTTGGCCAGATTAGCGAGGGTTTTGGCCAATGGTTAATGAAATTTCATTGGTTGGGTTTTTCCCCGGATTTGGGGTTTTCCCAGATAAAAAATTGTGTTTATGTTTATGATTTTTTGCTGGATCTTTCATGATTATGTTTATTTATTTCTCTCAGTAAATTTTTTATCTATTCCTGTGGTAAATTTCTTAACAACTGGTATCAGAGCCATGGTTCAGGTTTTGGCTTCAAATGGAAGTTTTTTTTTGTTTCCAAGGGTTTATAGGGCTTGATGAGATCAACGCAAATTCGGTGGCATAATCCTTGGTGAGTGAATCGACCCTGGGATAGCCGCGGGGCAGGCCTGAGCTACACAAGAGTAGTTGTAGTGGGCACGAAAGGCACAGAGAGCTAAGTTTAAGGCTATTGCAGGATCATGGATAACTTTATTAACCAAGATCATTCTGTCATTGTGGAATGAGCATGATTTGTTTGGATATGTCAGATCTAATGAAGATCTAGATCTGCGTGTGAAGGAGGCGTATCTCATTAGATTTGACGTTGAAAAGGATCGTTAAATAAATTTTAATGGTCAACAAATGTAAATTCTGGACTCTGGTGGCAGTCAGGATCAATGTTTCGAGGCTATTGAATATATATTTTTGTAAGGATCTTTCGGGACCGTCAAAATTGCAACCTACAAGCCTGCAACCATGGTTCCCCTTCAGCGTGTGATATCCTCTTCTGTAGGTTCGAAGGGGTGCGAGGTCGTGGTATAATAACTGTTGCCTAGGGTTTTCTTTGAAGGCGACCATGTCCTAGTCTATGATCAAGACACATATGCATTGGGGGTAGGTAAGTTTAAATCCATGTGGTATGGTCCTTACATCATTAAAAGAGCCTTGAAAAGGGAAGCTTATCAATTGGTTTATTTTAATGGAAATGAGCTAGTGAAGCCCAAAAATGGGCTCTATCTTAAGAATTATTATTCGTAGTGTTACACCAATTTTTGGTCATATAACCTATTACTATTAGATGGACCAAAGTACACCATGTAAGACCAATTTTACCCTAAGTAAAATTGCTTTCACTATGAAAAATAACTTAGTAAACCATAATTTATTAACTTGTTTATGGTCTAAATAGGAAAACCCATGAGGAAATATTGAATAAAACCATATTTGTTTGATTTTCCTAAAGGAATAATTAGTTAAACAACAGTTTAATAAATATTCCTCATCATATTTAACGCAAAACAGGAAAATTAATGAGATAAATCATTATTTATCTTATTATTTTCTAGGAATAATTATTTAAATAATATTCATTGTTAAATTTGACTAAATCATTTATAAATAATTGAATAAATCACTATTTATTTAATTATTACTCAACCACATTCTTAAAATAATAAATAAATCATTTTTGTATTTATTATTTACAAATAAATGGATTTGACCAAATTCAAATTCTTTTTCCCTCCAACAAATATAATAAAATATTCCATAAAAGTTGGATCTAGATTTGGTTAATAATATTTTAATTATGCACCAATATCTAGACTAACTCAATATTTTGTTATAAATAGAATAGGTTTTCCATTCATTCACTACCTTTTAAGTTGCCTAAAGATCACTCTCTTAGATTTTTACTTTTGGTCTCGACTTTGATCTTCCATCATTGTCATATTTTTCATCTTTTGCTTGTGAGCTCCTTGAGTTCCATTTTGTATGGGTTTCTACACCATCAAGAGAGAGATCTAGAGCTGGAAGTGCCAAGGATACACAAGAACCCATCCCATTGAGGGGGGTTGGTAACATCTTTCTATGTTCCCTTCCCAGATGTCATAGATATAAAAATTATTTAAAAATATTCTTGTCTTGTCTATTGGATGCATGGAGCAACTCTTGCTTTTATTTACTGGTTAATGTCTCTAAATGCATAGATCAAGATTTTGTAGCATTTGTCTTGGTCAACTAACTGCAGATATAAAGAAATTGGTAGCCATCTTTGATGTTAGGGCTATTTGTTATGCACAGCTAAAGTGATTTTTTTTCATACGCTTGTGATTAGAATTCACACTAACAAATGGCGACTCCATAGGGGTTTATAATTACGACCAATGTCATTTTTCAGATCTCTACATGACCAACTGCTTCAAACCCTAGGGCTTTTCTTCAACCTCTTTTTTTTCTTTTCTTGATGTTTTTTTTAACCTTTAAAACCCTAAAACAATAAAAATTCTAACTTCCGTGTGTTTCTAGGCCTATTGCGTAGATGACATGCATCAACCGTAGCTGAGACGACACTTTTTTATGAAACCTGCTCCCGAGAGTGCCGGAAGTTCAAGTTGCACTTTTTGGGCCAAAACCTATGACCTCAACCTTCAGGACGTAGAAAAATGCTTCAAAACCTGTGACCTCTGCTAAAAAAAAGTCAGAACCTGTGACCTGTACTTTTTGCGGTAAATTTTCTGTGATTTTTCTAGGTTTGTTTGGGCTACTGTTCAGGGTTGTCTGAACTCCGTAACCACCCATCTTGGACCTGTACTTGCTCTATTTTACTCTTCGAAGTAGGAACCAAGCCCCCTAGGGCATAAATACACTTCCACCTTTCTAGGAGGATTTTGGCTGAAGCGGGTCGTCTGAGATTTCAGTGCGTTTAGCAATTTTTCAGATCTGATCCTGTACCTTCAGATCCATTTCATATTGGTTATTCATCCATCCAAAACACCTCTTTTCAGTTTTTTTTGGTCCTCCTCTAGGGTACCCTCCTTTTCCCCTCAGGTTGTAGCCTTTCGCCACCTTATTTGTAGCACTTTTCCCTCTGGTTTCTTGCTGTTTTCTGCACCTATTTCTAGCATATCTGACCTCTAGATCCCTATCCCTCCCAAATTTATATCCATTGGCCATTTTTTGTGTGTTTTTACTAGATTTTTCCCACCTATAGACTAGTTGTTGGGAAGCCCGCCTCCTTGGGTTTAGATGGATGCATCTTTAGCTATTTATTTTCTGTCATATTCAGTTTATTTTACTGTTGTTTGCACATTTATTTACAGTTATAAAACACTTTTTTTCTTTTTCTCTACACATGTCTGGGTTTAAAAATTAAAATTAACACACTTAACATGCACACCTTAAGTGAAGAGAGCCTGGTTCACACCACCAAGCCAAGACTATAACATTGTAATCATTTGATCCCGCACCTCTCTGCCCTTGTTTCGACATTGTAATCATTTGATCTTGCACCTCCTTTCCCTTGTTGGTCTCTCTTCCTTCTATGATCTATGTCTATTCTTCCATCATTGCACCCCCAAAGCGTTTATCTTAAAGACTTCTTGGCCTTCATCCTCAGTATCCGTTAGGAAGACTTACTCCTCTAGGTAGGATTCAAGTTAGTCCTCCACTGAGTCCCCATTCTGACTCCACTTCTGGTTCATCGGGTTTCCCTTCTGGTTCTATCCCCGGTTCTCCTCTACCTTCACCATGTCTAGTTCGGGACCTAATGCTGGTGGTATCCCCGACCCTAATGCTGGGAATACTACTAGTGGGACCGCAATAGGAATTATCATGGCTGCTCCCTTGCTCCCTTATATGGTAGGCCTCAGTCTTCCCGATTTTAACCAGTTGATCAATGACCCCATACACCATGATCTTGTTTGGCCTCGCTATGCCAACCAATCTCCTTCCGACATCTCCAAGTTTGAAGGTCTTGCCGGAGAAGATCCCACCAACGATCCCACAAACCATGTTTGATCTTTCCGCATGTGGTGTTTTTCTAACTCCATCACCGATGACCATGTCCATCTTTGGTTGTTCAAACGTATGCTTACTGGAGAAGCTTCCAAGTGGTATGTTGACCAGGCCTCCTCCTCTCATACTACTTTTGCAGCTCTTATCAGGGATTTTTTGTCTTACTTCCAGATTCCCCTTCGTTATGATACTGGTACCAAACTTTTGACCTCTTTCTGTCAATCGTCTATGACCCACCTATCCGATCATGTCCAGGAATGGCAAAGAAGAAAGAACCTATGTCAATCCCCTATTTTCAAAGACCATGTCTACATGGACTAGTTTCTCAGATCCCTTTTGCCTGCTATTGGCAAGGATGTCGCATCTCATTTCCCTCAAACTGAAGAAGCTGCCCTCCAGATTGTGTTGAAATATGACCTGATCTACGCACAGTTTGGTTATTTTATACCGTCTTACCTTATCTCCCTAGACCCAGTGGTGCGTTGGCACTGAGGGCATCCCTTGGTCGCTGATGGTATCGTTGGAGCCCTTTCTCATCCATACACTCATCCTCCCATGGGTTATGGTTTCCCTTAGGGAGGGGCTAGCTCCTCCAGCACTTTCCCCCTCCCAGTAGCATGTATCCAGGATACGGCATACCTCCTCCTTTTTCCCAACCTGTTTACCACAATTTTTCCCAACCCCCTTATTATATTTATACACAGCTTGGTGCTCCAGCTCATACAGCATTAGCATGCTCGCCTCCCTTGACTTTTCAACCCCCGCAACAACAACCACCACCCCCCTGTGTTCGTATGTAAAACAGGGCATGAATAATCCTCCTACTTCCAAAAATAAGAGGAAAGGCACCCAAAATCAATTTTCCCAAGCGAGGAAAACAAGCCTCCCCTTCAGCTCCTCCCAATGCTGCACCTATCTAGCCGACTGTGTTTACCAATCCTTTCCCCCATTAAGGATTCATGGCTACCCAACCCCCTGAAGGTCAAGTGGCCACTAAAACTCCTCCATTTGGTACCTCTGATTACCAAATTCTCATGATGAACTCTGACCAACCCATTACTGTTGACCTCAACCTTCAGACTCGATCCCGTTTGTACAAAAATCCTCCCGCTACGTCTACCCCTGATCCCCCTTCTTCAAGTTCCACAGAGCCTCTTTCGACAACCAATGGTCCTTTACTAATCCCTCAGCCTAAGGCAGAGGTTCATACCAAGATCCCCAAGGGACCATTACGCCAAAACGCTACTTCTAGTAAATTTGCCCATTCGTATAGTATAGTAGATGATTTGGTGCAATCCCTTGTTTCCATCTCAATTTTGGAACTCCTCCAATCATGCCCTTAACAATGAAAAGCTCTACTAACTACCATGGGCATTGTGGATCCTTCAGATGATCGTTTGATCATCTTTGATGTTGACCGGTCAGAACATCCTCCCCTTCATGCTTCTGTCGCTTTCCAAATCTTTGTCAAGATCCGAAATGCCAATGTCTCTCATTGTATCATTAATGAGGGGGCATCCACCTGTGTGATGTCCACTTCGGTTTGGAAACAACTCGGATCTCCTGAGTTGGCCCCTTCCACTATCACCCTCCGAGCGTGGGATGGCCACTCTTCCCGGCCCATCCACTTATTCCGTAATTTTCCTATTACTCTTGTGGGAAAGACTGTTTGTGTTGACGTAGAATTCATTGATGCCCCCTTAGATTACAACATTATATTAGGTCATAGCTACACTTATGCGATGTCTACTGTCCCATCTATGGTTCACCATAATATGTGCTTTCCTAACAATGGAAATATTGTCACCATCAACCAGTTGACATATTACGAACCGAAGTCTCAGACCTCCCCTGAGTCCATCATCTCTTCGGTGGCCAATAAAAAAATAGTCGAACCTTTGACCAGTTTCTCACCCAGAGTCTAGAAAGACTCCTCTTTTCTTGGTTCTTTCCTTGGTATTTTTCCTCCTGTCTCTGATCCCAACTTTTCAAACGTTTTCATGATGCAATCATCCTAGTCTGACCTCAATCAGCATGCTTCGACTAGTTAGCAGCCCCGCCCTCCGCAACCTGCTCCTAGCACCTCATCTCAGCCTTCAAGACCCCTTCCTTGAGGCCCCTCATATACAACTAGTATCCATGCACCTCTTTACCCCAAGATGATTCCTCCCAGCCTGACCATCCCTGAGTCAGTCTCGCTCGGTCGTTACCCCTTCGGTCGACACTGCTCCTAGATCCCCCCCCGAGTATTTTCACTTGTTATGGCAACCTTATCCCTTCCTAGTCTCAATCCTTAGGACCCCAAATTAGCAATAGATCCCCCAAATGATTATCCCACCCGGTCAACCCAAACCTTATCTTGCTTTGACCTTGGTTCAACCGGTCCCCAAGACTTCTCCCGCTGCAACAGTGCCTCAGTCACCTCAACAGGAACCACCTCCTGTTGCGACCGCTTCGGGTAAGAAGGGAAAAGCTCGCAAGGGGGCATCAAAGGACAAGGCTGCCCCGACAAACCCTGCTCCTCCTCAACCTCCAAAGCATACCATCCAGTGTGCTTTGTGTGATGTTGTCGCTAGTTAGTCATCAATGATTTTTGCCTTTGTAGATGACTAAATGCTTATCCTAGATTTCTAGAAACAAATTTCATGAACATTGTGAGTTCTAGAAATATCACTGCCTTCATTATCCTTAGGACAAATTTTTCACTATTTCATCATCCCCTCATGTCAAGCTCTTCTTACCAATCCCAGAAGATCCATCAGGGGCTCATGTCACTCATTTTGTCTATGTTTTGTCACCTTTGGCCTCAATCCCCTGTTTTGTTTTGCTTAATCCCTCCACTACTACCAAGGGCCACCAATCAACCAATTCCCTTGTGTCTCCAAAATGCCTCAAGCATTGATGGTCTCAAAACTGTCTCTGTAGGCTCTTTAGATAAATCAAGTACATTGGATTTTGGATCTTCAATACATCATTTTATACAAAACATTGTTTTACACCTACGGATCCCAAATCAAGTTTTCAAGCAAAGGCCAAAACCAAAGAGCCTTTCCACTAGGTCACCTAGGGTTTCATAGGTCATAAGGTTGAGTTGGTGTTCTAAAAATCTCTGTTTTTCCTATATAAGGGACTGCATTCAAAAAATAAGAAGGACAAGTAACCTAGTCCAAAACTGATCAAAAATCCATTCAAGAAAGGCCTCCTAGGCCGAAGCACAAATTATACAAGGGACAACTACCCTTGTTAAAATTTCTGCAAAAATAATCAAGATGGTCATCAGCATAAGAAAAGGTAAGGTAAGAGGGTGAATCATCAGAAGAAGACAGCCATAACAAGGGAGAGGTAGCAAGCCTATGTTCAAAGAGAATTAGGGTTTTGAGGACTGATTGGCAAAATAGTGTTGCCAAGCAAGGAGGCATAGGAGAAAAGAAGCCATATGCTAGATCATATTAGTGAGCATAAGTCCATACCAACTCATAAGCATCATTCCTCCATCATTTTCCAAGAACTCATTCCAAGAGACAAGCCATGTGTCACGCCTAGGGCCAGTTTTGCTTCAAATTATGTTTCTAACCAAAAAGATATGAATTTGACAAAATTGAGAGAGGTTTTTGTCCAAAATAGGGCCAATAAGAAAAAAAATCCTTCCGTTTTTACACAGGTATCATGGTTTTGGAGAAATATGAAAAACACAGGTTTCCCAGGAGAATTTCTGCATTGATGGAGTGACCTTGGGAAAATAAGGTTTTCTCATAGTTGGAGTGTCCAAATGAATTTCTTGATGATTCAAATGACAACTATAATTGAAGGAATTTCCAATTAGGTATCATGAGCTAAATTTTGAGTAGAGGAAGACCTCCAAAACTTTTCTGCACCAGCAGTCTACATTTCTGCACCATCGTTTAGCACTTTTTACCAATGTTGGGAAAATCCGCTTTTGGACAGGTAAATGGACATCAAATGTAAAAAACAAAAAGTGTTTTTGGAAGGTATACTCAATAATATTTACAACGCACTATCATGGAGCTCATTCCGACACTGGGAAGACCTCCAAATGCCTTGTGCAAATTGGCACTGCACACATATGAAGTGGCACTACGCACAGAAGAATTTTGGCCAGAATTACCAAAAAGTGGCCAAAATCACTCTTTTTCTCCTCAAATCTTGCCCCAAGCTCCTTCACAAATAAAAACGTTTGGTGTTCACCTCTCTTTTCCCTCCAAGTGGTCTTTTTGAATCTATAATCAAAGGAGAGTAACCTTCTAGGGCAAGAAATTACCAGTTGGAGAGTGATCATTAGCATAAATACACTTAGTACAAGCTAAGCCTACTTCTAAACTCTGAAAGTATTCCTTGACTTCTTCCATTTTTCCTCCATTTTTTAAAGTTTTCCCTCACCATCACTAACCATGTTTGGAGATGAAGAAATCAGTAGGGCATACATAGAGTTTAATGAGGAAGAGTAGGAGAATGATGATGACAAGGAGGAGGGAGATGAACATGGAAGTCATGAAGACAAACACAGTGAACACTTAGAGGAATTAATTCATGGTAATGATGCCAATCAATCACTCCCAAGTATAGAATAAGGTGGTGTTGATGAACGATATAAGGACCAGAAGATAGTGAAGACATTGATGAAGGAGACAGTGATAAAGAGAATGTCACTGATAGGATAGTCAGTGAGGCAAAGGACATCAAAAGAGATAGTCATGACAGCTTGCATGACTTTCATGATGGTAATAAGTCTCTTAATGACAATGAGAATGAAAGTGACAATGCAGAGAATGATGAAGAGGGTAGCCAAGATAAAGGTGAAAACAGTAAGGAAAATGCAGATGGCTAAGGGCAGCAGTGACACCCAAGAAGCAAGCCTCAGAGATGCAGAGCAGAACAGTGACAAAGAGTTAAAAGATATTAACACAAATGAAGATGATGACAGTGCCACAGACAAAGAGGAGAGTGGTCTTTGTGATGAGCAAGATGATAGTGATGAAAGTGCAGAGGGTGCCAGTGAAAATGATGACCCCAACAATGAAAAGATAAGTAGCTCAAATGAACAACAAAATAACAATGAAGAAACCAGTGAAGAGGATGAGAGTGATGATGATGTTAAATAAAATGATGGGGTATAAAATATGATGACTAACGATGCCATTATCAAAATGAAGAAGTTGAGGACCGCAACAAGGATCATAGCCATGATCAAGGCACCTACAAAGCCACCATCACACCTCTTCACTGAAATTTAAGCACTCAAATAAGGTAAAGAGCAAGAAAAACTTAGATACATGGCTTAATATTTTCCATAGGCTTCTCAAACCCCTTGAAGAAGTTGTCCACTAAATTTGAGGGAATTCTGAGCAAATTTTGTTTTTTTTTTTTTGAAATTTTGAGGCCTCTATGCGCAGCACCCTTGGCGCTAAAAACAAATTTGGTGCATCCTCAGATTGAGAAATTTAAATTTTTGGATTCCTCTCATCATCGGCAATCTTCTCACAAAATTTTAGATCATTTGGAGCAGTTTTGACCCCCAAAAAATTAAAAACACACCTAAATTTTGACCATTCTGCCTCATTTTCAGGCAAGGTGCTACACACAGAGAAGTGTTGGGAGAATGGATTTTTGGATAGGAAAATGACACTCATTAAAAAACACCAAAATAATTTCTAGAATTTAGACTCATTATGCTTTCCAGCAAGCCATCACGGAGCCAAATCCGACATCAGGAAATCGTTCAAAACTTGGTTGCAAAACACCATATTTTCTGCTAGAGGAGGCGCTCCTCATAGAGCAATGTTGGGAGAATGGATTTCTTGATATGAAAATGGAACTCATTCAGGAAAAATAAAGCATTTCTAGAAATTAGACTCATCAGGCTTTCGAATGAGCCATCCCATAGCCAAATCCAACATCAGGAAGTGGTCCAAAACTTGGTTGCAAAACACCCTATTTTCTGCTAGAGGAGGCACTGCGCAGAGAGCAGTGTTGTGAGAATGGATTTTTGGACTAGAAAATAGAACTCATTCAGGAAACATAAAGAATTTATGGAATTTAGACTCATCAGGCTTTCCACTGAGCCATCACAGAGCCAAATCTGGCGTCAGGAAGGGGTCCAAAACTTAGTCACAATAGACCTTATTTTCTACTGAAGTGGCACTGCATAGAGAGATTGTCTAAGTGTGTTTAGGACCACAAGTCAACAAAACACACTAATTTATTGCAAAAATTTATTTTTGAGTTTTTTAAGGTAAAACACTGTATAATTAGGTGCAAATAGTTATTTTTGCATTTATTTCTTAGGATATTATGTACCTTGGGCCTTGCATGGTCTCTTGGCCATAAATGACATTTATGGTTGAAATTGACATTTTCCTACCATATTTAGGGTTTTATTCCTCCTTTGATCCATAAATATAGCATGAGGCCTTCATTTATTTGGTTGGAATTTGATGAGCTTCGAGAGAAATATACATGGTCTTATGAGCTTGGAGAAGAAATTGGAGTTTTGGAGTTGATGAATGGCTTGTTTGGCTTGATGATGGAGAAGCTTGTTTGCAAGATTCCTTAGCTTGGTGAATGGTGATGTATTCCTAATTTTTCTATTGTTTTCCTTGTTTTCATTATGTTTCATTTCTCTTAAGCTACTATAAATCAGAAAAGTATAGGTTGAGACATGCCCATGGAGGCACCTCAATCCTCCCGTTTGTTATAGCCTTGATGTTTTATTCTGTTTGGTCTACTTAAGGAATTCTTGATTGCTCCTTAGGTTCACTAAAAACTATTTTTTTCATGAATGGTCAGTATGTTAGCTTACAAATATGATTCACGGTATGCCCTTCTTTTTTGAAGCTTTCAAAACCCTATCTTGAATCCTTTCTTTGAAATATTGTTTGCTAGGTTAAGTAAAAGAGGTCTCGTTCGATCTTGCCCTTTTTCCATGCTTATTCAACTTATTTTACAGTTATTATGGCTTTTTTTATGATTTTTAGGAGTTCTCTCTTCATAAATTGAGTTATTGTGCTATCTTGTGTGTTTTCCCCAAATTCTGAAGGTGAATTTCTAAAGTTAGGAGTTCTAATGCTTCTATGTTTCACTGAAATGTTTATCTTGAATGTTTATTGGTTTAGTATATTATCATAGATTAAATGGTTTGCCCTAGATCATGATTAGTATATTGTGCTGATCATATTCAATACCTCCTTGTTCTTAGGTATTTGACAAAGGATTCTTGATTTCCCTTTGCCCTATGTAATTCACAAACTTGATGTCCATTCCACCTCACTCATAAACCTTAAGGATCCTTTCACCTTGCTAAATTGGCCCTGATTTGCACTCTGATTCATTACTAAGACACCCTTGACTTTTATTTGACTCCATATCCCAATGGCTTTGATATACTCTCACTCCTCCTATTACACTTGACCATCTTACCCATCCAAAAAAATCAAAACCCTACACTTAACAACTAGCCTAAAATCAAAACCCTAGAGAAAAAAGGATACATCCTTTGCTCCCCATAGAGAGAGCCCTCTCTGAGTCCAGGAAGGCTAGGTCCTTGGACTCCAAAGCTTGGTTCCATGTTACCATGTCATTTGGTCTACCAATCTGCCAAATCATAGGACCCTAACATTCTGGCAATCACGGTGGGACCTTCTGAGTATATAGTTGCCTGAATACCTCTTAAGACTCTTTAGACCCTTAGTTTGACTTAGAAAATCTAGTGAAACTACCACCTCATTGCCACACTAACATTTTTGCGATCATGGTGGGACCTTCTAAGTTAGTGACAAACTAAGTATTCCTTTGATCTCAGAAAACTCACAAACATCCTTAGATTGGTATTTATTTGTTGATGGTGGACAACAAGAACATCTTTAAAATAGTAAACATCATCCACATAGCAACTCCACCGGTCTTCAGTAGCCCTGTTGACCCTACTAGTTCTCATAAACCCCTTGGGAATGCATTAAGAAATCCCAATCATGCTGATGGTGGACAAAAAAGTTGAAATCTTCCACCTGGCGACTCCCCAACTCTTAATAGACCTAAAGACTCCACTAGTAGAGAACTCTAGATTGGTTGAAAAGATCCAGTGACCCTTTCTGATTTAAAAACATGGATCCAAGGATACAAAGGAGATATGTTCCAATGAGTAGAGATAATATCCCTGGATTCCCACACAAAATGCCTGAAGTAAATTGGATAAAAAACATACCTATATTTCAAGATGAAAAGTTTGATGACCCCTTGTTACATCTCATCAAATTTCATATACACATATAGAGGTTAAAGGTTGAATGGCACAAGGATTGCCTCATGGAAATGTTTATGGAGACATTAGAAGGTAAGGTAAGAAATTGGTATGAATGGCTAAAATCTGGTAGCTTGTTTTCCTTGAAATATTTCCACAAGGTGTTTTATGAACGTTATAAAGAATATTTTCCATCCTTATCATTAGTTGAAAATTTTTATGATCAATCTGAATATTTCATACAATGCCTTGTAAACATTGATGAGGATTTAGGGAATTAGCATCCTGAAGATTTTTTAGAAAAACTCCATGCATTTCATTCTCAAGATATTTATCATGACAACCTAGAGGAGTTAGAACCCAATCAAGAAATAGAAGGAAACCCACAGAATCTCTCTAAAGGCACAAGTAATGATTCACCATATCTTCTAGGTGAGTCTCAAGAAAGCATTCAGCCTCAAAATTAGCCTTCACAAGATAAAGAGAACTGTTGTAATTCTATCCAAAGAAAGAGAAAAATTCCTCCTCTTTTGACTGAAGAGGAAATAAATCAGATGCTAAACATTTAGCCAACCTCTAAACCTTGATATGAACAAAAAATTCTTGTTCCTCCTCCTACTAATGCCATTTTCCATAAATCATAAAGTGAACTTGTAGATTAGTTCAAAGAAGAAGAGACTGGTAACCCAATATGTTTGATTGGTGAAATTATTTATGTTGATGATTCTCCAAATTTTTATCAATCTGATGATGATGATGATGTTCTCCAAATAGAATCTAACCTTGCAGAGCCATCAACAGTTTATTTGAGGGATGAAGTTCACTATCATGAGATTGAAAGTAGTAATCAGCCAAGACAGGTCACCTATGACACTGATGGGGAAAGCCTTGAAATTTTAGAAGTATGTGAAGAGTCTTTGACTCTTCGCTCTACTTCACTTCAGTCCATCAGAAATAATTTTCACATAATTGGTAATCAGCAATATTTCAGCTTTGAGGTTGAGGTTGAGGAGGATGATGAACTTCTTGATCAAGTTGTAAATGAGAAGCCCTCTCCTGAAATAGTTGAGGAAATCATTTATGACATAGAATTTTCCCCAGCTCCAGATGAGCAGCCACCAAGTCCAATTGAATTTCCAATTGCGGATGAAGGCTTGGAAGTTGATAATCACAGGAGAGTTGTTCAGCTGCCTTCTCAAGAGGACTTACTGCCAAAAAGTGTCCCTGCTCATCAACATGATCACTTTCACACAGATTTTAGCCCACTCAATCAGAACATTCCAAGTATGCTAGAAGACAACATTGCAATCTATGATGAGCCTACCGGTTAAGATAATCATGAGGAAGAGGAAGAGTTTCTTTCCCAAAAATGTCCTAAGCTCATCCAAGTAGAGGAAGAAGCAGGCCTAGATCAAACTTATTTACCAGATCTTCACATTCAGGTATTGTTTCAAAATCCCTTTGCTAATTTGTTAGAGACATTTGAAGAGAGAGTAAAAAATGTCAAGAGCGGTTTGATGCACAATTTCAAGAACATTTTAGGCACTACTGTTCAAACACAAGTAAGGTGGGAGTGGCCTTTTGATTTTCTCAAAACCATAAAAGAGTTAAAACAAGATCCCTCATGTAATCATCTGCTTGACTGGTTGTATTGGAAAAGGGAGTTCACTAGCTGAATGTATATCATGTATAGTTTAGATAAGGATAGATAGGAATGCAAATAAGCTCAACCTTTTAGCCTCTTTTAAATTTAGATTGTTTTGAAAAAAGAGAGAAAAAAACTCAAAAACATAGAAATAATGAAAAAGAGGGCAGATTTGAAAAGAGGTAAAGCCCCATACCAAAAAATAGTACTACTGAAGGTGAGCAACCTTAAATGCCACTGCTGGTTCAAAAAGAAGGTCTTGTTTCAATCATCTAGCCTAATCATGGCTTAAACATGTTTTCAATTTATTGTTGATAAGTTAGTGAAAGATATTTGGTAAAATCATTCAAACTTGACTTGTCAAAAGATAGATTAGGAAAGAAAGATGTTGGTTCCACATGCTTAAATCTGAACCAAGGAGAAGGATAGGGATGATTAATTAATGATGAAACACAACCCTTATACCTTCTATTTTTTTTTATGAAAATAATGTTTGTGTGCAGCTTCTTCTAATGCCACAACTCATGATAAGTCAAATTTTCTAATCTTGATTTAACCATGCTTTCAATTTCATGATTATATCTTAGATAATGAAGCCTATCAAATATCTTAATCTTGAAAGTTGAGTAGACTAGGTAGAGAATAAGAGAGTTCATTAGCCTAATCTGAACTCTTGGAAGTAATAAAGGTAGAAATAGATAGTATTTTTTTTCTTTCAGAAAGAAAAAAAAAATGTCAAAGGGTTTACCAGCTCAAGTGCACCCAAGGAAGAGAAAATGTTAGGCAAGTAAGTTGGGTAGGTAAAGATGAAGTTGAACTAATCATGTTTTTTCAAATTATTGTGATAAAAACTTCAAGTAGGCATCAACAAAATGAAAGGAGAAAAAGAAAATATGCCCAATGGATGAGGCACTAGTCTTCATAATCCAAGAGATCTGAAAGTTCTGTACACCTCTTGAAAATGATTTGCCTTCCCCAAGTGGAGCCAATGCTTATCCTAGATGACCAAATGCTTATCCTAGATTTCTAGAAACAAAGTTCATGAAAATTGTGAGTTCTAGAAATCTCACTGCCTTCAATATCCTTAGGATAAATTTTTCACTATTTCATCATCCCCTCATGTCAAGCTCTACTTACCAATCCCTAAAGATCCATCCGGGTCTCATGTCACTCATTTTTTCTATGTTTTGTCACCTTTGGCCTCAATCCCCTGTTTTGTTTTGCCTAACCCCTCCACTTCTACCAAGGGCCACCAATCAACCAACTCTCTTGTGTCTCCCAAATGCCTCAAACATTGATGGTCTCAAAATTGTCTCTGTAGGCTCTTTAGATAAATCAAGTACATCGGATTTTGGATCTTCAATACATCAGTTTGTACAAAACATTGTTTTACACCTAAGGATCCCAAATAAATTTTTCAAGAAAAGGCCAAATCCAAAGAGCCTTTCCACTAGGTCACAGGGTTGAGTTGGTGTTCTAAAAATATTTGTTTTTCCTATATAAGGGAATGCATTCAAAAAAGAAGAATGACAAGTAACTTGGTCCAAAACTTATCAAAAATCCATTCAAGAAAGGCCTCCTTGGCCAAAGCACAAATTCTGCAAGGGACAACTACCCTTGTTCACATTTCTGCAAGAATTATCAAGATGGTCATTGGCATAAGAAAAGTTAAGGTAAGAGGGTGAATCATCACAAGAAGACAGCCACAACAAGGGAGAGGTAGCAGGCCTATGTTCAAAGAGAATTAGGGTTTTGAGGACTGATTGGAAAAAAAATGTTGCCAAGCAAGGAGGCATAGGAGAAAATAAGCCATATGATAGATAATATCAATGAGAATAAGTCCATACCAATTCATAAACATCATGCCTCCATCATTTTCCAAGAATTCATTCCAAGAGACAAGCCATGTGTCATGCCTAGGGTGAGTTTTGCTTCAAATTGTGTTTTTGACCAAAAAGAGATGAATTTTACAAAAGTGACAGAGGTTTTTGTCCATCATAGGGAAAAAAATAACAACCTCCTTTAGTTTTTACACAGGTATCATGGTTTGGGAGAAATATCAAAAACATAGTTGTCCCAGGAGAATTTCTACACTGCTGGAGTGACCTTGGGAAAATAAGATTTTCTCATTGCTGGAGTGTCCAAATGAATTTATTGATGTGTCAATTGACAAATAGACATGAAGAGATTTCCAATGAGCTATCATGGGCTAAATTTGGAGTAGAGGAAGACCTCCAAAAGTTGTCTGCACCGACACTCTGCATTTCTGCACCATCATTCAACACTTTTTTACCAATCTTGGGAAAATCCATTTTTGGATAGGTACCTGGACACCAAATTTAAACCCAAAAGACGTTTTGGAAATTAGCCTCAACAATATTTCTAACGAGCTATCACGGAGATCATTCTGACACCGGGAAGGCCTCCAAATTCCTTCTGCAAATTGGCGTTGTGCATAGACGAAGTGGCACTGCGCATAGAAGAAGTTTGGCCAGAATTGCCAAAAAGTGGCTAAAATCACTCATTTTCTCCTCAAAGCTTGCCCCAGGCTCTTGCAAAAATTAAAAAGGTTGGTGGTCACCTCTTTTTGCCCTCCAAGTGGTATTTTTGCATCTATAATCAAAGAAGAGTAACCATAACCTAAATTGGCTAAAAACCCTAATCTTCATGGAAAACTCGCATTTAACCTTCTAGGGCAAGAAATTACCAGTTGGAGAGTGATCATTGGCATAAATACACTCAGTACAAGCTATGACTACTTCTAAACTCTGAAATTATTCCTTGACTTCTTCCATTTTGCCTCCATTTGTTAAATTTTGCCCTCACCATCACTCATTTTTCCTCCCTAGACCTAAATCTCTCACCAAGCTAAAAATCATTTTGTTCAAAGACACAATCAGTCACCATGTCTAGAGATGAAGAAATAAATAAGGCAGACATAGAGTTTAATGAGGAAGAGTAGGAGAATGATGATGACAAGGAGGAGGGAGATGAACATGGCAGTCATGAAGACAAACACAGTGAGCACTTAGAGGAAGGCATTGATGGTAATGATGCCAATCAATCACTCCCAAGTACAAAAAAAGGTGGTGCTGATGAAAAAGATAAGGACCAAGAAGATAATGAATACATTGATAATGAGACAGTGATAAAGAGAATGTCACTGATAGGACAGTCAGTGAGGAAAAGGACATCAAAAGAGATAGTCATGACAGCTGCCATGACTGTCATGACACTAATCAATCTCTTAATGACAATGAGAATTAAAGTGACAATGTATATAATGATGAAGAGGGTAGCCAGGATAAAGGTGAAAACAGTAAGGAAAATGCAGATGGCTAAGGGTATCATTGACACCCAATAAGCAAGCCTCAGAGATGCAGAGAAAAACAGTGACAAAGAGTTAGAAAATATGAAAAAAAACGAAGATGATGATAGTGCCAAAGACAAAGAGGAGAGTGGTCTTTGTGATGAGCAAGATGATAATAATGAAAGTGCAGAGGGTGCCAGTGAAAATGATGACCCCAATAATGAAAAGACAAGTAGCTCAAATGAACAACAAAATAAAAATGAAGAAATCAGTGAATAGGATGAGAGTGCTTATGATATAAAATAAAATGATGGGGTAGAAAATATGATGACTAACGATGCCATTAATGAAAATAAAGAAGTTGAGGACCGCAACAAGGATCATAGCCATGATCAAGGCACCTACAAAGCCACCATCACACCTCTTCATTGAAATTTAAGCACTAAAAGAAGGTAAAGAGAAATAAAAACTTACAGACATGGCTCAATATTTTCCACAGGCTTCTCAAACCCCTTGAAGAAGTTGTCCACCAAATTTTAGGGAATTCTGAGAAAATTTTATTTGTTTTGAAATTTTGAGGCCTCCGTGCGCAACACCCTTGGCGCTACGCACAACTTTGGTGCATCCTAAGCTTGAAAATTTTACATTTTGGGATTCCTATCATCATCAGCAGTCCTCTCACAAAATTTCAGATCATTTGGAGCAATTTTGACCCCCAAAATATCAAAAAACACCTAAATTTTGACCATTCTGCCTCATTTTCAAGCAAGGTGTTGCGCACAGAGAAGTATTGGGAGAATGAATTTTTTGAAAGGAAAATGGCACTCATTCAGAAAATAAAATTAATTTATGGAGATTAGACTCATCATGATTTCCAACGAGCCATCACGGAGCCAAATACGACATCAGGAAGTGGTCCAAAACTTGGTTGTAAAACACCCTATTTTCTGCTGGAGGAGGCGCTATGCGGAGAGAAGTGTTGGGAGAATGAATTTTTGGACAGGAAAATGGAACTCATTTAGAAAAAATCAATAATTTATGGAAATTATACTCATCAGGCTTCCCAACGAGCCATCACGGAGCCAAATCCGACATCGGGAAGTGGTCCAAAACTTGGTTGCAAGACACCCTATTTTTTGCTGGAGGATGCGTTGCGCACAAACCAGTGTTGGGAGAATGGATTTTTGGACAGGAAAATGGAACTCATTCAGGAAAAATTAAGAATTTCTGGAAAGTAGACTCATTAGGCTTTCCAACAAGCCATCCCAGAGCCAAATCCAGCATCGTGAAGGGGTCCAAAGCTTAGTCACAAAATACCCTATTTTCTGTTGAAGTGGCGCTACACACAGAGACTATCTAAGTGTGTTTTGGACCAAAAGTCAACAAAACACACTAATTTATTGCAAAAAGATATTTTTGAGTTTTTTAAGGCAAAACACTCTATAATTAGGTGCAAATAGTTATTTTGGCATTTATTTCTTAGGATATTATGTGCCTTGGGCCTTGCATGGTCTCTTGGCCATAAATGACATTTATGGTTGAAATTGACATTTTCCTACCATATTTAGGGTTTTAGTCCTCCTTTTCTCCATAAATAGAGCATGAGGCCCTCATGTATTTGGTTGGAATTTGATGAGCTTTGAGAGCAATATACATGGTTTTATGAGCTTGGAGAAGAAATTGGAGTTGTGGAGTTGACGAATGGCTTGTTTGGCTTGATGATGGAGAAGCTTGTTTGCAGGATTCTTTAGCTTAGTGAATATGGTGATGTCTTCGTAATTTTTCTATTTTTTTCCTTGTTTTCATTATGTTTCATTTCTCTTAAGCTGCTATAACTAAGAAAAGTATAGGTTGAGACATGCCCATGGAGGCACCTCAATCCTCCTGTTTGTTATAGCCTTGATGTTTTCTTGTGTTTGGTCTGCTTAAGGAATTCTTGATTGCTCCTTAGGTTCACTAAAACTTGTTTTTGTTTCATGAATGGTCAGTATGTTAGCTTACAAATATGATTCATGGTATGCCCTACTTGTTTGAAGCTTTCAAAACCCTATCTTGAAGCCTTTCTTTGAAATATTGTTTGCTAGGTTAAGTCAAAGAGGTCTCGTTCGATCTTGCCCTTTTTCCTTGCTTATTCAACTTATTTCAGAGTTCTTGTGGCTTTGTTTATGTTTTTTAGGAGCTCCCTCTTCATAAATTGAGTTATTTTGCTGCCTTGTGTGTTTTCCCCGAATTCTGAAGGTGACTTTCTAAAGTTAGGGGTTCTAATGCTTCTATGTTTCACTGAAATGTTTATCTCGAATGTTTATTGGTTTAGTATATTATCATAGAGTAAATGGTTTTCCCTAGCTCATGCTTAGTATCTTGTGCTGATAATATTCATGACCTCCTTTTTCTTAGGTATTTGACAAAGGATTCTTGATTGCCCTTTTCCCTATCTAATTCACAAACTTGATGTCCATTTCACCTCACTCATAAATTTTAAGGATTCTTTCACCTTGATAAATTGGCTCTGATTTGCACTTTGATTCATTATTGAGACAAACTTGACTTTTATTTGACTCCATAGCCCAATGGATTTGACATACTCTCACTCCTCCTATTACACTTGACCATCTTACCCATCCAAAACAATCAAAACCATACACTTAAAAACTAGCCTAAAATCAAAACCCTAGAGAAAAAAGGATACATCCTTTGCTCCCCATAGAGAGAGCCCTCTCTGAGTCCAGGAAGGCTAGGTCCTTGGACTCCAAAGCTTGGTTCCATGTTACCCTGTCATTTGGTCTACCAATCTGCCAAATCACAGGACCCTAACAAGTCATGCCACCCATCATTGTCCCAAATTGCCTCGTATCAAGCCCATGGTCAATGTTGCGTTTCCTGAGTCTATGGTCCCTAAAGCCTCTATTTCTTCCTCAACTACAGCCAAGAACCCCAAGACTATTCACACCAACCAACCTTGTGCTTTGTGTGATCTCCATGGCCATTATACCCTCCATTGTCCCTGCCTCACGCATTACTGTGCCTCTTTGGAGGTAGTTTGAGAGTACAAGATTGAACAGAACCAGTCCACCTCTCCCATCCTTGTGTAGTATGCTTCGGGAAAACTTGAGGATTTACCTGCTCCCATTGAAATTCCCCCTCTTGATGTCGAGATGATGGAGCTGACAGACACCATCCTCTACCTATCATTACTCATGAGATCCACGGTGGAAACTCCCCCCGAGACTTCCCCTTCTGTTTTGCTAGACCTCCCTTCAGTGATCACCCTGGGCTCAACATTAGTGAATCCCTTATCTTCTTGTCCTTCCATCATCCCCCATGACGATGCACATCTGAACCTTTCTTCTCATGATGATGAGTCAGGTAGCTTTGCCGCATCATGTGGTCTCTCTTCCTCCAGTCACCCCATCTTCTACTGTGATGATGACATCATGGAAGCCATTTCCACCCCTGACTTCATCTTTCCTGCCCATAAGAGGAATCGCACCATCCATGTCTAGGGTGAATTTCATGATGTAATCACAAGCTACCCCCATGGTAGCTCCCACACACCACCTACCCGACGGTGTGCAGGTGGTAGACATCTTACCCGGAGCACTCCCTCTAGCAGTGTTTGTTTGATTTCTACTTTGTGTTCGGGTTGCCAACATTGTTCATCATCCTCTCATTTGTTTTCTTGTGGCACCTTTTAGATGGACCCCCCGTCCACACCTTATATCGGTTATGCCGATGGTGCAAGTTGCTACTCCCCGAATCTAACCTCGGCAGGTTGGGCCATCTTTAGCCCCATACATTCGCTTGTTCTCTCAAACGGCATATGCATTGGTACTACCACCAATAACCAAGCCGAATATGATGCAGTGCGAGGTTTATTAGCCAATGACCTTTCCCATCGCATCCTCCACCTTCATGTTCATTTAGATTCCCTACTTCTTGTCATGCAATTGAATGGTTTCTATTGCGTGCATATCCCTATCCTTTTTAGAAGATATTTACGAGTGAAGCTTTTGATGCGTGAATTTGAAATCATTACATTCAGTCATGTACCTAGAGCACAAAATCACTATGTAGATAGCATTGCAAACAATATTCTCGATTGGCACTTAGCACATGCATTTAACACAAGACAATAACACAAATCATAAAAAACGATGCATATCCATTATATGTGTCGTAGAAAATGTTTTAGGGTCCATCCACTCTCATACATTTGACACACCCATAGCATGTTACAAAAAATAAAAACTAGGGTCACCACATGTCCCTACACCTAATCACTATCTAGAGGATCCCGAGCCAATGGCTCTGCTCCTGCAGCTTATAGATCGTGCATCCCTTGTCTGGTCATCACCATGCGTTGAATGATCCCTCGCCACTCCGAGCGTAGACCAATACATGGCTCTATGTATCGATCATCCAAGTCTTGCTAGCCACACTCTGGAACACCAGTCAGAAGCCTCTCACATCTACGATGGATGTCCTTGAGGAGGGCCACTGCATCCTCATTCTGCGGTGCCCTTGACCCACTAGGTCCTGCAGCTCCTGATACTGCAGTTCGTCCCATGTACCCGACCGGTTTTACCGGTGCTATATCTACATACCAAAAATGAATGAATCAGTACCATATAGAATCTTCTGAAACTTTAAAATTCACATAAAATATTAGCAACTTGTCACTTACCATCGGGCCCCCATACTCGACCAGGCAGTAGTGGAAAGTTTGGCTCCCCACAATAACTCATCCCACTATAGGGATAGTCGTCTATGTATAGTGTCATCTGATCCCAATGAGCAAAAAACTCAGGACAAAACACCCTTTCGACTGCCCCACCCCCTCCTCTGCATAGTAGCCACCCCTATCAGCGCATCCTGGACTCCCTTGGGCCCCCATCTTGGATCTGTATGTGGGGTCAAAGAGTCGAAATCTTCTCAAAGAAGAGAGAGCACAACACGATGCCATATGCACAGTCATGGTTCACTTGCCTCTTGCATAGTGACAAATGTCGTTTCAATGACGACAACATCATTTGGGCCCACCCACAGTAGGTCCCACTCAACACACTCTCAACAAGCATTATCTGACCCCCAGTGATGTGGTGGAGTGCCTAGCTCCCCAAGATTCATAGCATAGGTCTCTAACCTCTCTAGATCCCCGATAGGTATCCGTGTCCCCTTAACATGGAGACCTAGTCAGCAATGGCCCTTTACAAATTCCATGATGTTCTGCCCTCGCGGTAACACTGGTTGTGTATTCCCCACCATCCCAAGTGGTGGGAGAACAATCAGGAAATATATATCTTGGACCATCAACTTAATCTGATGCCCCTACACTATAAAGACCTCATGGTCTGGATCCCAATAACTGAAAATCTGGGCCAACAAGGGCTCTCTAGCTCTCATCAAAGGGTTCTCCACAAACTTGATGACCCCAAACCTTGCCAATGTAGTACGGACACCATGATCCTCTCGGATCTCCAACCGTGATGTGTCCAGGTCTCTCTCTCTACAGTTGATCTGCAATTCTGCCATATCTACACAAAACCATCATATTTATCAGTGTACATAAGGGAAAGACTGCATCCAACCATAAAAACCCAACTCTCAACCAAGAAACAACATCAAAATCCCCCTCTCTGACAAGTCACACTTTTCAAAAAAATCTCGGGACAGGTTGCAGTTTTCTGCCAAAAACCTGCTACCCAAGTCACAGATATTGCCCCAAAAAGTGCATCCTAGCCATGAAGAAGAGCAGGGGTTTGTTCCTGAGCTCTAGAGGCCTAAATTGAACTTTCAATCCACTGAAATGAAAGAGTAGGGTTAGGATTTTTACCTACAACTGACGGATCTCGATTCCAACGGTCAGTTTGCCCACTACGATCGCCGCAAGCTTTAGGGTCTCCTCTCCTCCCTACATTCACCACAGCTACACTTACAAATGAGTGAATTTGTAGGGAAAATGCCTTATTAGAAGAGAAACCCCAGATTTTTCTTTTGCCCGCTACGACCAAACCATAGCTCAGTTTGACAAACCATCCGTACCATTGGAAAGATCTCACCAAGATCTCAAATGAGTATCATTTAGTTTTTTGTGATTTGATAGTTCACCTCGACACATTTTGTCCAAGAAGGGTCACTTCACCACTCCTCCAAATCAAATTTCTTCACTCACAACACTTGTACTTGGGGGACCACTTTGCCTTCATACTTGTCCATGCTCATATCGATTTTCATCATGAATAACCATCTTGTACTCATGTTTTTATGGTCCCCACCAGACCTTTTCTGTGTGGCAGTGACATCGAGTCGCCCTGTTTAGAGCATCTGATTTGAGTCATCATCGCATCCATGGAGTCTATGCCGAGTCCCTTTGTATCCTGATATAGTCCTCCACCCATCATTGCTTGGTTCCTCTCTTGTGACGCACATTGTGGCCCTCAGTCCTATTGTCCCCTATCCCCTTTAATATTGTGTCAGTTTCTACGAGGTCATCCATGCCCTTCATGCTCTAACAAAGGAAGTCTTTAGCCCGCTACTCAGTACCCCCCATTCCATCATCATCCCTGGTGTGAGTCTGTCTGTCACTCTACTATTATCTCTCATGCCTTAGTTGAGGATCCATTATTGCCTCACCTATGGCGGACCTCCTTCTATTGACATCAGCTCATTCATTCCATAAGACAAGTCTTGAGGGCGGTGTACCTTGGTTCTAGCTTCCACTCTTGTTCAATGCATTGGATCAGGAAAAGGGACTCCTTATTTCCCTTTGACTTGATTTTTTCTTAGCTCCAGCTCCTTACGGCATGATCTAGATCCATATACTTGATGGTTCAGTGATGCAACAGATTATACCGGTGATTCCCGGGTGTGTGTGAGATGTTTCAAACCTCATGAGGGGGTGGCCCTTCAAGTAGCCTCCCTCATGCCCGGATGACCTCTCCATTACAGCCTTCAATGAAGCTCCATAGATTTGATGGTTTTGCCCTCAGCTGCTTGAAACACCTTTTAGTTTGCATGTATCATTCAGATTTTCAGAGCCCTCCCCTGTTTTATAGGGCCTCTTGGGTTGTACTTATATCTCATGTACTCAAATATTATTATATAAGTCCTAGCTGTTATCCCAGGCACAGTATGTATGTATGTGGGATCCATTATCATGTTTTTATCAAGCTCATGCTTATGCCATCATGTACTATATACTTTATTCCCTTATTTACTAGATGCATTATTCTTTGTACTTTGTCTTGGCGGGCATAGGTATGCCTCCCCCACATATTGTAGAACAGGTAATCACTCATAAAAGAGAATTGTGGCACCTATAAGTCTCATGTCCTTAGGGTCTTGTCCTGTAGTGCTTTAGTCTACCTTATATTTCTCTCTCTCTAACTTCCCCTTCGGTGTCTAGTGATTGAGTTCTTACAACATACTTTGATCATACGATTAGCTCCTAACACTCACACACTGGGGGGTAAATAGTTACACCAAATTTTGGTCATCTAACATGTTACTATTAGATGGACCAAAGTACACCATGTAAGACTAGTTTTACCCTAAGTAAAATTGCTTTCACTATGAAAAATAACTTAGTAATCCATAAGTTATTAAGTTGTTTATGGTCTAAACAGGAAACCCCATAAGGAACTATTGAATAAATCCATATTTTTTAAATTTTCCTCAAGGAATAATTAGTTAAACAACAATTTAATTAATATTACTGGTCATGTTTAACCCAAAACAGGAAAATTAATGAGATAAATCATTATTTATCTTATTATTTTCTAGGAATAATTATTTAAACATTATTTAAATAATATTCCATGTTAAATTTGACTAAATCATTTATAAATAATTTAATAAATCGCTATTTATTTAATTATTACTCAACCACGTCCTTAAAATAATAAATAAATCATTTATTTATTTATTTATTTATTATTTACAAATAAATGGATTTGACCAAACTCAAATCCTTTTTCCCTTCAACAAATATAATAAAATATTCCATAAAAGTTGGATCTAGATTTGGTTAATAATATTTTAATTATGCACCAATATCTAGACTAGCTCAATATTTTTTTATAAATAGAAGGGTTTTTCCATTCATTCACTACCTTTTGTTGCCTAAAGATCACTCTGGATCTATACTTTTGGTCTGACTTTGATCCTCCATCATTGTCATATTTTTCTATCTTTTTTCTTGTGAGCTCCCTTTGACTTCCATTTTTGTCTTGGTTTTTTACACCATCAAGAGAGAGAGATCTTAGATCTGAAGCGCTGAGGACATATAAGAACCCATCCCATTGAGGGGGACTAGTAACATATTTCTATGTTCCCTTCCTAGGTGTCATAAATACAAAAATTCTTTAAAAATATTCTTGTCTTGTCTATTGGATGCATGGAGCAACTCTTGCTTTTATTTACTGCTTAATGTCTTTAACTGCATAGATTTGGATTTTGTAGCATTTTTCTTGGTCAAATAACTGCAGATCTAAAGAAATTGGCAACCATCTTTGATGTTAGGGCTGTTTGTTATGCACATCTAAAGTGAGTTTTTTCCATACGCTTGTGATTAGAATTCACACTAACACCTAGGTTTATGCCTAGCATTTGCTTTGGTTTTGTATATATTGTATTCTTGTGCATATATGTCTATCAGTTTCATTGTGACATTGATATTTTTGATATCCCTTCGCAGGTATCTATGGATGATATGATCTATTTAGGATTTTCCGATGGTGCTAGTCGACATACCCGGAATTTGGCGTCAGCGGCTTGGGTAATTTACTATCTATCTAGTCAGTTGTTAGTCTCAAGGGGAATATGTATTGGTCCTGCTTCGAATAATGTTGCAGAATATACTGTGGTGTTCAATCTATTGTCTGAAGTAATATCTCTTGGTATTGGTTCATTAGTAGTATACTTGGATTCAAAACAAGTGGTGTCTCAATTGAATAACATCTATCATGTCAGAGATCCTTATTTATATCCCCAATTTCTGAGAGTGCATTTATTATAGAGATCGTTTAATTTCATTACATATATCCATATCTAGCTATCAGAAAACACATTTTCTGCTTCATTAGATAATCAAGCATTAGATTGGAATATAATTCATTCATCACATTAAAAACATTAAAAAAAAAAAAAAATCAATTTTCATTTGTATATATTAGAGAGTCACATCACGAAACTGCCTGTATATAGATAAGATTCATATGTTCAAAATGTTATACAAAATTGGGAAAAAAATGTTCTACAAAATTAGGGCTTATGCCTGATCATGTCTATAAAAAAAATGATCAAGTCATCCTAAAATCTATGTTTAAGGGCCCTGCCCTGGATGGGCATCCCGGTAGAAGACTATGGCAGTTGCCACACGTAGGAAGAGTCGCACCCAATCTCGTGGTACAACAACCATGCGTCTTTGTATAGCCTATGGAAGATCCTCCACTGCAGCCATAGTCACTTGGTAGGTTAAACCCTCTAGGTTCCTCTATATGGCTTGAAGGACTCTCTGAGGATCACCTACGACATTTTCCACATCTCTTTCACGTTTCTTGTGCCTTAGGAGACCCTCCGGTCTTACTAGTCCTACATCTGTGTCATGATCAATAATTTTGTAGGTATTTTGTCCTATCAAAAATAATTTCATTTCATATTTTTTAGAATCCAAAAAAATCAAATAATATCAAAAATAATAAAATCAATCTTACCAATTGCTCCCCATGCAACACCAGGTGGAAGTGGCACATCTGGGTCTGCTCTGAATTCCATACCTGCGGAGGGGTAGTCCTCAATGGTGATGACTTGTTATCCTCACCAAAGGAAGAAATCATCATCAAAGGTAGTCCTAGAGACCTCGCCACCCCCTAGTATCTTCATCAAGTCAACCCACCTTGCTATGTGTGGATCTCTTGGGTTGCTGATTGTTGAAATCACTTTGGGTCAAAGCCCAAGTAATCTCTCGAAAATGAAAGTGCAAAGGATAGTGCCATATCCAAAATTATTGGTCTTATTCTTCTGAATTTAAGTCAACTATTTTTTCAAGTTGGTCAGTAAATTTGTGCACTAATCATACAATGTATTTAGGAAATATGTTGCCAAACTCATTGTAGCTCGTGAGGATTGATGCAATGATGTTGATTTGGCTACTCGGAAAATTGTGAAAAGAAGGATTCTCATGTGTAATCCCTCTACATCTCTGATTGGGATCTGAGTCCCAACCTTCTGAGTATATGCTGAACAATGGAGTCGAATGTAGTAATCTACATTGAGACCTCATGGCACCTTCTCCTGCAAGTTTATTGGCTCTCCTCTCCGGGAAATTCCAGTGATGAAGTATATGTCCTCTACCTCAATCCACAAAGGCGTCTGAACAATGATAAAGGAATCCTCTCCTGGATCCCAGTAATTCACAAGAATTTCAAGAAATCTTGTGTTTGTCTTCATGTTTGGAATTTTGAAGAATTTTAATAAACTGCACCCTCTAGGAGAATCTAATGCCAAATGATATTCCATCAATTCATTATAAATGACACTGTGTTCCCTCTCTCTCCAACTGATAGACATCCTGCATCATTCAAGTTTTTCATTCATTAAATATTTGATTCAAAAAATTGCGTTGTGCATATGCAGGTTACTTTCCTACACAGTCGAGTCTACACACGAGTTCAATATGGTCAACCCATGTATACACAGAGTAAAATTAAGATTCCTGTGGTCAAATCATTTAAAAATAACTTGAAATTATTAGAAAATTCACTAATGATGAGATTGAGGGGATTAACTAGAAGATTCACGGTGATCCAACTGAGAAATTGGGCAGATTGAAGTTGTTGGTTTTTTGCTCCAGATATTTTTTCTCCAAATTCCTAAAGCAAAAATGAAAAATGTAAGTAAAAAGGTGTATTTATACCAAAATTTCAAAAAATTTCAAAACCCACTTTTATAAATTTTCTGTCTATTTTTTGAATTCGTTAAACTTTATGACCTTTTTGGCTTTCAAGTGTTAGGATAGGTTGTTTTCAGGACCAATTGAATATTTTGATACATTTTTTTACCACTTCAATTCCATGACCACAGACCCATCATGGTATGTATTGTTTTTAGCACTGTCATATATGTTAGGGAAATTCATTTTCTGTTGCATTCTACATTATAGCCTTTATACTGTGATATCTTGCCATAGGGTCGACCCCATCATGTTATTATTATTGAAACCATTTTCACTCGCCTATTTATAAAATCATGATGATATGGTAGAGCCATCCTTTACATGGGATTCCTAGTTAGATCCTCGCTAGCATATGTTTCCCATGCTGCAAAAATTGTGTAGGCTCGGGAGTCCTATTTAGTCCCACCATGACCTTTGCAATGAAGCTTCATTCTCCTTCTTCTTTGCTATATTTATATATTTATACCCTCGAGGCTCCCTCTTGTTAAGTTTTTCTACTGCATTGCATGTTGACTATTTGTATCATTTTTCCTTTAGGCTGGCTTCACTTGGAATCGTGTATAAGCTACTTTTTGACCATATCTTTCTGCAAAATAGGGCTTGCAATGACTTAGAATTTGCAACATGACACCCTTTTCCTGTGGAGAGAACATTTCTTTGAGTTTCATTTACCAGTTTCACCACCTTACATTGAGCATAGGATTGTTCCAACCCTAGGAACTAGTGCATCTGTTTCCAGACACTCGTTCTTTCCATTGTACTATAGGCATTATTTTATTCCTTTTTAGGCTTTTAGTATGAAAGAGACAAAAAATTTAAATATTTCAAAAAAGAGTGGGAATGGGACATTACTTCCATGATTGATGGCAACTAGAGTTATTTGTGTCTCCCTTGAACAAAGCACAAAAAGAAAAGTATTTTCTCCATTGGAATGGGATTTAGTTTGGCTTAGAAAAGCCATAACCTTGTTATTAAGTCAGTAATCCCCTGGTTGGTTATATTTTACAATCATATGGAGGGTTTTTTCATGTCTCTTACATGAAAATCTTATAGAAATTTATTTTATGCTGCCATATAGTCACATTTGAGTCATGCTTTTGTTCAAGGGAAGTAAACCCGATTCAGCCTTTTTGCGGTATCTCTTGAATCATTTTTAAGTTGGCCATACCCGACCTGTCAGAGTTATGTTCTATCACATCATCTATTTGGTCCTTTGCTCCTTCTAGTTAAGAAGGTCTCCATTGACTTCTTGCTAGTGGGTTTTCTCTTATTGACTTCGAAAAATTGCTCTAAGAGTAAACCTAGAGCTAGACCTTGGCCCTATATCCATTATTGATAGGTGACCTTGTGCTCAGCATCAATAAACGTCATGGGTCATTGACTGAGTAGTTTCCCTTTTGTTCAATGTCATCTTTAATTATCACACATTTGGATTCATGCAGTACCTTGTTTCCATTTGACCCTATTGGTGGATTCCTCACCTTTGTGACAACTTTCATTATTGGCTGGTTCAGAGGGTTTCTGTCGTGTGCTAGCTACATTTTGTGTACGCCGAAAATGTGATTTGTGTTGGTTACTTCATCTTTCTTCGTATGATTCCTTCAAAATTATTGGCCTGTGGGTTACAATCATGTTGGATTGATGTGGGATGCCTTATTGCCTTAATGCCTTATTTTCCGATCGAATCCAACTCATTGCTCTTGGAACAAGGTCTAGAGTCCTTTTTCAATACCTTAGGGTTTGCAGTCATTAGTGGAAGACTCCTTTACTACCGACAATGAGAATACATCAATGTCTCCTGATTAGTATATTCTCTCAAGTGTTTGAATTCAACTCCTTCATTCACATTTATTAGATTGTACTGGGGTAACTTGAATCTCATCATCATTATCGATGAGATGTCTCACGTTTGTTAGCGATATACATCAATGAACGATAATCAAACAATTTCTCACATGGTCGACTTCAACTCATTTATTCCCATAGTTTAATGTACCATGGTGATCGGTGAAGACCTCGGGTTTGAATCAACATGTTTTGGTTCATTTGACAACTACTTTAGTTTTCTACCAATGACACCATCCACATGATATGTTGCAGTTAATTACATCAACATATTATATGCTGGCACCCGAGTTGCGTGCAGTACCATTATTCCACTCTTTATGATTCAGCACTTGGAGATTCAGTTTTGTGACTTCAGTGATCAGATATATTTCTCAGCATCATTGATCGGTTCTTCTATATGTGATACTATGACATGAACTTGATATGTACTTTTTTGAGGTTGTGATTAGATGATCCACTATGTACTTTGCATTTTATTTTTTACTTGTATACATATTGGATCCACTCCATACTTGATATGTGGACATGCTTTACTTTCAATGAGCATGGGTATGTCCGCCTCATACATGAGATTACTTTGTGATCTGTTCCATTGGTTTTTGGCAGGCTGAAATCTGCCGAAATCTTCCCAAGTACTCAGATGATTCTTCTTATACACTTAATACATTTTGGCCACCATGTACCCCTTATGAACTCATATATAAGGGTTCATCTGTTATAGCATCATTTTCCACCTCTCTATACTTGATGCTCTATCTTATGGCCTTGGGAAAACCTTTCTCTTCAGACTTGGTGTTTTACCTAAAAAACATTATTTTGAATTCCATACACAACTCTTCCCTCTCAAAAGAGAGTACACATGTAGGTCCAGTTATACCCAACCTGCGTATATAATTTGAAATATGAAAAAAATAAAAAATTTCATATTTTTTGGGTGGGGTTTACAAGTTATACCGAAAGCCTACCCACAGGATCCCATGGCCTAACTGTATCCCAACTGAAACAAATGTTTTAGGGTGCTATAAATACACTTCATGGGAAGGCCTAAAGGGGAGAGAGAGATAGGTATTGATAATATAGCCATTTAGTCCCTGATCAAGTCTGCTTTATCCCTACTCATCCTACACTTCCCATATTATGGAAACCCCATTTCCCTCATGGAGATGTTCATTCCTCTTATATGAAATCCATGTGTATGCTTATAGAAGGATATTTTTAAGGATTGGTCTGGATGGATCTAGAGGATGGTTTCTCTTGGAGCCATGGTTGAACCAGGTGGTATTCCTCCACACATCTTTGCATACGTCAATAAAGAAGCTCTGTCCCATTCCTGATGTTCGTGATCTTAATTCTTTATACATGTTATGATCCTGTTGTGAATGATTTCATGTTATTTTGTGTATAATCTTATATCATCTAACACTAACATCTTGAATATTCTTTCAGTCATTACTATTATATGTGATTTTCTTAAGTGAGTTACAGGTTTTGGAGCACTAGGAGAAGTAGAGGGTTTGAACCCTACATGATCTCCTTTAAACGTAGGACCTATGAGTACGACCTATTCTTCCCATTATACTAGTTTAAGCATTAGGACTATAAATTTTATTGCTTGCTTGTTGTTGTATGCTTCTTGATTTGTTTGGGTTCTCAACCTAAACCCTAGGGTATTTCATCCCGTAACAGTCTCTACCCAAGTTGTCCCAGGCTCCAGAGTGTTTTTTACAACTAGGGCTTCCAGGACTAGTAACTCAACCCACAGTTGATTTTGGGCTTCCAGATTGTTTGTCTAACCAGGGCTTCTAGTACTAGTAACTCAACCTACCAAGGACTTCTAGAGAGTTTGTCTAACCAACGCTTATAGGACTAGTAACTCAACCCAAGATGTTATAGGGCTTCCATAGCATTTTTCCAACCAAGGCTTCAAGGAACTAGTAATTCAACCCATAGCCAAATGAACGTGAACACCAACCAGGAAAAAAATTCTAAAACCCACAACACCATGGCTATCCAAGAAATGGAAAGACTAGAAAAAACCACTGTCAATCTAAGAAATCCTCCATGCCAATGATATATCATAACCAATAAACCACATGCATATGGTACACATGCCAAAACTAACAAGGACATCATACATACAACTCAATACCTACAATAAAAATCCGTTGTAGTTGTTGATCCCGATGTCCTCTTTCACTTTTATACTCTTCCTTTTCCTTCTTGCTCCGAATACCAAGTATGCCACACTCCTCCAAGAGTGATCCAATAAAACTATAAGTTTTAAAGAGTATGAAAGAGAGAGAGAATATAATAAGAGCTCTAAATTTGAACCGATCAAAATCTAATACTAACCAAAAGCTAAACCAACAAAACCTACCAATTGATCCTCAAAAGAATTTTTATCAATGAGGCCTCTAATTTCTTCAATTTTCGATTATTTTCTTTCATTTTCCTCCTCACATGTAACTTGTGACCTTTCACCTTCCTTTTCTCCTATTTTCCATTATTTTCATAAATAAATGCCAAATAATACCTCTTGCCTTTCCAAAGCCTTTACCATTGCCTTTGCTAATTTCCCCTAGCCATAAAAAACCAAAGTGACACCCACTAGGATGTTTTTTCCACTATTCAAATTGGAATATGTGTCCCATGACCTTGTTCTTATATTTTTTTTTTTACATGGATTTTTAACTAGGGTTGCTATAGAACCCTCCCCCTTGGGGGAACACCATCCTCAGTTTTCAATGACACCTACAACCATCCAACCCACTGAAAAACCAAAACATACTGCTTATGGAGCTTTATAACACAACTTGTTGCAATATTTACAATAAACAACCTGCTGAAACAAAACAACAAACCTCTTACTGGAAATTTATAGTGACAAGTCATCACAATATTTACAATAACAACCACATATACTTATGCACATTTTCTTCAACCATAAAAAACACGTACTTTTTATGGAGCTTTATAAATCCATCTCGATACAATATTTAGAATAATATATACATATACACATATGCACATTTTATCAACCATAAAATAAAAGGATACGATGCCTGCATCCACAACAAGGGAAACGAGAGGCTCACACCGCCACCCTCAAAAGTAGTACCAAGATTCACCTCCTTCCCAAGAATTCCAGAATCCACTGCTAAAGTCAAAGTCTGCATCCAATGTCCAACGCTACAATCCTCCACCACTTGTCCTCTTAGTGAACAGTTACTGGCTCATTTTTCTAGGGAACACTCCCAATATGCATCTAATTGCAGCTGGAAATTCTAATGACCAAATCAGATCCATTCCTATCCTTCCCTTCTCTGCTACACAGTACCTTAGGAAATCCGATCACCCCCTTCCATGTAGTTACACACTTTCTAATTATTGTGGGCATCCCCTTGTCTACTACATAATCCCTAAGGTGACCCCTCCCTTGACAAGGTTTCCTCGCATCGAAAGGTCCCAAAACCAGGGCATATCCCTGCCTCCAAAAAAACATACCAGTCATAACATGCTCATGGAAATAAATGGACACTATTTAGTACAAGTGTCCCACAATGGCCCTACTCCTGAAATTATTTACCAACATATTGTTGCATGCTTCAATTCCTTTGTTGCTGCTACTAATTCTCGCAGTTGATTTCAACCACCCAACCAGGAATTTCCATGCATTCTTGTACCAAGCACACGAATTCCATTAGATTCAAAATAAATTGAAATAAATTCACATCATACCTCATCAGTGACCCATAAATAAGGTACACTTGCAATTTTTTTCACGTCCTGTCACAACAAGTCAAACTAGATATTTGATAAAATCATCATAAATAAACATATCACATCCAGTTAGCTCAAAACACAACCATCATAATAAAAATAACACATATAACCATTATAAACAAAAATCATAGATCATATGCATAATTAAATTGAAATAAAATACTAATACTTATCCTTTAATTGACCCTTTCTGTATGCACACTAGATTGGTTGCCACACTCAGAAAACACCCAGTGCCTTCTCTTCAACCTGTAATATCCCAAAATCGGGACTGCTAGCAAGACATGCCTGAAAAATGAATTTTTCAAGAATGGCTACTACAGCTCTTGAAATCATCCCTTGGATCCCTTATATCTGAGTATCTAAGTCGTAAATCCAAGAGGGTATAAAAAATAAATCCTGCTAGGTGGGTTAAACAGATCTCCCACACCTAGTTTCCTTGAAAAATGCCCCAAAGAGGGACTACAGCAATGATAAACAATTCTGCTTATAAAATAATGTAGTTTCTGCAGAGAAGTGATAAGAGGCTCATGAAATGTTCTTCAATAGTACTTACAGCAGAAATAAGTTTATACAATGAAGTTCATCAAATACATGGCTTAAAATACAAGTTATAAACAGAAGAAATCTCCTCAAAAGAGGGTTGCAACCACATGAATGACTGAAAAATGCTTTAATAACATCATTTTTATTAGGCTACAAATGTTTTTGATTACATATTAGATCTAGAGAAGATATATGTGCAACAGGTTTTATCTATATTAGATCCATACACTAGAATAGCTTCTCTTTCAGATCCCCTTGGGGTTTTCAGCAGAAAATGAGATACATGGAGTAGATCTGAATTTCTATGCAACAGATCTACAAATCTATTCAGAATTTCTGAAGCAAATGTAGAAATTAATAGATCATATCTGAAAGAAACATGGATTGGTTGGCCAATCCATGGATCACCACAGTGAAGGAATATTCCCCACACTAGAGATCTTTCTCCCAAAAGACTGCTAAATCACCCTGCAACTTTTGCTTTGCAAATAACACAGTTTAGGAAGATGAACTGTGTTGTGGCCTCTAATATGTGGTTTGGCCTGATGCCAAGATCTGATATTATGCTCCAATCATTAAATACACTCTTTCGGGAGGTTAAAAGACACACTCACTGAGAAGAGGCACTAGAATGTCTCAGATCTGAAAAGATCTAAACTCCACTTGCTACAGCTTACAAAGGCAAGAAAACCCTCACTGGATATGCATTGCAGTTGGAAGTAGAATCTTGGTATCCAACCAGATAGTGGACTAAGCAATACAAGCTCTCCCAAGAGCTACTCAATGGGAAGAGATGGAACTCCTAAACAGGAAATCCCAATGCTAAACAGCATATGCAATCTCATCTAAACAGCCAAGAAAGCTATTTTTCTAAGCAGACAACAAATCAGAAATCATATCATGAACAACCTCCATATGTTGCCTTCGCCTTCCTTTTATAAGATAAAATCTTGCCAAAACCCTAAACCACCTTCATTAACTTATCTCTTTCACACAAGAGACCTCCTTCTAGAATTACGTTGTGCCTCATTGATGAGCACTCTTCCAATACTGCGTTATAGATATGGTCAAGATTGACCCAGTCAAGTGGATTTGTTCTTTTCACACTCAAGTGTGTTTATTAAAGTGGCCCAGATTTACCCCTTTTCACATTGGGCATGGATTTATTCTTCCATTAAGAGTTTAATGACCCTCCTTTACATAATTATTCTTTGAACAAAGAAAACAAAATGAAATTGAATATTCCTATTAAAATAGGAATATTACAGTTCTCCCCTTTAGAATGTTGCGTGCCCTCAAGAAACTTACAAGGACTTTGAAAAATCTTCCAATGGAATTGTCTCCTCCCAAGGGTATAAGTGTGCTTTTGGTGAATGTACCAATTAGTTGTCATCATAAAGAAGTGGGAGATACATAGAAATAGTTTCTTGCTATCCATTGGTTCTCTCAAGGCATAAGAGATGGTAAATGTAGGGTACTTCAACCCCATGAGAGGCTTCAATCCCCATGCTATCATCCAAACAAAGTGAGCCATCCCGAGTAGCTCACAGAAAAAGTCACCAATTCCCCCCATTTTCATTGCGTAGGGGCTCCATGCATGGAAATGAGAGATGAGGATACTTAACTCACGTTATCCCTCTTCCCATTTTTGATGAATGTGGAGCTGCTGATCCTGGGTTGCAATAAAATAGTCCTCATGAAGCCAAAAGGAACTTGGAACTCCATGATTTTCTTCATTGATTCTAGTGAGTCTCCTTGCCCAATCTCCTATGCATATAATGATTATATTATATTCACCATATGTGCTCCAAAAGAAACATGGACTAAGTGTCATATGATATATTGGATGGTGAAAATAGTCCCTCCCTTGAGACCAGCATTGTCCATCATCTTGCTGCCTCAAATCATGGTGCAATAAGTGGCCATCCCACCACCTTCTTGCTGCAATAAGCTTCTTCAAAGCTTGGAAATGATGGATGATGATAGGTTTTGGTTGAACATGATTCCAGCAACACATGTCTTGCCCCAAGTACTCCCTTGTGAGAGATATTTTCTCATGACAAAAGCCCAATACATAACCCTTTGCATAAGAAAACGTAGTATATAAGGCGACAGTCACATAAGGTCCTATCCTCTTCTTGAAGTACAAATGAATATGGGAGATTGCATTCCCAATGGACACATTCACCCAATGTGTCATTCCTCCTTTCATGTTCATAACAAATATTGGAGCAATATTGACATCATGATATAAACAAGCTCCCTTATGCCACCTTATGAGAATGTTACATTCTCTCCCAACCCAAAGTACATACATGATTATGATATTCATTCTAGACAGAAATACATGTACATACATCATGGGCATAAGCAAATGTATGGACATGGAATTCATCATGGGGTGCCCATACTTCCTTCTTGTCAACCAAAGCAACCATGCCTCCTTCTTATGCATTCCTTTCTTGAAATACAAGGCATGAGACAAGAAAATCAAAAACTTTGGATGGTACCCACACTCACCCAATAGAAACCAGCACAGGTCATCTCGTCCCTGCTTCAGATCTAGATGTGGTAAGTGGTTTAAATGCTACTTACTTGCTGCCCTTATCATTCCACCATGGTTAAAGGTGAAATGTATATTTGGTGCTTTAGGGAAGCACCCATCATGTTGAAAAACCTCCCTTAGCTCATCAAGGGAGTGACCATGTTTGGAAATAGTTCTGGCCCATAGTTGGCCATGAAGTTTATATGGTAGGACACTCCTTTTAGGAGTCATGGCCTGCACATGTAAATTAAAAGAATGCATGCAATCATAAAGTAAAGTGTGATTTGCATAAGCATGCTTCTTACCCAAAGTCTCTAGCGCTGTGATAGTTCCTCCCTTGGCCAAATGTATCATCAATGTGCAAGGTTGAGAGAACACTTTGCTCTTTTCATCAAGGGGTTGCCCTAGTGGGCTCCTTCCAAGTAAGGAGACATCAAAGCATAGATCATGATAGAAATATGTATGGACTGATGTGTCCTTGCTTTTCTTGCATAGATCTTCATGCCTTCTTAGTGCATCACTCCTTTGAAATAAAGAGGGGTAAATGTTTCTTACCCTACGAAGCTTGACCTCCTCTTTATCTTCTGCAGTATTCAGGATCTCACCATCTGATAATGATGGCACATGCTGCTCATGGATTGTGCCATAATTTCTATATGTGAGACTCTTTGAAACTCCTTGCAAGAATGCAAGAGTTTCTCTTCTTGGATTAGTTGCCCCTTCTTCTTCTTCATGAAATGATAGAGATGCCTTTGTTATGATTGCGCTGTCACCCCTAGCCTTTTCTTCAATGGTGAAAAATGTATCATCATCAATAGGAGACCTTAGATCTTGGTCTACCTTTGAAGGAGGAATCTTCATGTCTTATTTTTGAGAAGAATACTCTTCATCCAATGAGGATCTTGCCCTGGGCAAGGTATCAAACAAGTTCACATTCTCCTCAATGGTCTTCATAGGTGGAGTTGGATTTGTAGATCCTCCCTTTGGCACATCTCCTCTCTTCCTCCTCATGAAGAAGTTGTTGATAGAACATGGTAGCTTTGATGATATGGATAAGTGCTCATACCCATAAGATGAGGATGTATATTTCTCCTCATGCATAGATCTTGTTGATCCAGTTGGGGAAAATTCATGGTATATCCCCTTTATTTCTCTGTTTTTTCCTTTAGGCTTAAACAGAGTTTGGAACAGAGTTCTTGAGTACTCTTTCCCTTCCATTCTTCCAAGCAAAGGGTTTTGACCCTTAATTTATGTGTCTTCCATGATATCAATCTTCTTCTTTTGTCTTCTCCCTTCCTTAAAAGACATCTTGGCTTGATGCTCACAGGCTGAGCCAAGGATCATGCTTTGATACCACTGTAATAACCCAAAATCGGGACTACTAGCAAGGCATGCCTGAAAAACACATTTTTCAGGAATGGTTGCTACAGCTCTTGAAATCAGACCTTGGATCCCTTATATCTAAGTATCTAAGTCCTAAATCCAAGAGGGTATCAAAAATAAATCCTTCTAGGTGGGTTAAACAAATCTCCCACACCTAGTTTCCTCTAAAAATGCCCCAAAGAGGGACTGCAACAATGATAAACTATTATGCTCAGAAAATAACGCAGTTTTTGCAGAGTAGTGATAGGAGGCTCATGAAATGTTCTTCAATAATACTTACAATAGAAATAATGTTATGCGTTGAAGTTCATCAAATACATGGCTGAAAATACAAGTTATAAACAGAAGAGATCTCCTCAAAAGAGGGCTACAACCACATGAATGACTAAAAACTTCCTTAACAACGTTATTTTTATTAGGCTACAACTGTTGTTAATTAAATATTAGATCAAAAGTAGATCTGTTTGTAAAAGGTTTGATCTATATTAGATCCATACACTAGAAGAGCTCCTCTTTCAGATCCCCTTGGGGTTTTCAGTAGAAAATGAGATACATGGAGTAGATCTGAATATCTCTGCAGCAGATCTACAGATCTGTTCATAATTTTTGAAGAAAATGTAGAAATTAATAGATCAGATGTTAAAGAAACATGGATTGGTTGGCCATTCCATGGATCACCACAGTGAAGGAAGATTCCCCACACTAGAGATCTTTCTCCCAAAAGACTACTAAATCACCTTGCAACTTCTCCTTTTCAAATAACACAGTTTAGGAAGATGAACTGCGCTGTGGCCTCTAATATGTGGTTTGGCCTGATGCCAAGATCTGATATTATGCTCCAATCATTCAATACACTTTTCTAGGAGGTTAAAAGACACACTCACTGAGAAGAGGCACTAGAATGTCTCATATCTGAAAATATATAAATTCCACTTGCTATAGCTTACAAAGGCAAGAAAACCCTCACTGGATCTGCGTTGCAGTTGGAAGTAGAAGCTTGGTCTCCAACCAGATAGTGGACTAAGCAATACAAGCTCTCCCAAGAGCTACTTAATGGGAAGAGATGGAACTCCTAAATAGGAAATCCCAATGCTAAAAAGCATATGCAATCTAGGCTAAACAACCAAGAAAGCTATTTTTCTAAGTAGACAACAAATCAGAAATCATATCATGAACAACCTCCATATGTTGCCTTCCCCTTCCTTTTATAAGATGAAAGCTTGCCAAAACCCTAAACCACCTTCATTAACTTATCTCTTTCACACAAGAGACCTCCTTCTAGAATTATGATGTGCCTCATTGATTAGCACTCCTCCAATACTGCGTTGTAGATATGGTCAAGATTGACCCAATCAAGTGGATTTGTTCTTTTCACACTCAAGTTTGTTTATTAAAGTGGCCCAGATTTATCCCTTTTCACATTGGGCATGGATTTATTCTTCCATTAGGAGTTTAATGACCCTCCTTTACATAATTATTCTTTGAACAAAGAAAACAAAATGAAATTGAATATTCCTATTAAAATAGGAATATTACACAACCACATACACATACACATAATATGCATTACATGCATACAACCACACATGACATACAACACCATACAATACACACACCTACACTTGGAATACAACACATACACCTACACCTGATGTACACCACAATACATATACATACACATAGCACAACACAATGAATACACATGTCACGATACCACGACTACACAATGCAAAAATGTAGTACCACACATACACAAAACAACATGTACAACATGAAAACAATACCACGTGTGCACAATACAACATGTAAGACATGCAAACAATACCATATGTAAAACAATACCACATGTACATCATGTATAGAATACCACTTGTATAAAGCACCGCCCGCACAACATGTACACAACACCACAGGTACACATAACCACCTGCACAACGTGTACACATCACCACCTGCACAACGTGTACACAACAACACATCACAACATGTACACAACACTACATTCACGACATGTACACAGCACTTCACACATCGTCCCATGTACAACATGTACACGACACCACATGCACACAACACCACATGTACATAGCACCATATATAAAACATGCACACCAATCCATATCTACACAACACCACATATGTAACATGCACAAAGCACGATATGTACACAACACTGCATATCCAACAAGCACATAACACCATATGTACATTTCACCACATATCCAACATGTGTACAACATCATATGTACACAAAACTGCATAAACAATGTGTACAAAACACCATCTATACCCCTTGTACATAATATTGCATAAACAACATGTACACACATTATATATACAAAACACCACATGAACACAACATCATAGGTGCAACATGTACAACATATACAACATATACACAACCATAGTACCACACACTAACTCTACCAAGAAACCTTGCTTCTAGTGTCTTTCCACTATTCATGCTTGTTCAACATGTCACATATCACATTTCTTTCATTCCACTGACGTATCTGTTAGCATTACCTATGCATAACATAAACATAGGCATAATACAAGAATATAATATCAATTTATATCCACATGATAATGACCTTCTAGATTTGTCACGATTACTTTTCCCACTTGATTCCTCATAAAACAAGAACCACTTCATGTCATTCACCTGCATAAGAAATAATTCCTCCACAATAATGATCCCTGATGACCTTGCAGACAAAAACATGCATGCGTACATACACATATACATAAAAACATTAGCATAAAACAATCATGATCACTGACGGATATGTCAGACAATGACGTAAATACATACATATATACATACAAACATCAACATAAAAGAATCATGATCCCTGATGACCCTATCAGACAAAGGCATACATACATACATATATAGACATCATCATAATCAGAGTCACAACATAATTACCGGATATCATAAATGGAAAATTTTAGGGGCTAATATTCACAGGTGGGTTAATTTTCCATGATTTTCCACAAAAAAATTCCATTTTCCATTTTTTATAAAAATGATTCTCCCAAATTTTACAATATAAAATTATTTTACCTTAAGAATCACCAACATTATATAGAGATTAAATATAAAATCATTTTACAATATATTAATAAATATTTTATAGTTTTCATATTAGGGATCACTAGTGAGATTCGCCAATGTTTTTAAACTTCAAGATAATTTTTCATCCTTAAAATTTTCCCTAATCATAAGGTTAAGGTTTTAATAGAAATTCCTTTATCCGAGCATAACATGCAAAACATTGAAAACAATAGTTCCAAACATAGCCAAGTAATCTGATGCCTCTAATCCATTTACCTTACCTTTCTCATAATTGTCCTGCCACCATCCATTTATCCTAATGGACCCAACCAATCCAATTAGATGTCATACTCTTGCCTTCAACTTACCTTTAATTATGCACCAGGTTGAACATCCAAGTCTTACATTACCTTTTGGGTTTCATCCGACTCCTCCCGAACTCCATTGACTTTCTCTTTCACAACCTATTCTCGAGACTCTCAAAACATAAAAGGAAATACCAAGAGACCAACAATAATAAAACCATGAAAACCAATAAAAATAAAACACCACAACAGAGTGGCATTTCCATGAACCATACATAAACAAAAATTAAAATGAAGTGCAAACAAATCACAAAGTGCCAATAGCACAAAACTAGCAACAAAAACCATGACTCAATCCCCATGGGTCCCAAGTGTTTCCAAGGGAAAGCTCAACCCTATCCTTATTCAATATTTCATAGTAGTCTCTTTTTCCATGCAATCCCCTTCATCATATTTTCATAAACACATAATTATCAGTGCATAAATAAATACACAATATACCAATTATCTTACCTTGTCGTGCTAATACCAAGCATGTGTCCCTACAACTATTCACACTTTTAAGTTACATGTTCCAAAGATCGAGACATTATATGATATATCTATTAATTCAAAATCAACCTTTACCAAGACTACAAACGTATCATAATCTACTAATGGTCACTAGTCATAATTCTACCACTAGCACCCACTTAGACTCAAGTACATATAAGTTGTTCTCATCACATATGTGTTAGTGCAACCATCTCAAACAAAGATCATTCCTTCATGCAATATTATAGACATATACTCATATCATGCAATTATTCAAACATTCAAAGAACTTGTAAACATACCAAAGTTAGATAAATCAATTAGACTCATAATCAAACTCATACCTCAATGTATCTTAAGGGAGGCTATCTTGTTTGCACAATTAATCTAGATCAGTACGACATAACTTCACACATATCAAATCAAACATAAATTATGTCATATTTCCATAATAGTAACTAGCTAACATGTTCACATCATGAACTCATGAACAATTGACATTCATGCATAATAATCACATCTGCACAACTGATCTAAATTAGTATAACATAAAATCACAAGTATATTAAATCATACCTGAATGACATAATCATAATCGTATGCATAGGTCCATCCAAATTAGCATAAAACATAATAAAATCAAGACCTCAACTTCAATGACCATAATCATCAAGCATATGACCACAATTCATACAACAACATGTTACTATCAATAATGAATCTCTGACGCATGTGCATATGTCTGCACCGATCAACTAACATCTACCATGTATGTAACCAAAAAAACCATAGACTAAAAAACATGTACATAACCATAATTATTATAACAACCATTAGCCAACATACCTTCATACCCAATATACAAACCTATATGATGATATGTTCTTACCATGAGCTCTAGTGTTTCAACCTCACTTGGATGATCTTCATCTCCTTCTCTATCTCAGGAAAAACATCAACATCATAACATACTAGCAGCGTCATGATGACATAAAATACAATAATGAACCTATGCACAACAACCATAACCATGAAAATGCATGCACAACAACATATAGACACTGACATGCATAAAAAATGCATATACAACTGACATGCATTCATGACAGCACATCCAAACATCAACATCATCAACTTCTACATGACAACCCAACTGCAAAAAAGACCATCACCATGCAGAAATAATAAGCACATAGACCACAAGAATAAGGACACATATGCAACTAACATGTACATATTACAACACAATCATACAATGAGAACATAAATTAGATATCACCCGAGGAGAACGGAACCATGCTCTAATATCACTCTATAACCACCCTCCTTCCAAATTTACCCAAGTTAACCAGTCCACTGGGGTAAACATGTGATGAGAGGCTACTATGATGTGATTCAAATTCCCATATATAGTTAAGGAAGTGGAACTGAAAAAGCAAAACCATTATGACCTTCCTCGGGAGATATAAGCCCTTCAAGTGGAAACAAACCCTTCCAAGTGCTTAACACCTAAGACAACTTGTAATTTACTACTATGGACCCTCAACTGCTCCCATGACAAGGCATGCATGCGACTGAGGCCTTCTAGTTGCTCCCACATCAAGGCATGCCAGTGATTGTGGCATTTTTAGGTAGTTATGAGCCAGCGACGCCAGATTCTAAGCCAATTTTTTAGGGCTAGGTCTTAGGCCATTTACCAGAACTTCATGAAACCTTCAGAAATGATAAACAACAATGGAATAAGGTTACTGATGCAAAAATTTTATCAATAAATTTATCTGATCCTTATTAGCCATGACAATAATTTCATCAAACATGTCACAAATATGTAATCTACAGGTCATAACAATAGATCTGAGCATAGGGTCTCATACTTATATGAGAATCGATAAGAAGCATTGATGCCTTATCACAATAGTTTCATTATCATAAATTAGGTGATATATTCATTGTTCATTCATTTTATAATCAAAACACGATGAGAGCCATACATCAAGTTTGTGACAAAATATCCTCATAACTAGAATATAACCAATAAAAATAATAAGGATATAACGACCATAAAAGCCACATATGAACTATTATATTTATCCATCAAATACAAGACGGAAAGATCTTTTATTAACATATTTTTGGAACGGGGTTCCCTAAGCTACGTTTTTGATATAATTTTGTAATAGTTGGTATTGCGTAGGGGTTTTGGAATGAGTCAAAGCCCCTAATGTTATGTAATGGGCCAAAGGGTAGATCTAGGATCCGCAAACCACGGTTTGTGGACCATATGATAGAAAAGGATACGATGGTATAAATAGATAGATAGTTGGGTCTAGTAAGAAGAAATATTGATGTTGCGAATGAACCGTTGAGATCTGTCTTGGGTAGTTTTGGGTAAGGACTCCTACTGACTGTGTGCATGGAGCTCCTCATTCCTACTGTGTGCGGACCCCACTGGCTGTGTGTGCGGGCTTTGTCTTGGGTTTATACTTGGGTTTTTGGATATTAATGAATGCAGAATCTGTTTAAAGTATCTTTTTGATATCTAGACTGGTCATATTTATTACTGAAGTGTTTATATGTTATTTATTTACGTTGCAAATGTATCTGCGAACTATGAATTAGCTGTGATTGTAATGTTATGTGGTGATAATTGTTGATGCACACATGGATGCAAATGTATTTTTCAGATTTGTTAATGATAGTGGCTTTGTTTATGGTTACATGCTAATTATACTGTTAAAAGCTCGATAATAGGCTTATTTTGGTGTGAACCTGATAGATTCAACGAATATCTACATTAATTACCTACTCTCTCTGAGGTTGCAGAAACCTGGTTCTAACACCCACCCATACTACTTTGGGTGAAACATTGGCCTTAGAAAGTAGGTCATTACCGAAAGGGACAGTAGTAAATGGGTTTGTTGGAAAACCTTAACTCCGAACCTAGGTCAAGACCCCTAAAGCCAAAAAATGGTTCCGTTGTTGGGATCAAGAGAATTTTGAGAGAGAGATCAGGTAATTCCACGAGGCCATTGGAGACCTGAGAAATTGGAGCTCGAAGACTGGTTCGAAAGACAGATTCAAGAATTTTCTATAAAATAGAATCGCAACACGAAGCTAATGGCCAAGAAGACGAAGAACAAATAAATTTTCACTAATGTATATGAAATTTTCTTTGTAAAGTTTGCGCAAGAGCTCCAGGGCTCATAAAATTTTAGACGTGTTGGAAAGACGATCAGATTACATGGTGGACTTTGGAATTGATTCAATAGTTGGAAAAGACTGAAAACACAATCACCCGTACCATGGATCATTATGTGGACAGCATGCTGGGAGGGTTTTTAACAGAATTTGTAGTTGATTAGTTCGTATCCTACTCTGAGGCAGAGTGGAGGTTCTTCAAAGGATTTCAGGGTAATTTCTTGCAAACATTGCCATTACTAATTAAAATATTACTGTGCGAAAAGGGCATTCTGTGTAGCCACACCAAATGAATGACCTCTGATCAGTGAGAGTAAAACATGAACTGGTAAGTACTACTAAACCAATCGAGAAGGGGATAGATCCATCTACAACCCATTAAGAGAGTCGGTTGCACACACAGGAAGTAGTCCTCTGGCTACACTACCTTCAAGTCAGCATAAGGGTGAGAACTCCCCCACACCTCTGCCACCACCGGAAGAAGATATGGCCACACACATGAATCTACCCACCTTCAAGGGTGTAGGAGACGAATATAGGGACCGATTTTGGTTCGTAGCGGAATCCGTATGGACTGCACATAATGCGGCTTGTGATGCTGTAAAGAGGGCGCAGCTATCCATCACCTTTGAAGGGAGGGACCTGGATTGGTACATGGGGTATGTAGGCCAGCATGTGGATCCATATATTCAAGATATTAAAAATTATTTAAAACAACAGTTTCGAAAGCATAAATCCTACTCTTATCTGGTGGTTGACTTGAAAGTATTTGGACAAGGACCCACTGAGTCAGTATGGGAGGCTAATCAGTGGCTGAAGAAGGTTATCGGGGATGGGGAATTTCAGTATGATGATAGACAGCACAAGGAATGGTTCATCGCCATGTTATTACCTCACTTGCGCAAACCTATGGGTCAGCAAGCGATCACGATGCAAGAGAAATCCTTGGAGATTGCTATGAGGCTGGTAGCTGCACTGAGAGATGATGCCCAGTTTGGGGTACAACAGATCTAGGGGCAGCTGGAGGAAATGCACCTCGAAATCCAGAATCTGTGGAAAGAGCAGGGAAAAGAAGCTAGCCCAAACATATGTTGCATAAGATGCAGGGTGTTCGGCCACACCAAGGATCAGTGTCCTCTGTTGGCAGACTACATGCAGGCTGGGGGGCCCAGCCCATTGCATCCTAAAGAGGCAGTAAAACCAAGTGGTCCGGCATTATGGTGCGTTGACTATCGCGTAGTTGGACTACATGATACCAATCACTACCCCCATCTTGGTGCTTATGTTCCAGAGTTGAAGCTATAATGGTGCAGATTCTGCTCATCTGTGGGACATGCTAAACATAACTATCGGACATATGACTTAATGATAGACGGAGGAAACCTATACAAGGTACAGACTGACCCTTCTTCACCACTATATCCCTCAGGCAGAGGAGGTTCCCCAACCAAAGGCAGGGGAGGGGGAGGAGGTGGAAGTGCAGTTCGGGGAAGAGGGAAATTGATCTGTTATAACTGTGGAGAAGTAGGACACTTTGCAAGGGACTGTCTGAACCCTGCGTGACAATATTTCCGATATTGTAGACAATTGGATCATGTGATCAAATATTTTCCAGTACCAATAGTGAAAATGCGGGAAAAAAAAAAGACACCAACACAGAATGTGTAAAGGGTCAAGGTAGAACCGCGTGATGAGGGACCTAGTCTTAATGCCATAACACGTAGCGGCATGGCTACTGGAGGAGCTGAGGAAAGGGCTGCCACTGAACCCTTTATCCGGAAAGCTACTGTTAAACAAGAAATCTTGGACCTACAAAAGGAGAAAGAAACCTTCATTAAAGCTCGCAAAGACTTTACCAAGGATGAGGCATCTACTTCCAAGGCTCCAACAAGCCTATGAGGAGACGACGAAGTTAAACCCTTCCTACAAGCATGTATGAAGCTACTACGCAGCCAGAAGGAAGTAGAAAATATTGAAGCACTGACAGATAGTTGTGCAGAAAGAATTGACCCTCCCCCAGAAGTTAAGGATGTTCACAAAATATACAAGCATAAGAAGTGCACTGGTCGGGAAATGCAGATAATAGCACAGATCGACGACTATGAAATGGATCAGGTCATCCTGGATCTGGGATCTAATGCGAACGTCATGCCCATGCAGACATGGCAGAGGATGGGAGAACCTAAGCTGGAATGGTCTACTATAAAGTTGTGCATGGCTAACTAGCAAAAGATCATACAGTTTTGGAGACTGTCAATGATTATGGTAGATATCGCAGGGGTTAAGGTATGCGCGGATTTTGAGGTAATTCAAATTATGGAAGATGCAGACCCTTATCCTGCACTCTTGGGACTAGAATGGGTGATAGACATGGGAGGCATTATCAACTTGAAAAAAAGGAGCATGGTTTTTTAGAATGAAGATACGAGAGTGATAATCCCTCTAGACCCTGCGAAAGGAGAGCGGTATACATAACCTGTGCGCGAAGAAGACAACGTTGATCATATTTATAAACTCACCGCCTAGGATGAGGATTGGATTAATCCTACAGCTGATGGTGTACTTTTCTGGGAGAAAGATAGTGAATTCCTCTCTGACTCCAACGTGGAGATCGAAAATTCACAGAATTAGTTACATGATGTATCTGCGTGTTGTGGTAAAACACAACCCCCCATTTTTTACTTATGTACTTCAAATAATGGGGACCCTTTCTACAATTTTTTTGGCTAAACACCTTTTAGAATTTTCATTAAGTTAATTATCCTACATTTTTGTCATTTTTTCATACTCCTTATAATTTTGTTTTGATTGTTTTATTGAATCTGTTTTTTCACAAGCTTTCCAAAGATTCTTGTTTCACTTCATTTGGTCAACCGGTTTGTAAATGACACTCTTTTAAAGTTTGATCATTTTCTCGCTTAAGCTAAAAAATGTATAAAGTGTACGAATATTTTAATTCTTGTAGTTAAAATATTCATTCATTGTAAATATGAACTCTTAAGTTAATTTCTTTCATTTTCATTAATGATCCTACTAAATGACCTAGCCAAATTATAGAGCATTTAAAAAGCACATTTTTCGAGATTTTGGTAATTTATCATAATTTCATTTTTTAAAACGAAATGCCAAACTAAAAATTTCATAATTATCAAAGTGGTTGTAGTTTAGAATTGGAAAATCTTGCTCTAAATGGACCACACTTTGTTTCATTTTTAAATTAACCAAATTCCAAATAATATGGATCTCAATTAAAAATAATAATAATTTATAACACGATCACATCCATCGAAATCGCACTTTGCAAAATTTAAAACGAACTAAGTTTTCAAAAACCCGATGGAGGTTTTTCATGCGATGCAATGTTAGGTTTTTTATGCGATACAAATTCAATACTAAAAATAACCAAAGTCATTTTCCCCTCACGTGTGTTTTGAGGCTTAACTCATTTCATTCATTCACATGAGTAAAAGGGTAAGGTAATATAAGTACTTTGACTTTTAATATATTATATTAAAACATTTTAATATAATTAATATATAATATATTATTAATTTAATTAAATTAAAATTTTATTGTATCTTTTAGTTAGTTAGTTTAATATTAATTAATAGTTAATAGGTAAACAATTAATTTATTTATGATTAACAATTAAATTAATATTAATTAAATAATAATTAAAATTTAATATTAGGATTGAAATTTAATTTAGGATTAAATTTTAATTAAAAAAATTTGATTTTTAGCTCAAGCAACAGAAAATTTCAGTTTTTGGCAATTGTAATACACCAACCTTAGAAGCTCATAAATGGAATTTTACTTGACCAAATGAGACCCAAGATGGCTCATTAGATAGATAAAATCATGGAGAACATTTTTGAAGTTGTTCCATTTCCAGATTTGATCATTTATTTGATCTAAAATTTAGCAGAAGATTATGCTCCGAATTTTTAACAATATTAATTTTCTGAGTTTTATTTTCTGCATTTTAATTTGCCCACAACTTCTTCTAAATGTAGATCCATTTGGAAATGATATCCTTGGCCAATTATATCGGCACAAAAATCAAAAGAAAGCTTATATTTCCTTTTTCAATTATTTATTTAATTAATTTTTTATTGGATTTATTTTAATTTCTAGATTTTGCATTTTTATTTTTATTTTGTTTTGATTTTTTTTTCAAGAAAACAGTTGAAGAAATAAAGCTTTCAATCAATGAGAAGGCTCCAACAATTGAAAATATGATTTTGAACCAATGAAAATTGATGGAGCAAAGCCACTCTTCAACAAACTTTCCTATGAAGAATTCATTTGCATATATTATTAATAGATGTTTGCAAAATGTAATACAGTCTTCTCTCCTTTACAATTCTGGAATTCTAAAAGCACTTCTGTAATAGGAATTTAGAGTTGTAGAGTGAGAGGAGAAGAATCTCAGATCTGGAGATTATTGAGATTTTTCTTTTACATTCTGAGTTATATATAATGAACAGAGTCTTGCACTACTGTAGCTCTGATTTTGAAAACAAAATTTCAGGCATTGTAAAACACTGTTAGAGACCGGAGTTGGAGAAATGGACTTAATAAATCGGTATTTATAATACTATTATTTTAAATGTTGGTTTCATTTTATAACAGGAATGTGTCAATTTACTAGTATACTTGTGTACTTATGTAGGTATGAGTAATTTGTCTTAATTTATGTTATTATTTATCTCTACTCTTATGGATTGAATTTGGATTTCTGAGTAACTATTTTCTTAGAAATCTGTCTTATAAAATTGATTTATTGAATAGTGATATGTTGTGAACTATTTCCACATGTTATTTTTTAATTATTCTAGTTACAGATTAAATGATCAATATCATTTTGAGAACTACTTCCTGAGTGTTGTTGATTGATTATTTCAGTTAAGAGGTCTCTAGGAAGGATGTGTTTGGTATTCACAATATCAGTTAATTGAACTATTTCGTTAGCTTGATATTCATTTAAAACAAACATATTTAAATCTCAATTATTTAAAATATGTTGCTCTCAGTTAGGATAGATCTATATCTGCCTAATTGAGATAGGATTAAAATAGTTTCTTTTGCTTGAATCTTAGAATAATATTGCATATAGATTAAATTCTACATCCTTAAAAATTCCTCTTCCCAAAGAGGAAAAACTTTAGTTGTGGCTTGGCTAAGCCCAAATTAGCTTAAGGATCACTTTCTTGCCAGATCAGCAAGAGAAATGATCTGATGTCTTTTTCCCATTGGTAAACAAAATTCATATTTTAAGCCAATGGAGATTGAGAGAAGGTAATTGGACCTAGTTAAACCAGTTGGAGCCACCATTCCAAACAGAAGAGGAAATGCTTTAAGGTCTGGACCGGGTGGTCATCCCCCATTTTGTTGCAACGAATTTCAAGGCCTCAAAATTTTTGGCGCTAGAAGGAAGGCCTGAGACTTTTTTTCCTTTGGAGTCTTTATATTCTAATATTTTATTTTTATTAGAATGGCTCCTTTAAAATTTCCAATTTGGAGTTGTATTTCTAGATGAGCACCTTCCAATAATCCACCAAAAATAGTAAGATACTTGTCTCAGGTAAAGTTTAATGGTAAGAGGAATACTTCTGCATTTGATCATACTTTACAATTCATTCAAAAAATTTCAAATTCTACTTTTCATGATATTGATGAAGATATTTTATGCAGGGTTTTTACTCTTACATTATTGGCAAAAGCCAGAAGCTAGTGTCAATCACTTCCAATTTTCTCAATCCGCACTTGGGAACAATTTATTACAATATTCCTTTGTAAATTTTATGGATATATCTACAAACAGGTATGTGATGATTTTGAATATCTACGAAGATTTCAAGGTGAGTCTTTAATTAATTTTACCATCAGGTTTCGTTTAAATTGTTTGAAATTTAAAATTGAAGATAAACCTTCGAAACAAAAATTATTAGATTGGTTTGAACATATTTTCTCTCTTCCTTCCATTCATAACTCATGTGAAATTATTTCAAACTTTGATCAATTTCCTCCTAATTTAATTGACATAAGTAAGAATTCCAATATGGAGGTACAAACAAATGATGATAAAGTGGCCTCTATTTTGTATAATCAATTCCTTCAATTTCTGCACATTTCATACAATATTGAGAAAGATCAAGGTGCACCTTCACATGTCAATGAATCTTAATCACAAAGCTTGAAAATTTTCACTCATCAACCGCAAGAAAATATTAGCAGCAGCATTGAAGAAGATACCGCTTTGAAATCTAAAAATCACCATGCATTAGAATCAGAAAATCAAATCATAATCTGGCAAGTACCAACAGCAATTAAAGTTTCCAATAATACGCAATCTGCTGTAAAAATTTCTGAATTCTCTTATGATGAGTAGATTCCAAATTCATATCAACAAAGCAACATTCTTCAAGAAAGCACAATTATTCAAGTAAATGATCTTAAATATGAAATTTGCAATGAAGAAAATGCACAAGAGTTTTCAAATAGAGATATTTTCAATGGCATTGTTTCGGATTCATATTTTTCTCTTTATCCTGATAATTTTTCTTATAGTAATTTAACCTCTCTTCACATTAAAATATTTCAGAAAACAAAGAGGTTGATCTAAATGAATTTCCAATTAGTTTTTATCAGGATAGAGAATTAAATAATGATCATTCTTCTGGCATTAATGAACATGAGCTAAATATTCCTTCTTGTTTTGATACATCGAATAAAATCGAAAGGAATTCTAATGAATGTCTTGAGATTATTTATGATAGTTACTTTGACGTTGAGGATATTGATTTGTCTTCTTTAAAATTGAATCCTCATGATCAAAGTCTAATCACATGTGAAAATGAAGAACACTCTAATTTAGAAATTATTCGAAATAGTTCTCATTTTCAAACAAATAATCATACTTATGATTTCAGCATTCAAGAAACCATTCCAATCTATGATTTATATGATGATCAAGCTCGCATTCCCATTCATAGTCATAGCCTTTTCTCTAATTCAGAAATAGGTATCAACAATCATTTTAATTGCATTATTCTACCCAATTCTTGTGAAGAGGAAATTGCTTTAAATCAGTCCCAATTGTATTGTAACAATAATTGTAACACTACTGTAAACTATGATTCAATTTTGTTATTATTTCATCATTAATTTTTAACTTCAGAATTATTTTCTGTTTTTATTCCTAGATTTTTAGATACTTTGTGCTGGCATATTGAACAACTCAAAATCAAACACTCAATTTATGCATTGCCTCAATGAGAAAAAGAAGTTTCAAATTATAGTTGTGAACATCAAAAGTTATTAAACTTCCAATTTCAATTGATGTTCATTCCTTATCAATTACTCCTTACTTCTCAAGATCAGTGTCAACAAGAAAATATATTTTCACAATATGACCAACAATCTAATTCAACTAATAATCTTCTGTTGCATCTATCAGACTTCCATCCATTTTTCATTGATCAATTTGAAAGACATTTGGAAAGTTTTACTTCACAGAAGATCATTAATAAATTAACACTTAAACATAATGCTAACAAAATCACACAGGCCATTGTTGTTGAAAGATCATTTTTACAACCTGGCCTGCCATCTTCTCTTTCAAACTACTCCCACTCAATAATGGAAATCCATCCAGATTTCTATGATCCAATTGAAATTCAGTTGGAAATGACATTTCAAGAGAAGGTAATGGTGAATAAACTACTAATAATACAGATACATTCTATTTTTAGATTTAGTTTTCTTAGATTAATTATATTTGCACTTTTACTAATGTTTGACATGTACATACATGCAGGAATTAAAATGCTTACATGGTTTCATTGGAAATATGACTATACCTAGTCATATTTCCTTCATTGAGTTAGAAATAGGAATAGATTAATTTTCTTTTCTGTTTTCATTTATTTCAGATTTTCAGATTTTCAATAAAACAAGTAATGAATCCAATTTATTTTGGGCATCCCATTTCAATTGTAGAAAACAACCTAGAGTATTTTAGAAAGCTCTTGAATTATGAGATCATAATTATTTGTCAAGCCTTCAATTTTCTTGTTTCTCACAATTCATAACATTGATCATACATGAAGAAATTCCAAGAATTTTCTACCACTTGACAAATTTTTGATTCACAAGTAATTCTAAGAACTCGTTTTTACCACTCTTATCTTCTGATTTAATTTTGGAAATGATGTAATTCGAAAAAATTCATTACTTAGCATTTTAGATTAAACTAAGAAGGTGATGTTGAACTTATGAAAATTTTGAGAAAATTTGAGAGAACTTGAAGCTTCAAAGAGGTAAAATTTATAGTAAATTATCTTCCAGGTATGTGTTTACAGGTTCATCATCATCTATTATTTATTTTTCTTTCAAAGGTTGTTTCTCATCTCTATTTTTTTTGTCTGCATATCTTCATTAACTTGATTATGTAGATCTAATATAAGCAAGAAGCCAACCCTTGTTTCCAAAATCTACATGTTCAGGATACTATTTATGATTTCACCTGAAATTTGAAGGATATCTAAATTTTGCTAATATTGAAATCCTGATAAATCTTAAATAATTGTCGGAATAATCATATAAAATCATTTTTTTCACAACTCTCTTTATAAAAAGTTCTGATAAAATTAATTTCCAATTAAAAAATTTCGACAGTTAATTAAATTATTAAAGGGTTATTTATTTTAAAGCAAAGTTAAATCACTCACTTTCTTTTTTGAATTGAATACTTTAAATAAATCATCGACCCCACATATGGCTCATTGTATATCACAAATAGCATATCAGAGGGCTCTAAAATGAGCATACACCAAATATCTTCGATCTCCCGATATTCGCGTTCCCTCCGATCTCTGATGATCTTTCCGTCTGATATCGCATCATCCATATCACAACTATTTGTATCAAAATATTCCATCGGAAGCGACTCTTAGAATTTACTCATAAATATTGTTGATACAATACCTTTGATATTCTTTTTCACTCATTCTCTCGTATATCACATTTCGCATTCATATATTCGATAATTGATTTCTACAAATATTGTGATGACCACACCATTCTGGACCCGATATAAAAGTTAAATCAAGTTCATAAAAATATCGCATCCATTCAATCGCAATAATGGTAGGGGCATAGGTTTAAAAAGTCTCGATGTCCTAGACCCAATATGAGATTAAATCCATGTAATAAAAATATCGGTTCCATTCTCAATCAGCATATTAACACACAATAAGTTATTGGAATTGTGATACAAAGCAGAAAAGTAAGGGAGCAATGAGGACCGTTAGATCTGAGTGAGATCAACGGTGGAGTTTAAATCGCACCCAGCAAGGTTTCGCATATCGGAAATTTTAATGGTTATTGTTAAGACCTCGCCCGGTAAATTATATTAGTTGCAATGCGATAAAAGATAAGGTAAGGTTATTCCATTGCGATGCAATGATACACATATCACATATCGCACGAGATAAGTAATATGTTAAACAATAAAACTTGCAACGAGCAATGTGGAGTTCATTGCAAATTGCGAAATTGCAAAATCGCAAAATTGAAAAAGAGTTAAGTTTTGAAATCTGCGGGAAGGTAAGATGTAAAAGATGCGAAGTGAAACCGTTCATGATTGGTCACCATTTGTTTGGGCGGTAAAACCAAAGTTTTGCACATATATTTTGATATTTGCAATCACATTGCATTAACCGTTTATCACATTTTCATTATCGAAACAATTATATCGGCGTTTCAGTTCATTCACAAAATTTAATCTTCCGATATGACTATTCTTCGATATCGCATTCATCCCTTCGCAGTTTCTCATTGCACATGCTTATCACGTGACATTTCCATCACAATGATTATATCGCATTACTAAACACAAATAAATCTTTGTCTTCAAGATCTTTTGATGCGATAAACATTAATATTTGTCTTTCCACCATTTTATTTTAAATTATTATGGAAAGAGCTCAATCGCATATCAGCAAAAGTGGAAGTCGCGGATTTTAAGTTATGCATGGTAAAGAATCTCACGATATGAAAAAGTCAACAAAGGCAATGTACCGATGATTAATTTATAATTTTAATTTTCTTTTATTCTGAATTTACCTCCATACTTATCGTATAAAGATGCAAATCCTCTTTATATATTGTTACATTATTCAGGATTTTGAATCAACTTTAATATTTTGAGGCTGATATAAATTCAAAATGGAAGAATAAAAAATAACATTCATCATTTCAATTCGTAAGGAATCACATCTTCATCCTCATTTATGATGGATTCAATTTATTTATGATTCTTTGAACATGAAACATTGCTTTCTTTTAGTTTACTGCTTATTTTACTTTAGATTTAATAAATAATGATTTTGGGTCAATAAAAATTCTTCATTATTTTAATTCTAATTCAAGAAAGAAGTTAACTCGCATTGAAGAAAATCATCTTTCTCAGGTAGGATTAAATGCAGTTCTTCAATGGTAAGTTTCATGTACCCACTTTCATTTATTTCCATTTCTTCATTTTTGTTTTATTTTTTCTGATCTTGAACTGTTTCTACAGGTCTTCATAAACCATTCACACCTCTACCAAATCAGTTTTCGAAGTTCATTTTCTTTTACTCTTTGAGATTCTTGAAAGATAAACAGTAATGAGTCTCATCAAATCAGCTAGACTAGGGAGTTTTTGAACCTTTAGTCTGTTTCTTTAAAGCATTAATTTTATTAGAAAATAGTTAAGATGTTTTTATGCAGGGTTTGCCTTGAAAAATAAAATTTGCAACAGACAAAAACTTCTCATTCAACATATTATCTATCATAACTGCTATCCACCTTCTACATCTTGAGAGCCTTATTTTTATATAACCCTGCAAGATAAAAATTTTAAAAATCTCAATACAAGAATGAACGTACATATGCTTATTTTCTTTTATAATCCTTTGTTGAGCAATTCATATAAGTGATCTTGTTAGAGTTTAGCTTTTAAATTTTGTTTTTCTTTCAATTTTTATTTCTTCATTTTTATTTTGTTGATTTCTTCTTTTACTTTAGTTCAGGAATTATTTTCCTTTTGTTTTCAGTTTTGATTTGATTTTGGTGACTTTGTCATGATTTATGTGAAAAGAATTTTTCTCACCTTACAATTGTTGACATGCATGACAAATAATTTACTCTATCTATTTAAGTGAATTTCATTTATCATTAAAGGCATATCTTTATGGAACCATAAATTCATCTTGCTTTAAATATTTTTCATGGAGGAACACACATCCTTTCAAGTGATTGAGTTTATTTTTCCAAGGAAAGAACTGATTTGAGTTTAATTCAATGAATTCCTCTCACCCCTCCACATAAAAAACCTCTGATTGATAGTTGCAGGGAAAGAATTTGGAGCAAACATTATAAAAGTACTATGTCCATTAAACATAAAATCTCTGTTTGCCAGCTCACCTCTTTCACTCAAATACATCATAAATAAAAAGCTTTCAAATGCGCTTATCAAAAGAGTGATAAAAAGAGGAAGTATGGGAAATACAAGTAAACCCGTCGGGGCTATGCATGCTCGCTGGCAGTGGAACTAGGCTTGTATGGTATAAAAGACAACTTCACCGGGGTACTCTTCAGGCTCGCTGGCAGTGAAGTGATGTTAGAGACAATCACAAAATGGATATATGCTTTATCAAAACCTCCTATCTCTACCTTATTCTATTTTTCACATGAGAAAAAATTAAAAAACAAATTTCCCCAAATTTGGATTCATTACTTTTACTCGAGTGTGTTTTAAGTACTTATCTTTACAAACTCACATTGCTTAATCTATTTATGTGGAACCTATGGAAATTTTTTACTGTTAAATGATTTTCTAATTTCCATTATTTTTAACCTTTGGGTAAATTTAAGTTCATTATCTTTAATCAGATATAATTAGTTCTTCTCCCACATGTCGACATTGTTGTGGTAAAACACAACCCTCCATTTTTTACTTATGTACTTGAAATAATGGGGACCCTTTCTACAAATTTTTTGGTTAAACACCTTTTATAATTTTCATCAAGTTAATTATCCTACATTTTTCTATTTTTTCATATTCCTCGGAATTTTGTTTTGATTGTTTTATTGAATCCATTTTTTCACAAGCTTTCCAACGATTCTTGTTACACTTCATTTGGTCAACTGGTTTGTAAATGACACTCTTTTAAAGTTTGATAATTTTCTCGCTTGGGCTAAAAAATGTATAAAGTGTACGAATATTTTAATTCTAATAGTTAAAATAGTCATTTGTTGATCAGCGGCGGTTGTCATTGATGTCAACCCAAGCAGCTCCAGGGGCTAACCCAATATTGCATGGGAATTTTGACCTACAAAATTAATATATTCTTGGTCAATAATGTTTTTTATGGTTTCTACTTGTCGAGATGTTTCCGTTGATATATGGCATGCCATGTAATTCTTCACAGTTTAAGAGATATTCATGTTTGAAGTTTGTAACCCCAGTTAGTGGGCTAAAACCCCATGGGGTTGGGGCATGGGTCATTGAAAAGTCATAATTAATATTTTTTAAGCTCCTAAAATCCCTCCCACGTTCACTTGTTGAAGCCCCTCTCAACTTAAGCATTTATATAAATTGTAATCCTCATTTCCTCCTTATGCAAGGGATTCGACCATCTGAAACAGGTCATTGTGAAATTTTCACTATAAATTTTTTTCTACGAAGGCTCAGAAGCTGAAATTTTTATGAGGAGAAACTGAAATCCTGAGAAAGCTTCAGTAAAAATTTCAGGTCAAGGTGCGCAATATTTTTGGAGATATGATCTGTGGAATTCATGGTTTTTGAAGGCTCCTGAAATTCATCTCAAAGCAGTGACCTTGGTAAAATCGTCATAACTCTCTCTCTGAGTATCAGATTGGAATTTCATAAAAAATGGAAGATATTTCACAGTCTATAATTTTTGCTCTATCAATTTCAGAGCCAAATGAGAAACAGTGACACGTGTCATGCCGTACAAGTGCACTCTACTGAAACAGTCCATAATTAGGGCATTGTGAGAGATTAGGCATAACTCTTTCTTGAAGAATCCAAATTGGGTCAGACATGTGGCATTGGAAAGAAGACTCAGAGGACTACTACAGGACAAAAAATCAGATATCAAGGATCTGAAATAACAGAGATACACCAGATTCAATATCGAGCTCCTAGAAGGCAAGAAAAAGCTAGATCATGTGTTGTCAAAGGTTGCAAAGGACTAGACTTTGTACGGCAGCAAAGCAAAGCAAGGTGCAGCAGAGGGTAGCATGATAAGAGCAGCAACCAAGGTGCATAACAGCAGCAAGAAGTTCATCATATGAAGTCTTTAATTGGACAGCATTGCATAAAATAATTGTAAAGGTATCATTATACTTAGTCATTATAAACACATTATTGTACAAATTGTACTAGTGTCTATCTTCCAAGGGTTGAAGAGGCAGTGTTGGGAGGTCTAGGATCATCATTAGGTGGTTGTGTCAAAGTTTGGGTTATGGTCTATCATATCTTCTTCTTCTGCATCATTCTATATCATTGTAAAGTGGACCATTTTCCCTGGTACGGGAGTCCATTCTTCTTTTATTCTTCTATAGGGTGGTAGGGTGGTGCTAGGGTGAGTAGTAGCTCATTGGGTGTTGGGGAATCCGTTCAGTTGACCACTGAAGAATCTCAGGTGTTGGAGCGTCCATCCAGTGGGAGCTGAAGAAGAATTCTTTTCTAGATTTTAAGAAGTTGGAGCTTTATTTTTAATTGGAGTTGAATATTAAAGAATTATTAGAAAAGAATTAGGTGGTTTTTGTCCCGGAGTGGGTTTCCACCTTAAAAACTGTGTGCATTTGTGTTCCTCTTGTTTTGCTGCTATCATTGTACAAACACTAATAATAATTGAAGATTAACTAATGCTCTAATTGAAAGGAATACTGATTCACCCCCCTCTCAGTATTTCCAAAAATTGGTATCAGAGCTTGGTTCCTTAAATAGTAGTTTAACAGTTGGAAGGAGGTCATGGAGCATACCAAGAATGGTGTACCTCTATTCAATGAAAATAATTATGCACTTTGGAAAGGAAAAATGGAGGTATATCTCTTGGCACAAGGTTACGAAGTATGGGACACTGTTCAAAATGGATTTACGTCAACCGCAGATGAACAAGGTAAGAAGAATTTGGTAAATGATGCAAAAGCAAAGAATATTATTATCATTGGACTTATTGAATCTGCTTATCATAAGTTTTTGGGTTGTAAAACCACCAAAAATGTATGGGACAAGCTTGAGAATATATATGTAGGTGACTCAAATGTCAAAGAAGCAAAGCTTCAAATCTATAGATAAAAACTTGAGCAACTCAGAATGAAAGAAGATTGCAACATTGTTGCATACTTCCAATATGTTGATGAAATAACCAATACTCTAGAAGGATTGGGAGAGCCAGTTGACGAGAAGACTATTATACGGAAGATTCTTAGAACATTACTAGGGAGATTCAACCCAAAGGTGTCGATCTTAGAATACAGTGCAAATCTAGACAAAATCAGCAAGGAAGAATTACATGAAGTTCTCATAGCATATGAAATGAGACTTGATGAAGAAAAGGGTACTTTAAATCTAGAAACTGCGTTCGTTCCATCTAAGCAAACCAATAAGGACAAACAACCTTCAATTGAAATGACATGCACCTGCAAATGTGAAAAAATGGAGATGGTGGAGAAGGTCTTTCAGATGAAGAATATGCTTACTTTACGAGAAAACTAAAACCTGGTAAGGGAAAATTCAAAGGTAAACTTCTATTGATATGTTTCGGTTGTGGTGAGGTTGGGCATTTCATAGCAAATTGTCTGAATAAAAGTGATAGAAACTCAAAAGGAAAGAAAGGCTTTAAGAAATTCAACAAGCAAGGCAAAAAGAAAGGATCCAAAAGGAACTTTCTCTCTAAATAATATAGCTCATCATCCGATGAAGAAAGTGACAGCAAAGAAGAAGCCAATGAGAAAGTATTTTTTATGGCCAAGCACAATAAACAAGAAGTATCAAACAATGAAGAAGAAGGGTTGACCATAGAAGAATTTTATGAGGAGGCAATAAAGCTTATAAAAGAGCTCAATGCTGAGAAGATCCGTTCCAATACTCTTGAAGAACAAGTTCAAGGTCTCAAAATTGAGGTTGAAGAACACAAATGTATTGAAGAGTCACTTCAAAAGAAGTTGGAAGAAAGCAACCAAGAAAGGGAAGCATTAGAAGCCGAAGTTGTCTCGCTGCGTAAGGAAGTGAAGAAGGGAAAAACTGTCCAAAACTATGCCAAAAGATGAAGGGCATTGGAAGAACTCATGGCAACAATCAATGATCTTACAATGACAGAACTAGCCTCAGTTACAAAGAAGAAGAAGCAGGACCTTCTTCAACAAAATACAATGAACCTATGAGATCTGAAATACATGAAGACTTCATTGGACAAGATTTGCCAGCACATCCTTGGAAGACGATTCCTCGATGAAGATTTTCATCCAGGTAACAACATATTTTTCATGGCTATTGTTATTCATGTGGAAAATTTGGTCATAAAGATGTAGAATGCCGCACGTACCCTAGGAACCAATACAATTCCAAGAGATTCTTCAAATATAAACCTCCCAGGGCTCAATGAAACGTCAATAGATTTGAACATTTAAGAAATAATATGGACTGGTACAAATGTCAGAACTTTGGACACATAGCCAGAGACTGCAGACTTGAAAATCCTCTAGAAGAATCTTCGAATCCACAAAATGAACGAACATGGAAGAAGAATAAGACTGATAATTATGCTCTCGCTCTCAAGGCTAAAAAAAAAAAAATATGTGTGATATGTTGACAGCGGTTACTCAACGCATATGACTGGAGATAGAAAGAAATTTGTATCTCTGAAAGAGAAGAAGGATGGAACCATATCCTTTGGACATGATGGATCTTCAAATGTTATAGGATCAGGTACCGTCACTCTCGTAAGCAAAGATGTTATAGCCAAGAATGTTCTATTGGTCGAAAACATGAATCACAATATGCTCAGTGTTGGAAAAATATGTGATCAAGGACACACAATGCTATTCAACTCCACAAAATGTGAAATCAGGAAAGGCAGGTATGGTAAAATTGTGGCTACAGCAAGTCGAGCTCCAAACGACATATATGTTCTAGATGAATCAAATAAAGCATGTCTACTAGCTAAAGAAGATGAAAGTTTGTTATGGCACAAACGAATGGGTCACATAAACTTTGACAATCTTGTCAAGATAAGCAAAAAGGAAGCAGTACGAGAAATGTTGAAAATATCAAAACCTTCCAACACACTATGTGAGGCATATCGGCATCGCAAGTAGAAAAAAGTCCAATTTAAAACAAAAGAACACTTTTCATCACATCCATTGGAATTGATACATACTGATCTATGTGGTCCTGTGAGAAAAAAAGGCTTAGACGGATAATTATATTTCATGTTAATGATAGATGACTATACTAGGATGACAACCGTCAGTTTCCTAAAGGAAAAATCTGAAGCATTTGAGTGCTTTAAGATCTACAAGGAGTTGGTTGAAAATGAAACTGATTTGAAAATAAAGTGTTTAAGATCAGATAATGGTGGAGAATTCACTTCCAAATTATTTCAGCAATACTGTGATGAAAATGGAATAAAAAGGCAATTTTCAACAGCACGAACACCTCAGCAAAATGGAGTTGCTGAAAGAAAGAATAGAACTGTATAGGAAATGGGTAGAAAAATGTTGAAGGACTCAAAATTGGATGAAAAATTATGGGTTCAAGCAATTGATACGGCAGTCTTCATTATCAACCGAAGTCTTCTCAAAAATTACTGCAACAAGACTCCATATGAATTATGGAAAGGAAAACCAGCTAATGTAAAATATTTTAGAATCTTCGGAAGCAAATGTTATATCAAAAGAGAAGATCAAAATTTGGGTAAGTTTGAATCACGTGTTGATGAAGGTATCTTTGTTGGTTACTCACTCAAAAGAAAGGCCTATAAATGCTATAATCTAAGACAAAAACAGATAGTGGAGAGCTTAAATGTTACATTTGACGAAGATGGTGTTCTAGCGAGTAATGATGAGGATCTAGAATCTTTGAAACTTGAGATAGAGGCTGAAAAAGACACAGATAAAATTGTAGAACAAGAAGCAACTATCAACGAGGAAGAAGTAAACAATGATCATCAAGATATACCAAAACAATAACAAAAGGCTCCTCCAAGGAGAACAAAAGAGTGGATTCAGAAGAACCATCCATCAAATCAAATCACTGGTGACATAAATGAAGGTCGATAGCTTCGTTCATCACAACAAGCTCACGTTGCTTTTCTAGCAACCTTTGAGCCTAGTAGTTTTGAGGAAGCCAGCCAGAATGAACATTGGGTAGCAGCTATGAATGAAGAATTGGATCAAATTGAGAAGAATAACACCTGGGAATTAGTTCCATGACCAAAAGATAAAAATGTCATTGGGACTAAATGGGTGTTCAAGAACAAATTGAATGAAGATGGGTAGGTTACCAGAAACAAAGCAAGATTGGTTTGCAAAGGCTATGCACAAGTGGAAGGAATTGATTTCGATGAAACATTTGCACCAGTTGCTAGAATGGAAGCCATCCGAATGTTTCTCGCCTATGCATGTTCAAGAAAAATCAAATTCTACCAAATGGATGTTAATTCATCATTTCTAAATGGAGAATTAGAAGAAGAAGTTTACATCGAGCAACCTGAAGGTTTTCTACTATCACAAAAAGAAGACTATGTCTGCAGGTTAAAGAAGGCTCTATATGGTCTCAAGCAGGCTCCCAGAGCATGGTATGCTCGTCTTGATGGATATCTACGTCAACAAGGGTTCAAGAAAGGTACTGTTGATAGCAATCTTTATGTAAAAATAGATAAAGATAATTTAACAATCGTTGAGGTATATGTGGATGATATAATATTTGGTAGCAATGATGATCAACTAAGTAAGAAATTTTCTACAACGAAGCAAAGTGAGTTTGAAATGTCTTTACATGGTGAGCTAACATACTTCTTAGGGCTTTAAATATCTCAACAAGAGAAAGAAATATTTATATGTCAAGCCAAGTACATCAAGGAAATGCTCAAGAAATTCAAAATGGAAGATTGCAAACCCGTCCTTACTCTGATGATAACAGGTTGCAAATTGAGCATAGATGATTCATCTAAGGATGTGGATTAGAGGTTGTACAGATCTATAGATTGTACATATCTATGCAAGCAGTTGGACAAGTAGCAAGATTTCAAGCAGCACCAAAAGAATCACATATTATTGTCGTCAAAAGAATTCTTTGATATCTAAAGGGCACAGAATAATATGGCTTGTGGTATCCCAAGGGTAACAATCTCATTATTCAAGCCTTTACAGATGCATATTGGGCAGGAATCGTTGATGATCGTAAGAGTACTAGTGGAGCAGCATTCTATCTAGGTGGTTGTCTCATATCATGGTTGAGCAAAAAGCAAACTTCAATCTCGTTATCTACAGCAAAATCAGAATACATTGCAGCAGAATCATGTTGTTGCAAGATCTTCAAGTATAATTCAGTGAGCCTGTTCCCATATTTTGTGACAACACTAGTGCCATCAGCATCTCCAAGAATCCTGTCATGCATTCAAAAACAAAACACATTCCAATCAAATATCATTTTGTTAGAGAAAAAGTCGTTGAAAAAAATATCAAACTTGAGTATGTTTGTACAAAAGAACAAATTGCTAATATCTTCACTAAACCTTTACGTCATGAAGCATTTGAATATCTTCGTCAAAAGCTTGGGATTCTCCCAAGTTCTCATTAGATTATAGGTCTACAGGACGGTTATGGGTCAGGGGGAGTGGAAGTGTGTACAGGTTTGTAGGACGGTTGTGTGTCAGCTAGAGTGGAAGTGTGTACAGGTCCGCAGGATGGTTGTTTTTCAGGGGGAGTTACCCTTTGCCATTGATGTCAAAGGGGGAGAGAATGTTCTAGGAAGAGGTGTCATGATCGTAGGGGGAGTACTTGTGTTTCCATCAATGCCAAAGGGAGAGATTGTTGATCAGCAGTTGTCATTGATGTCAACCCAAGTAGCACCAGGGGCTAACCCAATATTGCATGGGAATTTTGACATACAAAATTAATATATTCTTGGTCAATAATGCTTTTTATGGTTTCTACTTTTCGAGATGTTTCCGTTGATATATGGCATGCTATGTAATTCTTCACGGTTTGAGAGATATTCATGTTTGAAGTTTGTAAACCCAGTTAGTGGGCTAAAACCCCATGGGGTTGGGGCATGGGTCATTGAAAAGTTATAATTAATATTTTTTAAGCTCCTAAAATCCCTCCCACATTCACTTGTTGAAGCCCCTCTCAACTTAAGCATTTATATAAATTGTGATCCTCATTTCCTCCTTATGCAAGGGATTCGGCCATCTGAAACAGGTCATATTGGAATTTTTGCTATAAATTGTTTTCTACGAAGGTTCAAAAGCTGAATTTTTTAGGAGACGAAGTCGAAATCCTGAGGAAGCTGCAGTAAAAATTTCAGATCAAGATGCGCAATATTTTTGGAGATATGATCTGTGGAAGTTAGGGGTTTTGCAGGCTCCTGAAATTCATTTCAAAGAAGTGACCTTGGTAAAACCGTCATAACTCTCTCTCTGAGTATCGGATTGGAATTTCGTAAAAAATGGAAGATAGTGCACAGTATTTTCTTTTCACTCTATCAATTTTAGAGCCAAATGAAGAAACAGTGATATGTTGCATGCCATACAAGTGCACTCTTCTGAAACAATCCATAATTAGGGCATTGTGAGAGATTGGGCATAACTCTTTCTTTAAGAATCCAAATTGGGTCAGACCTATGGCATTGGAAAGAAGATTCAGAGGACTACTACAAGACCAAAAATCAGATATTGAGGATCTGAAATAATAGAGATACACCAAATTCAATATCGAGCTCCTAGAAGGCAAGAAAAAGCTAGATCATGTGTTGTCAAGGGTTGCAAAGGACCAGACTTTCTACAGCAGCAAAGCAAAGCAAGGTGCAGCAGAGGGTAGCATGATAAGGGCAAATAACCAAGGTGCATAAACAGCAACAATTATCATATGAAGTCTTCATGTTACAAATTATGACAATCATTGTAAAGGTATCATTGTACTTAGTCATTGTAAATACATTATTGTACAAATTGTACTAGTGTCTATCTGCCAAGGGTTGAAGAGGCAGTGTTGGGAGGTCTATGATCATCATTAGGTGGTTGTGTCAAAGTTTGGGTTATGGTCTAGTATATCTTCTTCTTCTACATCATTCTATATCATTGTAAAGTGGACCATTTTCCCTGGTACGGGAGTCCATTCTTCTTTTATTCTTCTATAGGGTGGTAGGGTGGTGCTAGGGTGAGTTGTAGCTCATTGGGTGTTGGGGAATCCGTTCAGTTGACTACTGAAGAATCTCGAGCGTTGGAGCGTCCATCCAGTGGGAGCTGGAGAAGAATGCTTTTCTAGATTCTAGGAAGTTGGAGCTTTATTTTCAATTGGAGTTGAATATTAAAGAATTATTAGAAAAGCATTAGGTGGTTTTTGTCCCGGAGTGGGTTTCCACCTTAAAAAATGTGTGCATTTGTGTTCCTCTTGTTTGCTGCTATCATTGTACAAACACTAATAATAATTGAAGATTAACTAATGCTCTAATTGAAAGGAATACTAATTCACCCCCCCCCCCTCTCAGTATTTCCAACATCATTCATTGTAAATATTAACTCTTAAGTTAATTTCTTTCATTTTTCATGAATGATCCTACTAAATGACCTAGCCAAATTATAGAGCATTTAAGAAACACGCTTTTTAGGATTTTGGTAGTTTATCATAATTTCCTTTTTTAAAACGAAATGCCAAACTAAAAATTTAATAATTACCAAAGTGGCTGCAATTTAGACTTGGAAAATCTTGCTCTAAGTAGACCACACTTTGTTTCATTTTTAAATTAACCAAATTCCAAATAATATGGATCTCAATTAAAAATAATAAAATTTTTATAACACGATCACATCCATTGCAATCGCACTTCCCAAAATTTAAAACGATCTAAGTTTTCAAAAACTCGACAAAGGTTCTTCATGCGATGCGATATTAGGGTTTTTTATGCGATACAAAGTCAATACTAACAATAACCGAAGTCCTTTTCCCCTCACGTGTGTTTTGAGGCTTAACTCATTTCATTCATTCACATGAGTAAAAGGGTATGGTAATATAAGTACTTTGACTTTCAATATATTATATTAAAACATTTTAATATAATAAATATATAATATATTATTAATTTAATTAAATTAAAATTTAATTGTATCTTTTAGTTAGTTAGTTTAATATTAATTAATAGTTAATATGTAAAAAATTAATTTAGTTATGATTAACAATTAAATTAATAATAATTAAATAATAATTAAAATTTAATATTAGGATTGAAATTTAATTTAGGATTAAATTTTAATTAAGAAACTCTGATTTTTAGCTCAAGCAACAAAAAATTTCAGATTTCTGGAAATTTTAATACATCAATTTTAGAAGCTCATAAATGGAGTTTGACTTGGCCAAATGAGACCCAGGATGGCTCATTAGATAGATAAAATCATGGAGAACATTTCTGAAGCTGTTCCATTTCCAGATTTGATCATTTATTAGATCTAAAATTCAGCAGAAGATCAAGCTCTAAATTTTTAACAATATTAATTTTCTAAGTTTTATTTTCTGCATTTTAATTTGCCCACAACTTCTTCTAAATGCAGATCCATTCGTCAATGATATCCTTGGCCAATTAAATCAGCATAGAAATCAAAAGAAAGTTTATATTTCATTTTTCAATTATTTATTTAATTAAATTTTGATTGGATTTATTTTAATTTCTAGATATTGCATTTTTTTTTATTTTTTTTTTATTTGTTTTTTTTTTTTTTTCAGGAAAACAGTTGAAGAAATGAAGCTTTCAATCAATGAGAAGGCTCCAACAATTGAAGAATATGATTTTGAACCAATGCAAATTGATGGAGCAAAACCACTCTTCAACAAACTTTCCTATGAAGAATTCCCTTGCAGATATTATAAATAGCAGATTGCAAAATGTAATATAGGCTTCTCTCCTCTGCAATTCTGGAATTCTAAAAGAACTTCTGTAATAGGAATTTAGAATTCTAGGGTGAGAGGAGAGGAATCTCAGATCTTGAGATTATTGAGATTTTTCTTTTACATTCTGAGTTATGTACAATGAACAGAGTCTTGCACTACTGTAGCTCTAATTTTGAAAGTAGAATTTCAGGCATTGTAAAAGATTGTTAGAGACCAGAGTTGGAGAAATGGACTTAATAAATCGGTATTTATAATACTATTATTTTAAATGCTAGTTTCATTTTATAACAGAAATGTGTCAATTTACTCGCATACTTGTGTACTTCTGTCGGTATGATTAATTTGTCTTAATTTATGTTATTATTTATCTCTACTCTTATGGATTGAATTCTAATTTCTGAGTAAATATTTACTCAGAAATATGTCTTGTAAAACTGATTTATTGAATAGTGATATGTTGTGAACTATTTCCGCATGTTATTTTTTAATTATTCAAGTTACAGATTAAATGATCAATACCATTTTGAGAACTACTTCCCGAGTGTTATTGATTGATTATTTCAGTTAAGAGGTCTCTAGGTAGGATGTGTTTGGTATTCACAATGTCAGTTAATTGAACTATTTTGTTAGCTTGATATTCATTTAAAACAAACATATTTAAATCTCAATTATTTAAAATATCTTGCTCTCAGTTAGGATAGATCTATATCTGCCTAATTGAGATAGGATTAAAATAGTTTCTTTTGCTTGCATCTTAGAATAATATTGCATATAGATTAAATTCTACATCCTTAAAAATTTCTCTTCCCAAAGAGGAAAAACTTTAGTTGTGGCCTAGCTAAGCCCAAATTAGCTTAAGGATCACTTTCTTGCCAGATCAGTAAGAGAAATGATCTGATGTCTCTTTCCCATTGGTAGAAAAAAGTCATATTTTAAGCCAATGGAGATTGAGAGAAGGTAACCTAGTTAAACTAGTTGGAGCCACCATTCAATATGGAAAAGGAACTGCTTTAAGGTCTGGATGGGGTGGTCATCCCCCATGTTGTTGTAGCGAGTTTCGATGCCTCAACACTGCGCTATGATGTCTTAGGATTACAAAGAGTTTCTGGTGTATCTCCTCAGAGGTAAGAGAGTTGCCTTATTTTGATGGGTCTGGTAGTATTAGGGATTTTTTGATAAAATTTGAAGCAGAAGTCCCCAGGGAGCGAAGAATGCGGGCGCTTAACCTAACCGTGCGCGCAACCCCTGCGCGGTGGTGGGAAACTCATAAGGGGACATTCGAGGATTTGGAGGAATGTCGTGAGATGATGATCCTATGGTTCGAACCCTCGGTTGACCTACACATGGAGACTTTCCTTGGCCAAGGAGACCCGCGTAAGCACGTGGCCGCATGGATGGAGGTATGGCATGAAAGGACCATGGACGAATGGGTCCACTTGTTTATTCATGCCTTGGGGCCAATCCCCACTGCATGGTATCTGGATGCAAAACTACATCAGCGTACCTGTCACTGGGAGACCATGAAGGATGAATTTGTGGGGATGTTCGGGTTGATAGGCAGAACTAAGGCACTAGACGAGGCCATGCAGGATATATATGCCCTAGTATTTGATGAATCATGCTCGCGTGTGGAGTACGGGGCACCAGCTTGGGATACGCAGATGCGGGCTATTGTTAACTACCGCAATCTATCAATGGAGGAATGTGAGGAAGACCCGCGAAATATCACTATCCCGAAATCGGAGGGAGAACGTGCAGTTGTTGGATCCCCACTACAGACCGTCAATGTGACCAAGCCTCTTAAGCTAAAGGAAGTCAAAATTGGAACAGAAGAACAACCTAAGCTAGCTAAAATTAGGGACTACTGGGATGATGATATTTTTGGGAAAGTCACAGAGCTTCTCATGGAGTACCAAGACCTATTGCCTATGAAATTCTCAGAACTCAAGGGTATTACATGGGACCTAGGGGTCATGTGCATCACTTTAAAACCAAATGTGTGCCATGTTAAGCAGCGACCTTACCGATTGAATCCCAAGTATAAGCAGAAATATAGGGAAGAAATTGAGAAGATGATAGCCGTAGGTATCATCGAAATAGTAGAACAATCAGATTGGGTAAGACCTATGGTGGTCCAGGAGAAAAATAATAAAGGAGAAATAGGAATCTGTGTTGACCTGCGCAAACTAAATGATGTTTGCGTCCATGATCCCTTCCTTATGCCATTCTCTGATGAAAATCTCAATAGTGTTGGAGGACAGGAAACATACTTGTTCACTGAAATATTCTCGGGCTACCATCAGATCAAGATCCACCTAAATATCACAACAAAACTATGTTCGCCACTGAATGGGGATCCTTCTAGTACACCGTCATGTCGTTTGGGCTCAAGAATGCCCCTGCCATCTTTTCGCAGGTAGTGGTCGCAGTATTCAAGGATTTAATCCACAATTTATTGGAGGTATATTTTGATGATTGGACAGTATTTGGTTTGGTAAAGAAGCACGTCTCGAACCTTCGCATGATGTTGGACACCTGTAGAAAGCACCAGATTTCCCTGAATATTAAGAAGTGCATATTTTGCATACCTTTCAGGATCTTGTTAAGCCACATAGTTTGTCGGTAGGGACTAATGGTAGAACCTGCCAAGGTAGCAGTTATCATCAACATGACAGTCCCTACAACTGAGAAACAGTTGCACTCTATCCTCGGACACACGGGCTACTACAAGAAGTTAATTCAAGGGTACGCACTAATCACATCACCTATGGAGAAGTTGCTAAAGGACGTTTCATTTTTTTGGGATGCGGAGTGTCAGAAGAGTTTTTAGCTACTAAAGGAAAATATGGTCTTTGCACCTATCCTCATATTTCTTGATTGGGTGAAGGTTTTCCATGTCCATGTCAATGCTTCAGGGATTGCCCTGGGAGTTGTCCTTACGTAGCCTGGGGAAGGGGAAATTGACCACTTGGTTTCATTTTCTAATATAAAAATCTCTAGTGCAGAGCGTAGCTACACCACTATTGAGTGCGAGGGGTTGGCCATGGTATATGCCCTGCAGAAATACCGACATTAACTGTTGGGGGGGAACTTCAATATTTTCATAGACCACTCAGCTTTGAAGTACCTAGTGAATAAGCCTGTGTTGGGGGGGGGGGGGGAATTCGCCGATGGCTACTCCTATTTCAAGAATATGATTTTGAGATCATCATGAACCTGGGGAAACTAAATGTTGGGCCGGACCACTTATCTCGAATCGATAGCGGTGAGGAACCAACCAACCTAGAAGAAGGACTGCTCTATGTGCAACTGTTTGCTATTAAGGTGGTTGGTGCACACTTCGCCGATATCATTCACTTCTAAACTATGGGGATGGCACCTGCAGAATATTTTTTACAACAGAAAAAAGAGTTGGTAACCTGTGCAACAGACTTTACCATCATATCGGGCGACTTGTATAAGTTGGGAGCTGATGAGGTACTGCGAAGATATATTTTGTAGCATGAAAGACAGACCATATTGGTAGAAGCCCATAGCGGCATAGCAGGAGGTCACTACGCAGGGAAAGTGACAACGCAAAAGATCTTGAGAGTTGGGCTATGGTGGCTCACACTGCATAGTGACCCTCATGACTATTGCAAAGCATACGACACATGCCAAAGGATAGGAAGACCATCATGCAGGGACGAAATTCCCTTGCAACCACAGATGGCCCTGCTAGCATTTGAAAAATGGGCCATAAACTTCATTGGACCCATCAACCTGCCAGGGAAGAAGACAGGTGCCCGCTACATCATCACTGCAACTGATTATGTAACTCGATGGGCCGAAGTGCAAGCTATAAAGGATTGTACTACAAACACCAATGTGCACTTTATTTTTGAACATATCCTAACCAGGTTTGGCTGTGTGAAGGACCTGATGAGCGATAGAAGTACGCATTTTGTTAATGAGACAATACAGGCTTTGACTGAAGAATTTCAGATCCACCACACAAAAACTACACCATAGGCAAACGGAACTGCGGAATCTTTTGATAAAATTTTGGAACAGGCACTGTCAAATATCTGCAATATTGAGCGAAGCTATTGGGACGTGCATATCCCATCGGTCCTTTGGGACTATTGAACCACCTGCAAGAAATTGACCGAGAAAACACTGTTTCAGATTGTTTATGGAAAGGAGGGTATTATTCCCATGGAATATATTGTTCCTAGCCTGCGCATCATAGCCTTTACCAACATGGCAGAGCCTGATATCATGGAGGAGCGCTTGCCACAGCTCCTTGCCTTGGAGGAAGATCGATTCATTGCTAACTTTCATCAGCAAGTTCAGAAGGTTGGGGAAAAAGCATGGCATGACCAACATATTTGACAAAAGATATTTTCGGAGGGAGAATTGGTCCTGCTATATGATAGCCAGTTTGAGAAGCACCCAAGGAAGTTCTATCAGCACTGGCTAGGGCCCTATATGGTAAAGGAAATCACTGACAGAGGAGATGTACAATTAGCTACACTGCATAGTGACATTGTACCAGGATATGTTAATGGTAGCCAGCTCAAACTGTACTGGATCAAATGACTATACGGTCGGCATAGTTGTATTGAGCAACATACGTGTAGTCAAGAGGAAAAATGCAGGCAAGCCCATTATATGCGTAGGGGATGGTTGCAGGTCTGGAAGCCCAGGGAGGTGCACTGGGTGCACAGGGGTTGATCGCAGGTCTAGAAGCCTGAGGAGGTGCATTAGGAGCACAGGGGTAATACACAGCTGTGAAAAATAGTCGTTGGAACAGTAAAAGTGGTTAAAAAGAAAATTTTACCATTGAAAGGAGCGGGAAGTCGATAATTAATGTGGTTATTTCTGAAGACTTTTTACCATTTGCTTGATGGTAAGTTTCAGATAAGCCTCATCCAACCATTGGTCACTATCCAAAGCTATAAAATCAGGATGGTAGATCAGAAGTGGGTTCCGTGCGTTCTGAAAATCTTATGCTTTGCAAAATTCTGTAACTATTGTGATCTATTAATGTCTAGGTGGGCTACCCCATATGATAGTAGAAATCTCGAATTTTTCTTCTAAGCACGAATGACCATGACCAATCCAGCCGAATCTTCGTAGACCATGGCCTCCACTAACGAAGTATTGGAGGTCACTCCTGAAGTTGAAGAGGTTGTGTCCACACCAACCAAGGAGAAGCAGGTGGAGAAAAATAAGGGCAAGGGGAAAGGCCAATAGCAAGGGCAGGGGAGGGATGTGAAATGGGTTGGAGGGAAGCCACTCACCTCCCCTCAGAATGTGAATTCCCCCCGAATGGTGCCCTAGGCACCTTCGCCTAACCTGATGAAGAGAATTTGTCTGCTCAGGAAGAGGCCCAGATTAATGAACCAATCACTTGGTTGCCACCCTATGTTTGGCCTCACCGGCCCTCGGTGCGCACGCCTAAGAACCTTGAAGTTTTTGGAACCTATCTACAAATGCCACTAATTCTAGGTGAATTTCCCATAATTGGAGAAGCGCATGGCAAGGTCGCCTCCATTAAGTTCGACAACCACGACCTGGCCAACCTCGAGGCCTTCCCAGAATTGGCACCTGAGCTGTACCTTGAAAGAATACTGGAAGACAACGTGCTAAGGGTCATCCCAGTGCCATGGGTGTGTGGGATAGAAAAATATGATTTACTAAACTTGCTGCGAGTGCCTCATTTTGGCCGATATAGTATAACTAACCGAATTGCGCGACAACTACTAACCCTGATCCATGACGATAGCTTATGGATCTGGGACCACATTCCCATTGATTCCACCCTCATTCACTATATTACTAGTCTCCCCATGGAGGGGCCGAATCCCATGGAGCGTGTCGGCAAGAAGTATGAGCAATAGATCGTCGATAAGGTGAGAGACGACTACCATGTTGAGCGGAATACTAGGGGAATCATGATCAACACCATTGCTGACCCAGGAGTGCGCATGGGTACCCTGCTGCTAGCTTGTAATTTGATGCACAAGTTTCGAGCCACAACCGTCCCCACTTATTTCATTTAGTTGGTTGGCCGCTGCGAAAATGGGGTCTGCTTCAAATAGTCCCAATTTCTTTGCAACGAATTTTTGGAGAACGTGCACAAGGCCCAGGATCATGGAAGAGAATTTTGCTACTCCTAACTACTGCTCCTAATCATGTTGGTCACATGGGAAGCCCCTGAAGACTCAGTCCTCCCTGAGATCGAGCCAAACATGTGAGAGGGGACGTGATACGCGAATTTGTGGGATTCGAAGGATGAGCAACGCATTGAAGATAACAAAGTCTTTTGGGTCCTATTTTAGAGCAGGCTCACAGCAGCATTTCACTCCCGGCCACGCTTGTCACTGGAGGTCTACAACAAGTAAAAAAGCATCGCAGTGTTCTAGGTCATGATGCATAATGTGCATATTTAGGGCCGTAAAAATCTGGCATGGGTATCGCTGCCTTACATTTTCGCCGACGAGGAAATCGACCGACTTGTTGCCACTTGGAAACCACACTAGAAATTGGGATTTAAATCAGAAACCACTGACACTGCAGGTACAAGCATCGCCCTAAAGACCACCCCACATGATACCACCAAAAAGGTAGAAGGACGTGGCAAGGACGCCGAGAAGGGTTCAGATCTGGAATCACAGCAGGACTCACAATAGAACATGGACACATAGGGTCTCGAAGCACAGGGTAATGATTCCCTGCATGGTATGAAATGGACAACGGACCCTCTCAAGGGCCAATGAAAGAAATGACGGGCTACAAGGCCCAGTAGGGAGACTGACGTTACTTTGACAGAGGAAGACCTGGAGCAAATCGCAGATGCGATCACCCTTTTCTCGAAAGACAAATGGCTTGCTCTGGAAGAGGAGTAGAAGGCCGCGATCACCGCACTACAGTCTGAGCTCCAAGTTGTGCAGCTCAAGACCAATACCCTGCAGACAAGCATGATTCATATGAGGTTGCCCCCAACAACCAGTAGTGAACTGATCGTCATGACTTAAATCTGCCTCTGCTCCCTTCCAGGCGCAACACTCACCCTAAGCCCACCTTCCCTATGTGTGTAAGTCCAGGCTTGCATAGATTTATAATTATATTTGGCTCGTCTTCCACACAAACTGTTGCAGGTTCTCCATACATCCCTCTTCGATGATATCCAACACAGAGACCGTCGGGTGCATCAGCAGCTTAGTATGTCTTGGCAGAAAATCATTGAAAAAACCACTGAGGTGTCTTAGGTGCAAGATGCATGCACCATTGCCGCCGCGTAGCAGACCGAGTTAGAACGTCTAATCAGTAGGCTATGCGTAGATGTGAATGAATATATCTTAGCCTCTGGCACCCCCCAGGCCAGGATTGAAGGACTCATTACAGCCCTGAAGGCTTCTAGGACCGAGATTCAGGATGTCAAGACTGAGATGGAGCAGCAGATTGCTACGTTGTATGCCAAATTGCAGCTGAAAACTCCGCCTGAGGTACGAGCCCAGCGAGTCACACTGGTCACAGAAGCCACCAATTCCATTATAGCTAAGATCGGTCAAGGCACATAATTGTTGGAGATAGCTATGAAGCTATGGTCTAAGGTGTAGTGTGATCCTCTCCTCCGTGAATTTACTCAAGAACTGTGCCAGAAGGAAGAAGAGTTTGAGCAGCTGGAAGTGAATATGCCCACTCTGATCCATGCTCAGCGTCTGGCACGTCTACAAGCTAGCCATGTGCTCATAGATGACTTGGAAGAGTTGTGACACAAGAAGAAGGTTCTGAGTGATCACCTCAAGTCGTGGGTCGATGAAGCCCTCAAGCTATCTCAAGAATTGGATGTTGTAGTTAAACAATTGAACCAGACCTTGGAAAGTGTCACTGCTGCTACTGATGGTCCAACTTCGCAGAAGTTGGTGGATATTGCACAGAACAATGCCATGTAGAGCAAGGGAGTGTTGCCCCCTCCAGTCGATGCAATCAAGCAACTTCAGGTGAAGATGCAAACCCCACGGCCACTGTGACTCAGGACGAGTCATAGGATTGTGTTGGGGGCCTGTTGGAATGGGGTTTCCTAAGCTACGTTTTTCATATAATTTTGTAATAGTTGGTCTTGCATAGGGGTTTTTGGGTGGGTAAAAGCCCTCAATGTTTTGTAATGGGCCAAAGGGTAGACCTAGGATCTGCAAACCACAGTTTGTGGATCATAGGATAGCAAAGGCTATGATTATATAAATAGATAGATAGTTGGGTCTAGTAAGAAGAAATATTGATGCTACGAATGAACTGTTGAGATCTGACTTGGGTTTTTTTGGGTGAGGAATCATGCTAGTTGTGTGCGCAGAGATCCTCAGTCCTGCTGTGTGCGGGCCCCGATCGCTGTGTGTGCGGGCTGTGTCTTGGGTTTGTACTTGGGTTTTTTGATATTAATGAATGCAGAATCTCTTTGAAGTATCTTTTTGATATCTGGACTAGTCGTATTTATTACTGAAATTTCTCTATGTTATTTATTTAAGCTGTGAATGTATATGTGATCTATGTATCAGTTGCGATTGTAATTTTCTATGGTGATAATTGCAGATGCACACGTGGATGCAAATTTATTGTTTAGAAATGTTAATGATAGTAGCTTTGATTATGGTTACATGCTGATTATACTATTAAAAGCTCGATAATAGGCTTATTTTGATGTGAACTTGATAGATTCAACGAAGATCTGTCTTAATTACCTACTCTCTCCCAGGGTGCGGAAACCTGGTTCCAGCACCCACCCATGCTACTTCGAGTGAGACCTTGCGAAAGTAGGTCATTTCCAAAAGGGCTAGTAGTATAAGGGTTTGTTGGAAAACCTTAACTCTGAACCTGGGTCAAGACCCCTGAATCCAACACATATGCAAAATGAAACCAGGTCTGGGACTTCTACGTACCACCTACCCATAGATTGGAATGAACCATGTGCCATATTCCAAACGTGAATGTGTGATCTCATGGAATAAACCATACAAAGAGAAACCAAAGCTTCCAGAGGCAAAACCACCTCAACTGTCAACCAACGATTCCACCTCACGGTCTGAAATCACTAACAATCACCAGATTGGTCTCTACCCAAGATATAAATGGCTCCAAATCATTTTCTCCAACCAATGCTTCTAGGACTAGTAGGTCAACCCACAGTTGATGTCGAGATTCCAGAGCGTTTTCCCAACTAGGGCTTCCAGGACTAGTAACTCAACCCACCAAGGGATTCTAGATCATTTTTCCAACCAATGATTCCAGGACTATTAACTCAACCCAAGTTGTTATAGGGCTTCCGGAATGTTTGTCCAACCAAGGATTCTAGGAACTAGAAACTCAACCCATAACTAAAGGAACCTAAGCACCAAATCAAAAATAAAGATAAAACCCACAACACCATGGATATCCAAGAAATGGAAATGCTAGCAAAAAACATTGTCAATACAAGAAATCCTCCATGCCAATGATATATCATAACCAATAAACCACGTGCATATGCCATGCATGCCAAAACTAGCAAGGAAATCATACATGCAACTCGGTGCTTGCAAGAAAAACCTGTTGTAGCTACTGATATTGATGTACTCTTGTGCTTTCCTGCTCTTCCTTTACCTTCTTTCTCTAAATCCCAAGTATGTCGCACTCTTATAAGATTTCTCCAAGAAAACACAAGTGTCTAAGAGTATGACAGAGAGAGAGAATAGAATGAGAGCTCCAAAGCTAGACTGATCAAAAGCTAACACTAACCAAAATCTAAACCAACAAAAGCTACCAACTAATCGTGAAACACATTTTTATCAATGAGGCCTCTAATTTCTTCAATTTTCCATTATTTTCCTTCATTTTCCTCCTCACATGAAACCTATGACCTTCCTTTTCCCCTAATTTCCATTATTTTCATAAATACATGCCAAATAATGTCTCTTGCCTTTCTAAATCATTTTCCATTTCCTTTGCCAATTTCCCTTAGCCATAATAAACCAAAGTGACTCCCACTAGGATTTTTTTGCCACAATTCAACTTGGAATACATGTCCCATGACCTTGGTCTTATATTTTTTTTTACATGTATTTTTAACCAGGGTTGTTACAAAACCCTCCCCCTTGGGGGAAAACTGTCCTTGGTGTTCAATGATAGCTACAACCAACAAAACAACTGAAAAAATAAAATATATTGCCTATGGAGCTTGATAACACAACTCGCTGTAGTATTTAAAATGAACAACTTTCTGAAACAAAACAACATACTAGTTATTAGAGTTTTATAACAAAACTCATTATGGTATTTACAATAACAACCACATATACTTTTCACATTTTCTTCAACCATCAAATAACCATATTGTTTATGGAGCTTTGTAAATCTAGCTCGATACAATATTTACAAAAATATAAACATATACACATATGCACATTTTATTTACCAACAAATAAAAGGATACGATGCCTACATCAGGAATAAGGGAATCTAGAGGCTCACACCTCCACCCTCAAAAGTACTACCATGATTCACCACCTTCCGAGGAAGTCCAAAATCCACTGCCAAAGTCAAATTCTACATCTAATGTCCAACGCTACAATCCTGTGCCACTTGTTCTCTCACCTAACAATTTCCTACTCATTGTTATTGGTCACACTCCCAATGTGCATATGATTCCATATGGAAATTCTAATAACCAAAACAAATCCATCCCTAACCAGCCCTTCTCTGCTACACATTCCCTCGGGTAATTTGATCACCCCCTTTCATGCAATCACACACCTTCTAAGTTTTGTGGGCATCTGCTTCTCTCCTACATAGTCCCTCGAGCGACCCCTCCCTTGGCAAGGTTTCATCGCATCGGAAGGTCCAAAAGCCAAGGCATATCCATGCCTCAAAAACATCATTTCGATCATAGCATGCTCATGGAAATCAATGGACACTTTTGGGTACCAATTGCCCACAATGGCCCTGCTCCTAAAATTATTTACCAACATGTTGCTTCCTATTTTAATTCCTTTATCGCTGGTGTTAATTCTCACAGTCGATTTCAACCACCCAACTGAGAATTTCCATGCATTCCTATACCAAGCACATGGATTCCATTAGATTCAAAATAAATTGAAATAAATTAAAATCATACCTCATTTGTGGCTCGCCGATAAGGTAAAACACTTATCACAACATGTCAAACTAGTTGTTTGATCGAATCATCATGAATAAACATATCACATCTGGTTAGCTCAAAACAACACCATCATATTCAAAATCATAGATCACATGTAACCGTCATAAATTAGAATCATAGATCACATGCATAATTAAAATTGAAATAAAATATTGGTAAGTATCCTTTAATTGATCCTTTCTTTATGCACACTAGATCGGTTGTGACATCCTACCAACACCTAATACCTTCTATTCAACCACGTACACATTAAATTAGTGTGTATTAAATGCATACAACCATATATGACATACATCTACACCCAGTGTACAACACAATACATATACATACACTTAGTACAACACAATGAATATGTTAGAACACCAATAGTTCTCTGAAGGCTGAAAAGGAGACGAGAAAAGGTAACCACATACCACTTTGACCTAGTAGCTAGCCCTAACAGGCTGAGAGGGCTCTCTCAATTTGATCACAACCAAGGATTGACTGAGACATGAAATATATTAGGATAGATATGATAAGCTTAGATAGGTTTGAGAAATTTAGGGTTTGTTGTTGGATTAGGGATGAAACCATGTAGCTAGGTCTAGGTATCAAAGGGTTTATAGCTGCAAAGATATAAAGGAGCAAGGCAGAAGTGAATATATGATGGCTTTAGGATTTTTTAGGTATGGTGGTGAGTCTAAAAGAGTATAGGGATTTAATGATCATTTTCATTCATAAATTCATTAAACTGGAATCATGAAACACAAAATGACATTTCCATATAAACAAAACTAAATTAATAGAATTCTACCTATGAACTGTAAGGAAATCCACTACAGATACATGATATGAAATATGAGATATATATCATTCAATAAATACTATAACAGAGAAGATACAAGATCATAAACTCATTGCAACTGCATCATTAAATTTTTTAATATGAGTGAAAGTACAAGATACAAGATTACAATCCACTAATGTCCAACCAGTAAAATGAGACTAAAAATGATATATATATATATATATATATATATCCCCTCTCTTAGGGGTCGAATCCATCAGTTGTGGATCTTATTACATGATAAGCTCAACAAAACCCTAATCTCTAGTGGAGGTCAAAAAATTCACCTCATCATAGAAAAATAGATACATCTGACCAAAATTACATTTACAAGAATATATCTAACCTAATTCACTATTTACCAACTCAATTACACCTCATGACATCATCATTTATCAATTACATCAGTCAAAAATTCAAACTCGGTCAAAATTTCAGTGAAAATTTCCTTCAGGAGAAAGTGTAGCGAAATTAGGAGAAAGCGTAGCGAGCTAGAAGAAAGCGTAGCAAGCTTAGCAAAATTGACTTTTGGAAGCATTCGAGGTGTCCAAATCAGGATTTTAAGGTACCACTGGAAATATATATATATATATATATATATATATATATATATATATATATATATATATATATATATATATTCTACATGATAGGCTCATCAAGCACGAAAAGGTGGCCCCAGCCCTCCAAATCTTCAACTCGAAGACCAATCGTAAAGCGGTGTGCTGGCCCAAAACACAAGGAAGGTGATTTTTAGCATGTTTTTGGGAATTTTGACCCCGCAAAAATGGATGACATGGCCCAACCACTGGCTCAGATTTCTCTACTCATGAAAATGAATCTAACTATGCTAAGTTTTCCTCCAATGGACCGCCCCAACAAAAGCGTAGCGTGGCCAACGCTATGCTTTTTCCAATATGTCTGGTTTTATGAATTTCCAATTTTGACCAAAATTTCTCAAAAAACAATTGCTCCAAAACTCCTCAAAATTGGTCCAAAGGTACCTCATGAGGTATTTTATGCCACTAGAGAAGCATTAACAATAATCTCCAAATTTCCTTCTTTTGACTTTTTAAGCTTTCCTTCAATTTGTCTTGCGATTGTTTGAGCTTGACATTACAAATATGATTTCTTGCATAATAGTGGTCAACGATGTGTTTATGTATCTTGATATCCCTGTTGGCCTTGTCAAGGAGCTTCTCCAAGTGAATATTGACTTTCTTAAGCCAAAAATCCTTGTTTTCATTTATTTCCATGGCTATTCTTTCTTTTAAACTCAACTCTTCATTTGGTGGATTTGGTCTTTTTCCTTTTGCAATGCTCTTTTGAGACCCATGATCCTTGGTCTCTTCCTTGTCATATTTTCTTCATGCTTCTCTGACTCTTCACTATCAACCACTGCTTTACCTTTCACATCATGCATACTAGCCTCGAACTGACTTTTCTACAAAGACAATTGTTTTTCCTTCAGCTGATTGTTTTCTTTCTCTAGGAAGTAAATGATGAAATTAGCCCTTGCCAAGTTGTCTTGGAGTTCTTTGATCTAAGCGTATTTTTCCTTGATGATCCTCTCTAGGTTTTCATGCTCTTCATTGGCCTCCAAGTCTACTAAGTCAAAGTCATTATCCTCATCATGCATATATGTCTTATGCTGTGAATGTAATCCCCGCTCTGCAGATGTGGGCTTTTCCCCTTCCTCAATATGATGAGAAAAAACAAACATTCTACCTCTCTAGTATATCTTAGTGACCTCAATCTTCCTCCTTACTGAAATGGTGCTAGGTGAGCCAACCTCTAGATGTCTAGATGGTGCTAATGGTGTTGAAGGAGAACTAGGTCTAGTAGGCTGGCTACTAGAAGACAAAAATACATCTACCTACATGAAAGTGTCCCAAGTGATGTTCCTTTGCTTAAGCTAGTGCAAAAAAATGATCTTAATTAGATCATGATGGAAGAGACTACTTTCAAGACAACTCTGCTTATGTTGGACCTTTTCTTCCATCTTCGCCAAAATTATGTAGAGGTAATAGGGAAAATTGAGTGGCTTTACCCATGTGAAATACATCAGAAGTCTGACATGATACCCATATAGTCTAGAAAATCTTCCCTCACACGTGAAGTACTTCATGAAGATTTTTATGAGTGGTGTGTACTTCTCAAGGAGGTGCCCAACAGGGAAAATATTCTTCATGTGTTGTTGATGATGTGACTCATCCGAGATAGGGTTGATAGTTATGAAGGGATAGATATTGGTTCTTAAACCATTTTTCACCATGATTGGGAATGCATGTGGCCTTTGCTACTATATTAGTTAATATAGTGAAATTAACCCTTATAATTGTTACTTTGTCCCTTTTGATTTGAGTGGCAAAAAAATTGGTCAATGTGGGATTGTATTTGACTTTCTCAACTAATTGAAAAAAAGGAAGACACCTTATTACTTGAAAAAAAATCTTGGACAATGGTGTAGACATCATTTCAATGGTGCTTAGGGGCTCATGTCTTATCAGCTGACCTCCTGTGTTATAAGATCTCTTCTACTCCATTTGGTTGATTGCAATGGGAAAAACCCTAGTATGAAAAAACAAGGGAAGGGGAAAATGGATAGGATGAGTGATTTAGGGATGAGAGATGAGAGTGGGAAAATTTAGGGATATGGGAAGGGTCTTAGGGAGCTTTAGGAAGTGAAATGGAGTGAAATGAGTGAGGGAAATTATTTAGGAAATTATAACACAATCCTACCTAAGAAAACTACCCAAAATGGAAGAATTGGGCTAGGGTTTAGGGTTTGGGAATTAGGAATGGGGAATGAAGGGATGTGAAGGATGTGGGAGATTATTTTGAGTGTAAGGGGTAAAAAGTCTAAGAGAAAGTGAATTTACCTTACAAACTTTGAAAAATAGGGCTAGCCACTAATACACAACATGGAGGTCAATGGAGGTTTACACACTAAATTAATGAGATTGAGTTGTAAGGAGAGGTTTACTAAAATGTAACTTACCTGTCCATAGATTCTTGACACAATGAAAATATTCAAAAGCATTGAGAAATTTATTTTATGCATTTAGGAGAGAAAACACAACGTTTTGAGGAAATCGTAGCGTGGAGGGTAGAAAGCGCAGTTTGGCTACTTTGGCACCAAATTTTTGAGAGTTTTCTCTTGAACTTGGTGATGGATGAGAGCTCTTATTCAATGAGTTGAATGAAACAATGAGCTTGAATTGGTCATTTTATAGCTTGTGGTGATCACTTTTCTTCTTGGTATTGGGATGGCCCACTACATGTCCTTTCACTTTACTTTATAAACTTCTAACTTTGACACTTTGTATGCATCTTTAGAAACATGAATCATGATAAACTTATTACATATTGAAACATGAATTTCATTTTGAAATCAAACTTTATTGAACAAATTTACCTATTACCACTCCTCCGTTGCTAGATTTTATGCATGGAATGACAGATTTGGTGACCTTGAAACCCTAATTACCTAATGGAGACATTGAACTGAATGAAATCATGATGGTGTGACTGGAGTGATAATGATGACCTTTTAGTGATGATAAACTTAGTTGAGTGATGGAAGGACCAGCATGTGATAAATTTGAAAGGAGTGGAAATACCCCTAGACATACTACCAAGTGAGAAAAGTTTTATTTGAAAACCTAATGAATGATAAAAATTTGACTATCAGACCCTAACAAGACATGATAAGAGCTCATTTTATCGCTAATGATAGGATAGATAGACTGACACTAACATTGGCTTCAGTTGGGGAGGACAACTCCTTTGAGGTGTCAAGAACACCTCAAACCTAGTATCCTAACCATTGGGCATGGATTCAAAATCAAAAGACGAGACTAAATAATGAAAATTGACTCAAAACTGAATTAACTTGACTGTTAATGAACTTTGAAAAAAACAACAAATCAATGGAACTTTATGGCCTTCACTTCAGGCTCCAAGCTCTGATGATTCTTCACTTCACATTTTGGCAGAGAAATTAAACTGATATGTGCAATGGAATTAAGAAACTTTCAAAAATATGCTTAGAAAAGGTAGTGCTTAAGAAGCCTACCATTGACTGGTCCTCCAATGAAATATTTTCCATTCATGTCTTCCAATAGATAAGCATGTTGTCCTCTAGAGGCTGAAATTTTGTATGGTCCTTTCCATCAATTCTCAAATTTATCGTGTTTCTCTTTCTCTTCATTTCTAGCATCCCAACGGAGGACCACATCACCAATTTTGAAATCATCGGCTTTTGCCTTGCACTCATATACCTTATTTATTCTCTCTTGAAGTTTTGAGGTATTTTCAAAGACCTCATCCCTAGTTTGCTGAAGATGGATCATTTGATTGATTCGGCGCTACACATCATTCACTTCACTACCTGCTTTCTGTAATAATTTCATAACTAGGACTAAAAGTGATGTAGGGAAAAATGTGTCGACTTCATATACCAATTGAAAAGGAGACATACCTATTGAATTCTTACTACTCACCCTCTCTGCCCACAAAGCATTAACAAGTTTCTTGTGTCAGTTCTTCTTGTTCGCATCCAACATCTTGTTTATAATGTTGACCAAGGATTTATTTGAAGATTCATCCAATCCATTACCTTGCAGATACTATGTAGTCGAGCGACCCAATTTGATGTTGTATTTCTCGCAAAACTCAACCATTTTATTAGACTTGAATGAAACCACATTACTTCTAATGATTTTTTGGGGACAGCCAAAATGAGACAAAATAGTAGTCTCCAAAAACTAAATAATGAATAAATATGTAGCTTGCCTTGTTGGGATTACTTCAATCCATTTGGTGAAGTAATCGGTAGCTATCAAGGTCCACTTATGTTGGGAATAATATGCTAGGTGGATTTCTCCAATGAAATCAAGGCCCCATTGTTGAAATGGCACTTGCATGGATATAGGCTACAAAGGCAGCGGGAGAGACTTCCTTTTACCTTGAAATATCTAGCATTCATGACAGCTCATCACGGTTTTATACAAATATGAAAAGAGTGTAGGCCAATAATATCTAGCCCTCGACCCCTTATTTGTTGTATTTTTTGAAAAAAAATGACCTCCACAATCTCCCTTGTGGAAATCAATCATTACCTCCTTGGCTTCATTTTCAACCATACAATTTAGCAAGACACCTCTTAGGTCTTTCCAATATAGAGCATTGTCCAAAATGGAGTACTTGGAAGATTTCAAATTTAATGATCTACCCTTAAGATGATGAAGAACATAAATGATATCGACATAAGAGAGGCCCTTAGTTCATTTGTGTTAGTGGGCTCCAACCTTAGGATTATTCCTCCTTTATGAGGCCTTCTCTATTCTCTATCCTCGTCTCCTTGTCTACCCTCCTCTTCCATATAGTCTTTGTATTCCTCCATAGTGTTTGGTGGCCAAGAAACCCTAGGGATAAGGTGGATGGGAATGTGGATTGGAAATAGGTCTAGGGGATAGAGATAAGTCTAGGAAAATTTAGGGAGATGGAGGAAGGGATTATGGAGCTTTGGCAAGTGATAGGAGGTCAAAATGTCAAGGGAGTTGGAAATGAGAATTTAATTATTGGTTTGGGGAAGTGGATGCCTAGGAATGTAGAGGCTTAGGACTTAGGGTTTTAAGGGAAAGGGATTTAGGGGCTAGGAAATGGTAGTGTAAGGGTAGGGATAGGGTTTTTAGATATTTGGGAATGAAATGTAGGGTATTAGGGCATAAAATTTGGGAATTAGGAATAAAACTAGGGTTTCACTTGGGAAAAAATGCTAATTTCACTTAGAATGAAAAACACTATGAAATAATTGTTTAGGAGTGCAAGGAGGCAAGAAATTTGTTGTAATTACTTGTTAGAGGGTGAAACAATCATTTGCTGAGAGTTTGGGAAATTTTTTCTAAGTTTTGTTTCCTAGAAAGGTCACTGGGAAAAAACGCATCGTATCGGGCAAAAGCGCAACACCTTGCCCAGAAGCGCAACGTCCATGGGAGAAAAGTGCAGTGCTTCCTTATCTAAGCACAACACCACTTCTGAAAGTGCAACGCCACTCTCTCAAAGTGCAACTGTACCACTCTCTGAAATCACAACACCACTCTCTGAAAGCATAGCACCACAAAAAACTTGGCCTCTGACCCTAGTTTTTTATTTTTCCGGCTAAGGGAGTGCAAGCTCGATGGATGAAATGAAAAATGAGCTTCTTTTTGATGTATTGGTGGTCTTTATACTTCATCATTTCAATGAATTGGGCCTCAGGACCCAATTTTTCCTTTCTTCACTTCACTTTAAACTCTGACATTATACCTTTGCATTTGACTTTTTCTTTGACAAATTTTTCATTTTATGACTTTTAGAACACTAGGATTTGACATTTTTTATTCTTTGGCATGTTGGAACTCTGAGTTAGCAGCTTGGGAATCATGATACTTATTAAATTTTGAATGACATAAAATTACATAATGAAAATTAAAAATTACATCTTAAAACCAAATTACATGTTGAAACAATAATTTTTCTAAAAAAATCATCTTCATATGGTGAAGATATTTTATTGGATCACCCTTTATTTGTTGGTCGTATGTAGTGGAAATGAAGTTTTATTGGACCTTGTAAACCCTGATGACTTAATGGAAGCTTGAAAAACCCTAAAAGGCCTAATGATACCTTGAAGGACTGAACTTCATAATGACATGACTGAAGTGATGACATGATGATATTGACTTTATGGATGGCATACAGTCAGCAAGTTATGAAACTATGCCAAAAAGTAATCAATTATGAGGAAGAGTAATGTTTTTGGACTAGGGATACCACTAGTGATTGAATTTTTGCATGACCTAGTGGAATGAATAAAAATTTATGTGTGGAACCCTTAAAATGATATGAAAAGAGGATTTTTTATCACTAATGGTAGGATGCAAATATTGATACTAACATTGGCCTTATTGAGGATGATAGCTCTGAAATAGGTGCCAAGAACACTGTAGACCAGAAAGCCTTATCCATTTGGGCCAATACGGTCAAAACTCAAAATAATAAACATGACTGAAAACTGATAACTCAGAAAAAATAGACCGACTCAAGGAAAACTCAAATGACTGAAAATTGACTCAATAGTGACTTACTTGACTGAAAACTAAACTTTTGAAAATGGAAAAAAATCAATGAAGCTCCATGGGCTTCACTTCAAGCTCTAAACTCCAGTAATTCTCTACTTCACACTTGCAGAAAATATAACTGATATTTACAATGATATGGAAAATTGTTTGAGAATTGTACTTCAGAAAAGATAGTGCTTAAGGAGCCTACCATTGGCTTGTCCTCCTAAAAATTGGTGTCCATTCATGTCTTCAAGAAAATAAGCATTCTATCCTCGACAAGCAGAAATATGATATGGCCCTTTCCATAAATTCTCAAATTTTCCATTTTTACCCTTATCCTCATTTCTAGCATCCCAGCGGAGTACTACATCTCCAACCTTGAATTTGTTTTCCTTTTTTTTTTGGTCATAAATCTTCTTTATATTTTCATGGATTTTTGAAGTATTCTAAAATACCTCATCTCTTGTCTATTGAAGATGTATCATTTGATTAATCCGGCACTGTATGTCATTTTCCTCAGTCCCTGTTTCTTGCAATAATTTCATTACCAGGACTTCCAATGATGAATGCAACACAGTATCGACACCATACACAACTTCAAAAGGAGACATGCCAATAGACTTATTACTACTCACCCAGTCTACCCACAATGCATTGATCATCTTCTTATGAAAATTATTTTTATTTTCCTCTGACATTTTCTTAATGATACTAATCAAGGATTTATTAGAGGACTCTGCCAGTCCATTACCTTGTGGGTATTAGGTTGTAGAGTGTCCCAACTTAATGTTATATTTTTCACAAAACTCACTCATCTTCTTAGGCTTGAATGCTGCCACGTTATCTGTGATAATATTATTAGGACAACCAAAAGGAGACAAAATATTAGTTTCTAAAAACTGAATGATGACAGAATTTTTTTCTTGCCTGATCGGGATCTCTTACATCCACTTTGTAAAGTAATATGTGTCTATCAATATCCACTTGTGTTGTGCGGATGATGCTGGGTGAATCTCGCCTATGAATTGTAGGCCCCATTGTTGAAATGGTGCATGTACTAAAATAGGTTGAAGAGGTAATGGGAGAAGCTTTCTCTTACCCTGAAAAAATTGACATTCGTGGCAACTCGTTACGGTTTTGTATACATTTGCAAAAAGTGTTAGCCAATAATATCATGCTCTCAATATTTTATTGGTCGTGGTCTTCCAATATAGGTGGCCCTCACAATCTCCTTTGTGTAAGTCATTCATCACTTCTTTAGATTCTTCTTCAACCAAACAATTCAGCAACATACCTTTAAGATCCTTCCAGTAAAGTGCATTGTCCAATATGCAAAACTTAGAAGCTTTGAACTTCAAAGACCTGCCTTGATTCTTAGTCGTGCCTAGAGGAGGGTTTAAGGGTTGCAACACATAGAAAATATCAGATAATCGTGGATATGACAAAAATATATCAGATACCTGAATGAGATTCACTTCTTATTTATTATCGAACAAGGCTGAAATTAGGTTGATGTCTAGAGCATGGAGGTTTGAATCAGACATGAGCTTGGATAAGCCCTGAACTTTGATCAGCTTGGTGGGCTTGATCTCAAGGTCATATTATCGTAATGCTGCTATCCATCTCCCTCTCCTACCTTCAGGGTCTGTCTGCATAAGAACTTCTTTTACAACTGCATTATGCACATAGGAAAGAGTATGTGAATGTAATATGTAAACTCTGAAATATTTCAGCGCTTTTAACAAAGCCAAAGCCTGTTTCTCTATGATGTTGTACCGAAGGGCTGCATATCTGATATTGCAACTGAAAAATTCAATTGGTGGCTCAGTTTATCCCTTTTCTGCATCAATACTATTGTCATGGTGTGCTCAAAATAAAATGAGAATATTATGAAATCAATAGTATAATCAGGACTTATCAAAACAAGGGCAGTGATCAAGGAAAACTTTACTGAGTTGAAATAATTCCGGGCATCATCAGACCACTTCAAATCATTATATCTCTTCAACATATTCGTCACTCCCTAAGATGCTCAAATAAATTAGGAATTAATCTACATAAGAAATTAAAATTACCATTTAATGCTTATATTTCCTTTTTGTTGCGAGGGGAATCAATCTGCTGAATTGATTGAACGCGAGAAGCATCAATCTAGATCCCATCCTTGGAGATGATGTGACCAACAAGTTTTCCCTCCTCCATGGAAAAAAGGCTTTTCTTTGGGTTGAGAGATATTTCTAACTTCCTGCATCTCTCGAAAAAAATTCTTAAATGGTGCAAATGTTCATCATCAGAACGTGAAAACATTGTCAATTCATCTAAATAAACAATCAAGAAAACATTTTTTACATTGGAAAATTCTATGTCCATGGCCCGCTAAAATTTAGCCCATGCATTCTTCAAACCAAATGGCATCTTTGCATATTTGAACGTGGCCCAAGGTGTGGTAAATTTTGTCTTGTCCTGATCATCCTCATGCACTAGAATCTAGTTATATCCCGAATAGCCATCCAAAAGTGACATCTGGAAGAACCGACAACTCTTTGAAGGATGTGATCCATTTTGGGAAGTGGATAATTGTCCTTCAGAGATACTTTGTTCAAGTTCTTGAAATCTATGCAGAGCCGAATTTCTCCAGTCTTCTTTCTTACCTGGACCGAATTCGAAATCTAATCGGAAAATCTGATAGGAACAATAATACCGGACTTGAAAAGTATGTTTACGTCTTTTTCAATTGATGGCAGCAATCTGGGATTGATTCTTCTGAAATTTTGCTGAAAGGGATTTTTATCAGACTTAATAGGAATAGTGTGTTGAATTATGTTATTTTCATACACCTTTAAATCTGCATATTCCCATGCAAAAACATCAAAAAATTCAGAAGGTGATTTAACATATTCAACCTTTACCTCGGGAGATAAAGACTTGGAAATTTTAACCATATTTGGTTTATTTGCCGTCCCAATGTTTACATCTTCAACAACCTTTTCCATAGGCACCAATGTAAGCTTTCTTGCTACGTCATCTTGGTCAAAAAATTATTCTAAAGGTATGAGACCTTTTGGAATATTGTTGACTTTCAGTTGTAGTACATCCACCTAAGTTGCTTCTATATCCTGGTCATGTTTATCAAAAATTTCATCTATAGAAAAATTCTCAAATTCAACCTCACCTTGGAGAAATTTCTTTACCTGCTTATCATCCCAGAATAATTTCCAATACCCAAGTCGTCGGGAACGGTGAGCTGGTGTTTCACATGAATCTCAAACTTCCTGTTTGAAAATATGGGGATCTTAATTTTGCTTGCAACTGTAGCCAATGAATCTGCCATGAGATTTTGACTCCTTTGCACAACTGTAAGTGTATAGTCCGGAAACATTTTCAAAATATCTGTAATATTCCTACTTAGCCTAAGCTAAGAGGAATATACATTTTTGTTTCATTTTCTGTTGCATGAATAAATTAATAAAGGAGGACATGTAAAACTCTTGAAAATAATGAATAAATCAATGCCCATATGAACAAGGATAAATCTAGGCCATGTAAACAAAACACTTGCAGGTGTGAATGGGTTTGAGCTATGAGACTGGGTCAACCTTGACCAAATCTACAGTGCTATCTAGATGCAATGTACCTCATGGATGGACAGCGTAGTTCTAGATGGAGGCCCCTCATGTGAAAGGAGCTAATTCATTGAAGTGGTTTAGGGTTTGACAAGGCTTTCATCTTATAAAAGGAAGAGGAGAGCAGTAAGAGAGGGTTGTTGATTATGCATATTTCTGAGTATGTTTTCTATTTAGACAAATACCATTCTCTGTTGTTTAGCTAAGAATAGTGTTGCTTATCACTTGGGAGTTCATATGTAGGGATCCCACCTCTTCCATTGAAGATTTCTTGGATAATTCTTGTTGATTTCATCCACTATTAGGCATTTGGCCAAGCTCATATTTAAACTACAGCGTTGATCCTGTTTAGGATTAGGTTTTCTTTGCAAGCTACAGCAAGTGGAGGCAAGATCTGCTCAGATCTAGGCCATTTCAGGCCCTCTTTTCACTGGGAAAGTCTTCTATCCCATGGGCAAGAGAGTTCTGAACCCTTGGAGCTGATATTTCATATCTTGGTAGCAGGCCAACTCAGTGTTTCAAGCTACAACACAGTTTCCCTTCCAGGACTGCATTATTTTCAAGGAAGGAATTGCAAGGTGTTTTGATCCCCTTTTTTAGAAGAGATCTCTAGTGCTAGGCTTTGCCTTTCACTTTGGTGATCCATGGATTAGCTTGCTGATCCATGTTTTGTATAGATATGATATGTTTCTAATGTAAAACATCTTTAGAAACTTTTAAATAATATTGCAGATCTACTACTTTAAACTTAGATCTACTCCCTATATTGCATGATTTGATCAAAACCCCAAGGGGATCTTGTAAAAGAGCCTTTCTGGTGTACAGATCTAAAATGGATCTGATATTTTGTACAATGATCTTCTCTAGATATAAAGTGTAACATACAGCTGCTGCAGCTCTTATAAAAAACATTGTCAAGCCATTTTGCAGTAAATACATGTGTTGCAACCCTCTTTTCTAAGGAGTTTCTTCTATTTTGTCTTCTACATTTTGTTGTATAATGTAAGATAATCATTATGGATCTGATTTGATTCTGTATATTCAAAATTTGATCTTTATTATTGGCCTCCTACTCATGCTCTCAAAACTGGGTTATTTCTGAAGCAGTTTGTTGCACATAGTTGCAACCCTTCTCTTCGGGTGTTTTTCAGCTAGACTAGGTGGTGGGAGATCTATTTACCACACCTAGTTTGATTTTTTTTTTGCTCTCCTTTTGGATCTAGACACTATATCCACTGATCTAAGGGATCTAGGAGCTGCAAACTCATTTCAGTGTACATATTTCCCATAAGTTCATTATTTCAACAGGTATTGTTGTGTATTGCCATTTTGGGATATTACAGTGGTAACAGAGCTTCTTTCTTGTCACAGCCTGTGATTTTCATTGAAGAGCTGAAACCAAGATGGATTTAGGAGAATATGAACCTCTTACTGATAGAGAGAAGAGATATCTGCATAGAGGATAGAAGAAATTTGATTACACTAATGATGATCAGGACAAGGGTAAAGCCCCTGAATCTGGAAGTGATAAAGAAGGAGAAGATTTTGCAAGAACTCTTTTGGTAGCCATGCAAGATCTTGCTAGAGAAATAAAAGAGATTAGAATGGAAAGGATGAAGGAATATCCTGGGATATTTCATCCTAGAGAAAGCTCTAGCATGTCTCACCGCTGGCATGATCAACCAGTGAACCAGCCACAAGCTCCACAATGCTCTACTATGCCTACCTTCTTGGTTGTGGAGAATGAAGGGCCTCAAGAGCCAGCATCCCTTGAAGAGTACTTTGAGAAATATGAGTCTCAGAATCATAGATTCAAGGACCACTTGATTTTTCAAGAGATTTTTCACCTCAAGGATAAAAGAAGACCAATGCATCAATATAGAGATGGTGGATTCATTCAGAATCATGATCGACATCACTCTATGGGCAGATTATTTTTACCCAAGTAAGTTTGATGGGTCATCCACCAGTTCTGCCAAAGCATAGATAGAAAAGTTGGATATCTACTTTCAGTTGAACAAAGTCCCTGAGATGGAAGCCATCAAGATTGTAGCACTCCACTTTGAAGGTGAAGCCCACAATTTGTGGTTCCATGGGTTGTCTACATTGGGCCATGCCAATGTGACTGCCTATTCTAAATTCACTAGAAGACTGGTGGAGAGGTTTGACAGAAAGGATCCAGAAGCACCTTTCATGAGCCTTGAAAATTTGAAGTAGTCAGGTAATGCAAAATCTTATATCTCTGAGTTTTTAAGATTATCTGTTATGGTTCCTGATCTATCTACAGTAAGGAGGGTGTACATGTTCATCGATGTCTTGGATGAACCTCTGCATGGGTTGGTTAAATCTACCAAGCCCATCACTTTGTATGATGCCATTGAGAGGGCTAGAGACCTCCAAGATGCCTTGCCAAAAGCAAAGGAAACTTTTCATAACAAGGCCCCTTACCTTTCTAAAGGGAAGGAAGAGAAAGATGCTCCTTCCAAGGAGAGCTCATTCAAGAAGCCTCTTGATATTGAAGTCCAGAGGGAGCTAAGGAAGAAGAGGCTATGTTTCACTTTCCAAGAGTCATGGGCACTTGGACATAGATGTGCTACTAGGGAAGCACACTACATAGAAGTATTCTCATATTTTGAGGAGGAAGAAGAAGATGATGAACCAAGAATAGGTCACAACGCTGACAATGTTGAAGGAGATCCAACACCATTTGGAGATGGGAATGGAACCTTTTCTCCAATAGGAGGAAATATTTCATCTTTGAGGGGAGTACCTAAGTACTTGACCTTAAGAGTTGAAGGTTCAATCATGAATCAGGGGGTTTCTGTTCTGATTGACAGTGGGGTAAGCCACAACTTTATTGATGCTCATCTTGTGCAGAGGAGGGAAATACCCACTGATAATTTTGAGGGATTCTCTATTTTGATCCCAGGAGATAGGACAATGAAATGCATGCACTATGTCCCATCACTTTCAGTCACTATGGGGTCCTACACCTTGGTGAATCACTTCTTTGTAGTTAACATACCAGACACCAATATCATTTTGGGTGTTCAATGGTTGATTACATTGGGGAAAGTCACCACTGATTGGAAGGCTCTTCAAATGGAATGGGTGGACATGAAGAGTGGTGAACCTCAAATGATCCAAGGCATGCATACTTACCCCTCACCTAACACTTCCACATAAACAACAGAGATGGATTTTCACAGTGGAAGCAAGGACCTCACAGTCCCTTCTCTTATGTTCATGAGAATTATGCATGGGACATTCTTATCTAGTGGCAAACCACCTGGGAGGCCACTAGATTTAGATCTTGTGGGGAAGGCCTCACAAAGTTCTGCTCCAAACTTAGATCCAGGAGGGATTGGAGCAATGGAATACCAGGCTACAGCGCTGGGAGGCTTGGAACAACTCAAGAGTAAGGGGGATCTTCTTCCTTCATCACTACCACCCCCTCTCATTTCTAGATCTATGCTGTGAGAGGAGAAGAATGGGAGGATCAACCTTCCAACACAAATATTTGGCATAAGAGATGTCAAAGAAAAGATCAGCAACATGAAAGACACTCATGTGGATGTATCATCAGCGTTGTCATTGTTGAACAGTGTGGATCTGTACTAGAAATCTCAATTGCTTGTAGAGTATTCCAAAGATCTCCACACATGTATGATACTAGATGACATGCAGCAAGAAGAGGGCTACTTAGTCCAAGGGGGAGTCATTTATCATCATGGTAGGGTCTTCTTGTCTAGAGCTTCCAAGCTCAAGCAAAAGATACTACAAGGGGCACACAAAGAGTTCTTTTTCAGCCATATGTCGTCAATGAAGATCTACACCCTGATCATGAGGAGCTTTGATTGGGAAGGCTTGAGAGAGGAACTACATCAGCACTTTCAAGGGTGCATGAGCTATGTGGAGTTGGGGCAGCCAAGGGACTCTATGCTAGAGTCATTTTAGCCATCTCTTCCTTATTTTGGGAGAGGAGAAATGCCCATGCACCGCTCCATGTGTATGAGGGACTATGATGGTAAAGGCTCTGATCATGTAAAGAAAGTTTCATTTTCTGATTTATCACATTCTTTTACCATTTTTTTGTAGGCTATGACTCCTAAAGGGGGTGATATATCATGTAGATCTCATGGCATTTGGTGGGCCAAAAAAAATTCTGAACTTGGCCACTCCCTTGTTGTGCAAAGGGAGATTCCTTTTCATGATGGGTGCTTCCCAAAGGCACCAAACATATCTGACATCTTCAGCTATGTTAAGATGAATTATGCAGCAAATGTGTGGTAGGAAGGCCACTTGCCACACCTTGATCTAATGCAGGCAGGAGATGCACTATGCTGGCATCACATGTGGGATTTTGACCCACCTCCTCATGCTCAAATTTCTATTTGTGTATATGTAATTATGCTTCCATACATGGATGACATAGTTGTGCTATTTATGGGACTGTATGGAGGGAGGATGGGCAGTTTTTATGTACCATATGGAATGGAACTTCTCTATGTACTTCATGTTACGTGTTTTTGAGAAAGCATTGCTCCAGCCATGTTTATTTCTGTTGAATTTTTCACTGATCCTTGTGGGATGGACTATGTACATATTATGATGACTTTGGAGGAAAAATTCATGATGGGTTGTCTTGGTGAACACTTGGCTTATGAGGAGAGCTTGATCCTTGATGGTGTTACCAATAGAGGAGGAGAAGTATTGCAGCACTTTCCCTATCAATTGCTTGAGGACAAACAACATTTTGGAGGGGAGGACTGTAATATTCCTACTTAGCCTAAGCTAAGAGGAATATACATTTTGTTTCATTTTCTGTTGCATGAATAAAGGATGACATGTAAAACTCCTAAAAATAATGAATAAATCATGCCCATATGAATAGGGATAAATCTGGGCCATGTAAACAAAACACTTGCAGGTGTGATTGGGTTTGAGCTATGAGACTGGGTCAACCTTGACCAAATCTACAGCGCTGTCTAGATGCAATGTACATCATGGATGGACAACATAGTTCTAGATGGAGGCCCCTCATGTGAAAGGAGCTAATTCATTTAAGTGGTTTAGGGTTTGACAAGGCTTTCATATTATAAAAGGAAGAGGAGAGCAACAAGAGAGGGTCGTTGATTATGCATATTTCTGAGTATGTTGTCTGTTTAGACAAATACCATTCTCTTTTGTTTAGCTAAGAATAGTGATGCTTAGCACTTGGGAGTTCCTATGCAGGGATCCCGCCTCTTCCATTGAAGATTTCTTGGAGGAGTCTTACTAATTTCATCCACTATCAGCCATTTGGCCAAGCTCATATTTCAACTACAGCGTTGATCCTGTTTAGGATTAGGTTGTCCTTGCAAGCTGCAGCAAGTGGAGGCTAGATCTGCTTAGATCTAGGCCATTTCAGGCCCTCTTTTCACTGGGAAAGTATTCTATCCCACGGGAAAGAGAGTTTTGAACCTTTGGAGCTGATATTTCATATCTTGGCAGCAGGAAAACTTAGTGTTTCAAGCTACAGCACATTTTCCCTTCCAGGACTACGTTATTTTCAAGGAAGGAATTTCAGGGTGTTTTGATCCCCTTTTTGAGAAGAGATCTCTGGTGCTGGGCTTTGCCTTTCACTTTGGTGATCCATGGATTAGCTTGTTGATCCATGTTATGTATAGATCTGATCTATTTATAATGTAAAACATCTTCATAAATTTATGAATAATATTGCAGATCTGCTACTTTAAACTCAGATCTACTCTCTGTATTGCATGATTTGATCAAAACCCCAAGGGGATCTTGTAAAAGAGTCTTTCTAATGCACAGATCTGAAATGGATCTGATCTTTTGTACACGAATTTTCTCTAGATCTAAATTGTAGCATACAGCTGCTGCAGCTCTTATAAAAAACATTTTCAAGCCATTTTGCAGTAAATACATGTGTTGCAGCCCTCTTTTCTGAGGAGTTTCTTCTATTTTGTCTTCTACATTTTGTTGTATAATGTAAGATCGTCATTATGGATCTAATTTTCTGTTGTATATTTAAAATTTGATCTTTAATATTTTCCTCCTACTCATGCTCTCAAAACTGCGTTATTTCTGAAGCATTTTGTTGCACATAGTTGCAGCCCTTCTCTTTGGGTGTTTTTCAGCTAGACTAGGTGGTGGAAGAACTGTTTACCACACCTAGTTTGATTTGTTTTTTATCTCCTTTTGGATCTAGACACTAGATCCACTAACCTAAGGGATCCAGGAGCTGCAAAATCATTTCAGTGCACATATTTCCCATAAGTGTGTTATTTCAGCAAGTATTAATGTGCATTCCCATTTTGGGATATTACAATATCTAGGAAAACATTCATGTATGCTCTCATCCGTGGATGGTTAGCTTTATATTCACATTTAACTTTCAATATCACAATTTTTGAATCACCACTACTAAAATTATTTTTGCACCAAGTTTCTTCAAGATCTTTAGGCCAGTAATTAGTGCTTCATACTCCACCTCATTGTTAGTGAAATCAAAAGCTAACTTGTATGAGAATAATTTAACATTTTTCGGGACTTTACAAGGCTGATGAAAAGGGATTTGGACCCAGATTCCAATGCCTATCCCGTCTTTCCCCAAGGAACCATCAAAGTCCATGGACCATAGACCATTTTCATCCTCGAAGTGTTGAAACTCTGATTTATGTTTTGGCTCAACATTCTGAATTTTTTCTTCATGCCTTTTCGGACTTTCTTCCGCTTTATCTAATGGTTTTTCTGAGTTTTTATATCCCTCATCTAATGGTTGTTTTGATGAGCTCGAAAAATTATATTTTTCATTTTCTATAACTTCTCTGATGCAATTATGAACCTTTGTAACATCTTCTACTTCTATAAGCTGGCTATCTACATCATTTAAGCCACTATCATTAAACACAATAAACGACTCTAAATCTATATGTACAACATTTATCAGATGATTTTTGGGCTTTTATTTGTTGTGATCATACATTTCATCTTTGTTTCTTGGTACAATTTTCTCAATTGTCCGAAAACAGGGATAGTTGTATAAGAAAATTCTAATTGCAATGTGCTTCTTAGTTCCCCCCACCAAGATCTTGACAACAACATGCAAAACCGTGGCAGCATGTCATCTACCACCACATCCTTTAGAACATTATTTGTCAGAATCTACTCTAGGGATACTACCAAATCTTTAATAAGGCCAATACAATGGACTCTACCTGAATCAAAGGAGTATAAGTCATGGTAAGGGCGAGTGAGCCCAAATTTTCCATAATGGATTTTAGCATTAGATTATGAGAGGCTCCAGAGTCTAACATGGAATTGTGTAAAATGCATTGGTGGATTCTTAGACTCAAGTTGAATGGGGGAACCTAACTATCTTCTAACTAACCATCAATAGTAGGACCAAAAATGAGTTCGGGTTGATCATCTTCGACATTTGCCATGTCGGACAAAGGATCTACTTTAAGCATCTTGGCAACATGGGACTTATACTGGTTATTCTTAACAAGATTAGTTAAAGGAATAGACACTTTTAATTTTGAAATTTCAGTTTCTAGGCTGAAAGGAGTGGATTTTTCTACCTCTTTAATGATGATGTCACGTCGGTCGGCATGGTCCTTTTGATGGAGCTTATTTTTCTGACTATACTTTTCCTTACTTGTTGAACTCGTGGATGGTTGATTTACCTTGTTATGATTCGTGACTGCAGGCTCTTTTCCCTTACTTTGATTACCCAGAGGATTGTGCTTTGTTTAAGTATCTTTATACTAAGATGCCCTCTTCTGAATGGGATTAACTGGCACATCTCTGCTCCTCAATGAGAGCTCCCTTTGTTGTGAACTAAGTGCATTCAAGTACCCCCATGGATAATCATCTGATTCGGTCTCCAACTCATGATCATTGGCAAGGATAAAATCTTCATCGCTAGGCTCATTTTCCTTTTCAAAATACTCTTCATCTTCCGTCAAAAACATGGGTAGACCATCAGCCTTAAAAATGAAATTTTCCTCAACAATAGTGTCTTCATATTCTTCTTCTATTCCTTGAGCATATTTATGCTACAAGGGTGTCCTAATTTGTTGTTGTTGTACTGGTTGCTTAGGAGCTCGTTGTTCTCTCTTCTTGATCCTTAACTGAGGCTATTTTTGGCCTATGAAGTTAGGATTTCTGACATCAGGCTGTCTCTGAGTGATGGAAATCCTATCAATCATCCTTTCAATAGTCCTTATCAATGTGTCCATATTAGCATCGGAAGATGAGGTAGATGGTTCATCTTTAATAGTTACTTTTCTCTCACCTCTGATTCTATCTCTTTTCATCAACAGATTTGCGTCAACGCTAACCACGTTCTTTTGCATATCTTCCAATGTAGTTGGGCTTCTTTCCCTTAGTTGGTACGCCATGTCGGGATCAAATACATCTGGATAACGTATGAGATCTAAACCTGGAGGAGGCTTGATCTCAACAGGAATTGCATTATAAGTTATATTGAAGAGAGTATTGAAATCTTGGACTGATTCATTGGGATTTCTCTTTATGTTCTCATACTCAGAAAGAAACTGTAAATTATTTTTCTTTACCTCCCCTCGAGCTATAAATGCATCAACCAGCTAGTCTGGAGTGGTAATGGAATTAGCAGTCAAGGATCTAAACCAATGCTTCCAGGACTAGTAGCTCAAGTCACAGTTGTTGTCGGGATTCTAGAGCATTTTTCCAACTAGGGCTTCCAGGACTAGTAACTCAACTCACCAAGGGATTCTGGAGCGTTTTTCCAATGAAGGATTCGAGGACTATTAAATCAACCCAAGCTATTATAGGGCTTCTAGAATGTTTATCCAACCAAGGATTCTAGGAACTAGTAACTCAACCCACAACCAAAGGAATCCGAGCACCAAATCAAAAATAAATATAAAACCCACAACACCATGGATATCCAAGAAATGGAAATGCTAGCAAAAATCATTGTCAATCCAAGAAATCCTCCATGCCAATGATAGATCATAACCAATAAACCACATGCATATTCCATGCATGCCAAAACTAGAAAGGAAATCATACATGCAACTCGGTGCCTGCAAGAAAAAATTGTTGTAGCTACTGATATTGATGTATTCTTGCGCTTTCCTACTCTTCCTTTAACTTCTTTCTCTAAATCCCAAGTATGTCGCGTGCCTCTAAGATTTCTCCAAGAAAACACAAGTGTCCAAGAGTATCACAGAGAGAGAGAATAGAATGAGAGCTCCAAAACTAGACTGATCAAAAGCTAACACTAACCAAAATCTAAACCAACAAAAGCTACCAACTAATCATAAAACGCCTTTTTATCAATGAGGCCTCTAATTTCTTCAATTTTCCATTATTTTCCTTCATTTTCCTCCTCACATGAAACCTATGACCTTTCAACTTCCTTTTCCCCTAATTTCCATTATTTTCATAAATACATGCCAAATAATGCCTCTTGCCTTTCTAAATCCTTTTCCATTTCGTTTGCCAATTTCCCTTAGCCATAATAAACCAAAGTGACACCCACTAGGATTTTTTTGGCACTATTCATCTTGGAATACATGTCCCATGACCTTGGTCTTTTTTTTTTTTTACATGTATCTTTAACTAGGGTTGTTTTACACTGAAATTTGTCACCACAACATTTAGTTGTCTATATGGGTTCATCATTACCTATTTATTGCTCCCTTAGAGGTCTAAAAACATAAAGTTCCTAATTCAAGTCTTAGAACTAGAGCAAAAGCTCTTAAAAGCCCTAAAAATCCTAACTCCGCACATTCCCTATGGTACCATGGTTTATTTCTACAAAAACTATGGTACATCCCACACGACTTGTTCATTAAAACTGCGGACCCCCGTAAAAGTTAAAATAAAAGGAAAAGTAAGTTCTAGAAGTCCGGCTGGTCGAATATTCTCCTAGTTGGGGCCTTCTAGAAGCGTTATTTGGTCGAGCTTCGCCCCTTCCATTCATGAACCTTTACCCCTTCATAAATGGAGCTATCCCTTGGTTTTTGGAGCTAAAATCCCATGATGAAAGGGCTTTATCCCTTCCTTATTGGAGCTGAAACTACCTCCCTTCTACTCTAAATGGAGACCATGTTTCAGTCTCAAGGGTAATTCTGGAAACTGACTTCTGAGCTTACAGAAGAGAATTACTAAAGAAATTATACTCTCCACATTTGGCGTCATTGGCATGAGAGAGATTACAAACTCATAGCCATAGTCTTATGTTGATTCAGAGAGTTGGAGTCTTGTCAAACTGAGGAAAACAACTATTCGGGACCCCAGAAGAACCTGTACAAACATCAAGGCGTCAAGGTTGTAGGGTTTCTTCTTTTTATTCAAATTTTATACAAATGGATTATGTTTTCTCATTGATTTGTTCATCTATCTTTTGAATAATTTAATTCTTGGATTCCTTGATCACTAAGATAGATTATTGCTTTTGAATTATCATATTTTTCAGATGCTTTTGATCTTGTTTGCTTGTCTTTGATTGCAGATCTTACACACTGGATCAGCACTTTCTAGAACGACTGGATTGAAGACTGAGTAAGCATTGGACTTCAGGTAGGAGCATCTCTCTATAGTTAATTGGTAATTCTTGAGCAAAATAGTCTAGAGAAAATTGTCTACATTTGTCTGTTTGTTTCTAGATATCCTTAGGATACTAGGGAGATTGCTCTTGTCCACAAGAGGGATTTGTCCATCTAACAAAATGACGACTCGACTGGGGAAAATCTGAACTTAGTTTTCTTTTTCATTTTTAGTTTGAATTTTGAGATTTATTTCAGATTTCTTTGACTTAGATTAGCTCAAAACTGGATTGGGTAGAAAACTCAACTGGATCCCTGACTGTAAATCTGTATTTCTATTTTTTTCTCTACTTTTCCTGCCTTCCTCATTTTTTTCTTAAAAAAAGAGTGGTAGACTTCACAGTTTTTAGTGAAATATAGTGCGGTACCGCACCATGTTCCATTAAAAACTGCGGACTTCTGGAAAATTTTAGAAAAAGTAGAAATTATGTTTTCGGGAATCCAATTACTTAATTATTTGTTGTTATTCCAATATTTTTTTACTATCAAAGACATTTGTGAAAAGTTTCTTTCAACAATTCTATGTTTAAAGTGATCTTTTTAGCTAGTTTGCTTTTATGAGTAAATGTTTGCCTTGTCCTCCCGTTGCTCTAAATCAGAAAATTTTGTATACCTCAGCTACTTGATATGTCATTATTTTTCTGTTGAGCCATTGAACTTGATGCAATTATTACTCTTATGAAAATTTGATTTTGTTTTCATTAGCAAACTTAGAAAGCCTTTGGGATTGATAAGGTTTGAATTTCATTTTAAAATTGTTATTGGATGCTTTAGTTTCTTGCTGAAATTAGCAAGAATATCTTGGTTAGATTACAAACTGAGTTAAAACATCCTCCAACTTTTAGGTAGAATTCAAGAATAGAATTTTCTTTTAGTTTTGAATTTTATAGTTTTAATACTTTTAATTTTATTTTTGAAGAAGTTTGATTTTTTTCTGATCTAAATGATATAGGGAATTTCATTTTGAGCAAAGATCTTTTTGAAATTGATTTCTCCGAATTGTCTTCTTTTCAAAAGTTTCTTCTGTAAGAAAGAAATAATTGATATTTCGAAAATTTTTGAAATCTCTCAACTCTTTCCTCTAGCTAGATTTCATTGAAAAGAAATGAGTTGTTTCTCATATAGATGCATTGTAGTGTATTTTGAGTCGGGTCTTTAAACATCACCAAAGTTCCATTTTCGTACCTCTTGTCTTAAGAAATTTCCAATTAAAAGTAACACTTAATTAAAATCGATCAATTTTATATTTTCTAGGGCTCTTTTCCACCAACATAGCTTAGGCTAGTGTCTTGGAATAGATTTTAGTTAACTTTCCAAGGTAATAAAAACAAACAAGTATTCAATCTTGCAGTAGGAAAATCCAATTGTAGCATGTATTCTCTGGGAAGATCCTCCTAAAGAAGTCAAGCATGAGATCATATCCGAACCAGTGAGGTAATCATACCTATCTCATTGAGAACGATAGAATATGTGCACGTATTAAAAATGGTAAACCTCGGATAGACCATTGTCGAGGAGCCTGGGGTCACTTGTCGGTAAACCTTGGATTATGTCAAGGAGCCTTCAAGGGGATTAAGCTTGTTACTCTGGCCTTGTGTGTATATCAGATCGTAGACTATTCCCTGAGGTATATGTGTTCCCGTTGGTGTCCTTAGTAGCCATAAACTTTAGGATTCTTTCCCAAGGTGACGATGGAGGGAAGGTCCCACTGTACTTGGAGCAGACGTCGGCTAGACTCACTTGGACTCTCCGGAGGGTTATCTTCACTCCAGATGGTTTAAGTGGAGAAACCTGCACTGGTCTGTTTCATTAAGCAGGTTGTCAGGGTAACTATTCCAACCACCATTTCTATATTAGAATTCTACGATGTTGGACTTCATCACCAACTAGTGTTTTTAGTGCGGGAATCTACTGTTTGTGTATGGATTGATCTCTTATATTTTTATAGGCGTGTGATTCATTTGATTGTTTCCTTAGCGAATTTAGGATCTTTTATTAAAATTTTATTTGATTGTGTGTGTTAAAGGTTTTAATCGTGGCTGAATTACCGAGACAATCACGTAGAATGCAAGGGAAACCCCCTAAATATACACCGAGCCAATTAGAAAAAATTAAAACTGAAAAAAGGACAAATATCAAGAACTAGATCAACCGAACAGGAAGAAACATCCATTATTATTCATCCTGATTACGAAGTAGACCAAATGCAAGCAGCAGAAGTTACTCGTCAGAAAATTTCTATTTCCAAGCTAGTTGAACTTGCCTCTATAACAAGTGAATTATCACCTTCTGAACCTGAAATTTCTGAACCAGAAACTGAGTCTGCTATGTCTGAACCTACTTTAGAGTTCACTTCTCCAACTCCTGGTCGTCCTGATTCACCCAGAGTAAGAAATCGGATCACAGAAGATCTTCCTCCCGGTCTCATTAGTATTGAAGAAGTTATTGACACTGAAGAGGAAGTTTTTCTTCCTTCAGCTCAGGAATATTTAAATCTTAGAGAACGTGAATCATTTTTTTACAATCCTTTTCAACAAGACGCTTAGTATTCTTCATTGAGAGACTTTCTACAGAATGTTGGTCTGAACTATTCGCCACCTTGCATTCCCTCTTACCCTACGCCAATAGGTTATAGACCTCCATTAAACATGTCAGGTGAGTCACCTATGTTTTTTGAATCCCCAGAAACATTTTTATATGGTGGTCCATCTGTTCCTGTAGGCTATCATTCGCTCTCTGGTACCTTCTTAGGGGCATCTCCTTTTCCTAACAAAAAAATATCATCATCTGGCCCAAATGAATCAAATACTGGAACTTTGAACAATGAGCAATTTTATATGATGTCTGTAAATATTCCAAACCACGGACCTCAAGGTAGTAATTTACCGCCTGGGGGGGAAAATCAAAGTAGTCAAATATAGCCCTGGGGGCAACCCCAAGGAAAATACATACCTTAGGGTCAATATCAACCCCAGGGACAGTACATACCTCAAGGTCAGTATCAACCCCAAGGGCAGTACATACCTTAGGATCAATATCAACCTCAGGGACAATATATGCCTCCAGGTCAATACATGCCTCAAGGTCAATATCAACATCAAGGGAAGTACCCTGCTCAAGGTTTGCAACCTCCTTTAGGACCTCAGTTCTACCCGGAACAACAAATTTTACAAGGAGGCAGAAATTATCCAACCAATTATCAGCCATATGTTCAACCTAGTTATGGTCCTTATGCACAACCTTCAATGGGACCTTCATATCTCGGAGTAAATATTGTGTGGGATCCATCCCAAGTTCAATAGAATTTGCAACCAAATGTACAAGTACCTTATTATCAACCTAGACAACTAATTGGTTATACTCATATCCAACAACTTATCCAACCTATTCAACCTATTGTTCAGGTACCTGCATCTAGCACTATTCAACAGCCTGGTCCGAGTACACCTAGGACTCTGCCTCAAACTGTTGCTCAAAATTTTGTTCAACCTACCACACCTATTCCTGGAATGTCTACAATTCCTATTACTTCTACCCCACAAATATCAGTACATATTCGTCAGGTTTCTATTTCGTAGTATGGACCTAAATTCCAAACTATTATTCAGATGCCTGCAGGACAACCTGGTACAATTACAGTTATTACAAGTCAACCTCAGTTTACTTATCAACCATATCAAGGGAAAAATCCATATGGACCTGTTCCAAAAAATCCATTATACCTGCAACAACCGTACCCTGGGTATACATATCAGACACCTATTCAACTCTAGTATGGTCCAACTATTCCTAGTTACCCAGGGGGTATTCCTATTCCAAATGCATAGGCTATTCCAGGGTATCCCAGATATCCTCCTCCTGGAACTAGTTTAGTTTCGCAAGGTTATCAGCAGGACCCTAACCGTCGGTTACCATTCATAGAAACTTTGGACTTACTTGATCTATCATGCCTTACAAATGATCCCATATATTGTCATCTGTATTTGCTACCCATGCCAAATAAGTTGCCCAATGATATCCTGAAGTTCGAAGGAAAATCAGGGGAGGATCCTTCTAACCATGTTATGACTTACCACCTTTAGTGTGAATCCAACTCATTAATCAACGATTATATTCGACTTAGACTTTTTCAAAGAATTTTAATAGGATTAGCTGCCAAATGGCACATTGAACTGCCACGAGGCTCTTTTAACAATTTCAATGCTCTAGCAACCGCTTTCTTAACTCATTTTCAGTTACCAGTAAGATACGACAATGACACAGAATTATTAACTTCACTAAAACAATCTACGTCTACATACATATCAAATCATATACATGAATGGAGACGTAGAAGACGTTTGGTGAAAAATTTTATCCCGGATTAGATATTGGCAAAATGGTTTATCAAAACATTGCTGTCGAAAATCACTGAAGATGTAGCTAAAAGAGGCATTGTTACAGAAGAACAATTCATCGCTCAAGCACAGTATCTTGACTTGTTATATACTCAGTCAGGTACTTTGTACGATAAGATTCCCGATTTACCGCACCCTGGTCAAATAACAGAAACTCCTTCAGGGTCTCATGCCGCTGATGGTGTGATCGGTTCAGCTAGTACCACTAAGAGTAAGATGAAATCTTCAAAGGTTACTTCTCCCATAATAAATTTACCTGATTCACAAAAAGGAGAATCTTCCCTGGAAACTTCCGACGATATTCACATTTTAGAATCATTTACTACAAATTCAAAATCCAGCAACAAGAAGAAAGGGAAGAATAAAAGTAAACAGAATTTGTCTCCCAAGGAGAAAAATGATAAAAATGAGTCGACTAATGACAAACGGAAGCCTCACTATCCTTGTCTTATCTGTGACGAGGATCATTTCACCAAGGAATGTCCGCATAGGGCTGAGGTATCTAAGTTCGTCAAAGGTTCATCCACCCCCGCTGTCTTGAAGGATCCTTTTCCAGTTCAAGATAGAAAAATGATTGGATCTTCTTCTAATACATCAACAGATATTTTGATGATGTCTCAAGTAATGGTTGTGACTCGATCACAGGATTATGGTAGTAAAAATCCTGTTCCTGGTAAATAAGTAGAAAATTCTAATTCTTCACTAGCTACATCTCCTTCGGTTTCTGATCCACTTCATATCGAGAAACATAATCCTGATTTAGTAATCAAACTTCCTGCTAAAGGTGTACTTCGTAAATCAACTTTCAATCCACATGCGAGAGCTGCTCAGAACTACAACATTGTTGAAGATTTAGAAATATCTCCTTCGATAATGTCAGCCTTAGAGGTGTTGCGATCATGCCCAGTACAAAGGAAATTACTCTTATCAGCAATAGGAGCTGTAGATATTCAGGATTCGAACCTCATGGTCTTTGATTTAGAAAATTTTACACCGCATCTCCCTCATCAAATTACTTTTCAGATCCCAGTACTAGTAAAAAACATACATTGCTTTCATACTGTTATTGATGAAGGAGCCTCTACGTGTATCATGTCATTAAACTATTGGAAATCACTTGGTTCTCCAACTCTTAACCAATCATCGACAATCCTCAAAGATTTTGACAAAATAGGATTACATCCTTTCAGAATTTTTCAAGATCTACCTATAGAGGTCGAAGGTAAAACCATTAATTTACATGTGGAATTAATTGATGCCCCTCTAGATTACAACCTTCTTCTGGGTCGAAGTTGGTCTTATGCTATGACTGCTATCATGTCATCCTTCTTTAGAATAATCATGTTTCGTCATCAAGGAAAGATTTTGAAAATCGATCAGCTCTCATATTATTTTTCTAACCCAGCTTCTACGGATAGTATTCAGCACGTTGGAAAATCGACTATCCCTTATGAAGATGTAGGAGTAGGTTTAATCAAAGATTCCGCTTTAATGAGAAATTTTTCTATGCCTCCGCCTAACATACCGTGTACTATTGCTAATATCAATATGATTACATCAAGCACTATTCCATTTTATGTTCCTTGGGTAGTGCCTTTAGAGTCATAACTAGATTCATTCAATGGCGTGATGCCTTTGAGTCCTTATGAGATAACATATCAAGTTGTACAGTCATTTTCAATCCCCCATCAACTGATTCTGATCAAGTGAATGTGATCAATGAAGAATCGTTTTCACCATCAAGATCAGCTATAACATCAATTCCTGATTCTATTCCAGAAATGTTTTATACTGATGAGAGCATTCGTGAATTCTTTTCCATAGATGATTTACCATGGGATGATTTCCATCATAGGTCATCAATTTTACTTGAGCTTCATAGATTTGAAAACAATTTTTCATCTATTTTTACAGCTGATTATGTCAAGTAACCCCAGAGTCCCATATCAATTACAAATTCGGATTCTGAAGTAAATTTGGGAAATATTTCTTCCACGGTTCCCATTGACATATTAGTAAAACCAAGAATTATTGAAAGCATTCATATAGGTGCTTCTTGCACGATAGATGAAATTGCTACATATAAAGCCCTATTTCAAGAATTCTATGACAAATTTGCCTGGTCTTATGAAGAAATGGCCAGAATTGATCCTAAAATTGTCATTCATGAAATCAAAACTTACCCGGATGCTAAGTCTATCAGGAAAAAAGTATGTCTAATACATCCACGAAAACTTGCCGCTATCAAAACCGAAGTTGAGAAATTAATAAGATCAGGTTTTTTTTATCCTATCCCATTAATGGATTGGGTATCTAATATTGTTCCAGTTACTAAAAAACAAGGAACAATACAAGTATGTGTCGACTACAGGGATATTAACAAAGCTTGTCCTAAAGACAATTATCCAACCCCTTATATCGACCAAATTATTGACGATTGTGTTGGAAATGAAATGTATTCATTTATGGATGGATTTTCTGGATATAATCAGATCAACATACTCCATGCTGATCAACCAAAAACAACATTCATTTGTCCTTGGGGAACATTTTCTTATTGTAAACTACCTTTTGGATTGAAGAATGTTGAGAAAAATTTTCAAAGGGCAATGTCCTATTCTTTTCATGACATTAAACACATTGTGCAACCTTATCTTGATGATTTACCTGCTCATTCATTACACAAGGGAGATCATCCTACTCATTTACAAGCAATTTTTATGAGATGTAGGTATTATAAGATTCGCTTGAATCCACACAAGTGTGTTTTTTGTGTACAATCTGGTAGATGACTGGGATTTTTCATTCCGAAAGAAGGCATTCATGTCGACCCTTTGAAGGTTGAGGCTATTATCAATTTACCTCCTCCTTCCACACTTCGGCAACTCCAAAGTTTGCAAGGGAAAGCAAACTTTCTGCGTAGATTTATCCAGAACTATGCTAAGTTAACCAAAGGTTTTACTAGGTTGTTGAAACAAAATGTTCCGTTTATTTGGGACGAGATCACTGATCAATATTTTGATGCTTTAAAACATGTGTTGACCCATGCACCGTTATTGCATCCACCAAATTACAACCAGGATTACTTTTTATACTTAGCATCTTCTGATTCCACCATTGGAATGGTATTAGTTCAGGAGGATGAATTCCAAAATGAGCATGTGATTTACTATCTCAGTCAGAATCTCAATCCAACAAAGATTAAATACTCACATGTGGAGAAATTGGCCCTGGTAGCAGTTCAAGCTGTCAAATGTTTTCATCATTACATTTTTTTACGAAACCCGATGATGTATATTTTGACTAACAATTTCTTGGGGGAAAATACTCTAAATTGATAGTTATCCTTCAAGAGTTTGATTTAGAATTTGAAAAATCAAAATCAAAGAAATCACTGGTGTTCACTGAACTTATGTGTGACTTCCCGAATACTGAGACAGAAACTGTGGTAGAACATCCGATCATTGATGAATCTCTGTTTCTTATCAGTATGTTAGATCCTTGGTATGGGGATATCATCATTTATCTCCAAACCCAAAATTTTCGGCCTGAACTTTCACGTTCACATCGACGGAAGATCTGTTACCAATCTCAACAACACAATATTGTTGGGGACACGCTTTATCGTCGTGGTGTGGATTATGTATTTCAACGGTGCTTGATTCATGAAGAGGCTGAACGAGTTTTAAATTACTTCCATTCTGGAGCATGTGGTTGTCATATTTCTGGGTATGCCACAGCCCAAAAGATATTGCGTGCTGGTTATTTTTTGCCATCATTATTCAAATATTTCATTCTCGCAATCCAAAAATTCCATAACTATCATATATTTGATCGAAAGATGCGTGAATCACGAGCTCCTCTTCACCCTATAATTTCTGTCGGTCCTTTTGCAAAATGGGGCATTGACTTCATTACATGTAACCCTCACTCGACTAGGGGGCATGGGTATATTATTCTCGTTGTAGATTATTTTACCAAATGGGGCGAGGTAATGCCTACATTTGCAACAGATGGAAAAACTACAGCTACATTTGTATTCAATCATGTGATTGCTATATTTGGTGTACCCCAAGCTATCATTACTGATCATGGGAGTCATTTTTGAAACATCATGATGACCGAACTTTCTGACCAACTTGGCCTGCGCCATGATAATTCTAGTTCATATTACCCGTAGGCTAATGGTCAGGTTGAAGCCGTTAATAAAGTTTTGACCACTATGATTAATAGGATAATTGGAATTCATAAATTGAATTGGCATACTATGCTTTTCTCAGCACTTTGGGCATACCGAACCTCAACAAAAAATGCAACAGGGTTCACTCCTTTTCAACTGGTCTACAGTTTAGAAGCTGTGTTACCAATTGAATGCGAAATGTCGTCACTCCAATTAGCCATAGAGTTATTACCAGCCACTTTTGAAGAGGAAAAATTATTTTTGTACTTAGCACAATTAGATGAGACTAGGTGCATCGTTGCATTAGCAGTCGAAGCTCATAAAAAATGCGTTAAAGCTCAGTACGACCGAAGTGTTACACCTCTTATTTTTTCAGAAGGTGATCTAGTATTGGTATATGACCAAGCAAATGATAATCTAGGAGCTGGGAAATTCAAACCCATGTGGCATGGCCCTTATATTGTCAAGCGAGTGGTTGCAAAAGGGGCTTACGAATTGATTGATTATGATGGGATCTCTTTATATAAACCCAGAAATGGACTTTATCTGAAGATATATTATGCTTGATTTTTTTTGTGAAGATCATACCTATACATTAGTTATTTTTCTAATATTAGCTACTTTAGATTAGATGAGTGTGTCTAGTTTAAGTTTGTGTTGACTAGTATTCCTGCTTATCTTGATTACTCTTGATATTGCAGATGTCGACATCCCTTTAAGCGTACATTGGTTTTGTTGATGGTGCCTGTTGTAGTACACGGAATATCTCTTCCGTGGCCTGGGTTATCTATTCACCCACCGATGAGTTAGTTTCTATGCATGGGGTAAGCCTTGGTCAAACAACGAATAATGTTGCAGAATATAGCGTGGTGATTGAGTTATTATCTGATGCCATTTCATTTGGCATTCAGCGTTTGATTGTTAGGTTAGATTCAGAACTCATTGTATTACATTTAAACAGAGTATATGCAATTTAAAATCCAATGTTACTGAGATTATTTTTGAAGGTTCGTCTCTTGGAAAGGAAGTTTGATTACATCAAATATCAACACATTCCAAGAATTTTAAATACATTGGCTGATGCATTAGCTAATAATTCTATAAATAGACATTTGCGAGATTAAAACAGTAAATTAAAAACAACATTCAATATGTGTTGAACAAGATAGCCGGCAAAAGTAGTCATATCATAGATAGAGTTTGTGTTTCAAAAAATATTACATCATCTCCGACCATAGGTTTAAAACACCTTATGATATGAAAGATAGTGATACAAAAAACAAAAATACAATAGTCTGCGATGATCATCCACTAACCATGGTGATAATCATGATAATATATTATTGTCTGCACTACTCTACGCTAGTATCTCCGAAACTGGCCAGGAACACCAGCGACATGCCTCTGGAGACTAAGAGGAATATCATCCATCGTTGTATATGGGATGTCTCTAGTCAACCTTTCCAAGTTGTGCTTTAAGTCAGTGAGAATCTCTGCTGCCTGGTTATGTGGCAGTGCAACAGGATCTGTCGGCTTCCTCTCGAAGCGATGGAGATTGGCTGGTCTTCGTGGACCAACATCTGCATTTAAATTTTTTGTTATCAGTATTGGACGATTGAAAAACAAAATAAAAATTAGATTTAAAACACATCGAAACATTTCATTTACTTGATTCATCCCATTGTGCCCCTGGAGGTAAGGACATCTCAGGATCATTTCGGAAATCGATGCCTGCATACAAGAAATCATCAATAGCAAATATTTGGTTATGTAACCAATCAAAATATCCTGGAACGAATCGTACTACTATACAACCATCACCACCATGACGAGACATCAGTGCAACCCAACACACCATGTGAGGCTCTCTGAGTTCACCATGATCAACAGAGATCAGATGAGGGGCGAGAGATGGAATTCTCTCCAAAGCAAAACATACCAAGATAGCACCATACCCAAAGTTTTTTAACTTTGTGTTCTTTGCTCTGGTTAGTTGAACCTTCATATTGGTCAACACCCCTTCACACCAATTGAAGATAGTGCCTCTATAGCATTCAACGACTGTCTGCATTTGTGACTTGGTAGCCACATGTGGAGCTACACTTCCACATAATATGGTAATAGTGAATGCAATGACTTTCAGATCAAGAAGTATAATAGTTTTTATGTCTACCCGGTTGTCCTTGGGATCAGCTTCTTCGTTACATAATTCTTGTTTGTAGCTAGCGATAGGCAGACCACCTTGCCTAGCCCCAAACAAAGAGATAGGTTCACCTCTTTTTGATAAACCAGTGAGGAAGTAGATATCTTCAAGCTCAATTTCTAGCTTGTGATCTCTAATGATGAAACATTGTTCCTGAACGTCCCATTTATTTATCAGCTAGGTCATTAACTCTACCTGTGCCCTCATGCCCTGAATGGCCCAGAATTTGTATAATCTGCAATTTCTCAAAGTACACATTATGGCCGGATTATTCATGGCCATATTGTCTATCTCTTCGTGCTCGCGTTCTCACCACTCCAAAATTGTGCGATGACCTGCAAGTGGACGCATTTAAAGGTTAGAAGCTATTAGAGTGAAAAAATTTAGCCATTTTTTAGGGAATTCATCAAATTTTATTTTCATACGGCACCTTCATAGTTTTTGTATAGGGAAAATGCAGACCCCTACACACAACCTTCATAAAAACTACGGTAGCCCGATAATTTTCCTTTAGGAAAATTATCAGGTTCCGCAGGTAACCAATGGCTGGCCCCCGTGAGTGAAATTTTAAACCATTTTTTTCCCAAAAATGAATTTTAAAACTAAAAAAGAGAATGTAAATGGATGAAATTGAAGAGAAGGGTGTTGTGGATTACCTGGATTCGACAAATTTGAATTTGAGTGGTCGGTTCTCCCATTATAACCTCTAGAATGATTTTTGCCCAGAGCTCTCAACTTTCAACTCTGAACACAAAAGGTGAAAATGATTTTGTTGAATTACTTTTTATAAGATTTTTTAAATAAATAAAATATTATTTTATTTATTTTTCACTTTAAAAATTTGTTCTTCAAAAGTCTTTACTTATTGGAAACAAATATGTTTAATTTTTTGAGTTTATGTGCAGAAAACAGGTTTATCAGGTGGAAGGAATTATTTTGATGGAGAGTACACTTTTATCACTTTTTTGGGCTCATAAAAATATATGAAAAAACGAAACCCTGGAGTTCTCTTTTAAGCCCTTTTTCAGACTCTTTAAACATGAAAATATTGTCGAGTATTTGACTATTCGAACTTGTTAAAGGAAATGAACAATCGTCCCTTCAGTATAAGTTTACCCCTTTTCCGAAATGAAATGGACTATTTACGAAAAAGGTATGCATTGAATAATAATGGTCAATATAGTTCTCTCCTGCATTATTTTATCCCTTTTCAGGCTTGAGAGACTAAACTTACGAAAAAGAACACCCACGGAGTTTTCTTAAGTTTTTCTTCTGACTCCCTAAAACTAAAAAACACCGAGTTTCACCTATACTGGACTCGCTAAAACTTCATAGTAAAGGGCCTGTAAATTATAAACAGGAACAAACCACTCCTTCTTAGGGTTCGATTTTAATACTAAGTTTGACTCATCTGAAGGATGAGCTTACATTACAATCAAATGTTATCCTCCTCAAGCTTGTCAAAAATAAAGAGGTACTTTCCAAAAATGGTGGGAGAAAAGAGAGAAGATGAATCCAGTTGTCACACTTTGTTTCAAAAAGTCATATACCACTCTTGAACACGACACTTTTGTCACATTTATACCTAGGTTGGGAAAATCCTTTGGCCAAACAGTTAATCAAACCACATTGAAAGTCTTCAGCCGGTTTCTAGGTATTAGCTTTAGGTCAATTGTCACCAAACCATTTGCAATGTCATTATGTGTTCAAGAGATCAGTTTCAATAAAACATTCATTGCAAACATTTGTCTCCATTCGCATTGACCATCCCTGAGTCATTCCTTGCAAAACATTTCTTCAAAAATTGATCTAATCGTTTCGTGTCATGGGCTTTCCTTTGACGGGTCACTTTCTATAGACGAAAACTCATCATCTAGAAATTTGATCTAGAATCCTATCAATACCTTGGAATCTGCATGCCCTAATGGTAGGTTTCTCGCCTTCGACGACAGGTTGCATCATTGACCTTCGATCAAAATATTCTCTGAAATGTTCAACTTCAGATCAAAAATTCACATTTCATAGATTGTACTGAGTACTTTGAGAGCCATTGACATTATTGGTGGTTTCTCTCACACTTGTTAACAGTTCACATCATTGACTGGTAATCAAGTGGTTTCTACCATGTTCGACTTCGACACAATCAATCGCATGGATAGAATCGTACTAGTTTGAGAAATGGAAATCAAGACCCTGGATCTAGTTTCCACCATCCAGGCTACGAGGATTTTTATTATTCATTATATAGTAGACTACTCATGAAAGATGGCTACATCCATACTATGTCTACTACTTTATGTAATTCTAAAATCATTTATGTATCAGAACATGTAGTTATTTTTTATTTGAGTATGGGAATGCCTACCTCAATGATGACATATATATATATATATATATATATATATATATATATATATATATATATATATATATATATATATATATATATATATATATATATATGCTTTCATTGAATGTTTTGTTCCATGTTTCAACTGATGTCCTGGCAGCCTAATCCTCGAAATTATAAAGTACTTCACTCTTCAGAAATCGTCAAAACTCTTCAGACTTCGCACTTTAGGGGGCAATCTGTTACACTGAAATTTTTCACCATGAAATTAAGTTATCTATATGGGTTCATCATTACCTATTTATTGCTCCCTTAGAGGTCTAAAAACATAAAGTTCCTAAATCAAGTCTTAGAACTGGAGTAAAAGCTCTTAAAAAGCCTACAAAGCCTAACTCCCCACTTTGCCTAGCCATTCCCTGCGGTCCGCGGTTTATTGCTACAAAAACTATGGTACATCCCGCATGATTTGTTCATTAAAACTACGGACCCCCGTAAAAGGTAATATAAAAGGAAAATTAAGTTCTAGACGTCCAGCTGATTGAATATTCTCCCAGATGGAGCCTTCTAGAAGTGCTATTTGGTCGAGCTTCGCCCCTTCCATTCATGAACCTTTATCCCTTCATAAATGGAGCTATCCCTTGGTTTTTGAAACTAAAATCCCATGATGAGAGGGCTTTATCCCTTCCTTATTAGAGCTGAAACTACCTCCCTTCTGCTATAAATTGAGACCATGTTTCAGTCTCAAGGGTACTTCTGGAAACTGACTTCTGAGCTTGTAGAAGAGAATTACTAAAGAAATTATAATCTCCACATTTGGCATAATTGGCATGAGAGAGATTACATACTCATAGCCATAGTCTTATGTTGATTCAGAAAGTTGGAGTCTTTTTAAACTGTGGAAAACAGTTGTTCGAGACCGCGGAAGAACCTATACAAACGTAAAGGCGTCAAGGTTGTAAGGTTTCTTCTTTTTATTCAAATTTAATACAAATGGATTCTATTTTCTCATTGAGTTGTTCATCTATATTTTGAATAATTTAATTCTTGGATTCCTTGATCACTAATATAGATTATTTCTTTTGAATTATCATATTTTGCAGATGTTTTTGATCTTGTTTGCTTGTCCTTGATTGTAGATCTTACATGTTGGATCAGCACTTTCTGGAACGACTGGATTGAAGATTGAGAAGCATTGGACTTTAGGTAGGAGCATCTCTCTATATTTAATTAGTAATTCTTGTGCAAAATAGTCTAGATAAAATGGTCTACATATGTCTGTTTGTTTCTATATATCCTTAGGATACTAGGGAGATCACTCTTGTCCGCAAGAGGGATTCATCCATCTAACAGGTTGTTACAAAACCCTCCCCCTTGGGGTAAAACTGTCCTCAGTGTTCAATGATACCTACAATGAAAAAAACAACTAAAAAAAGAAAATATATTTCTTATGGAGCTTGATAACACAACTCGCTGTAGTATTTACAATGAACAACTTTCTAAAAGAAAATAACATACTGGTTATTAGAGTTTTATAACACAACTCATTACGGTATTTACAATAACCACCACATATACTTTGCACATTTTCTTCAACCATCAAATAACCATTTTTTTTATGGAGCTTAATAAATCTAGCTTGATACAATATTTACAATAATATAAACATATACACATATGCACATTTTATTTACCAACAAATAAAAGGATATGGTGCCTACATCTGGAACAAGGGAATCTAGAGGCTCACACCTCCACCCTCAAAAGTAGTAACATGATTCACAACTTTCTAAGGAAATCCAAAATCCATTGCCAAAGTCAAATTCTGCATCTAATGTCCAACTCTACAATCTTGCGCCACTTATCCTCTTAGTGAACAATTTCCTACTCATTGTTCTTGGTCACACTCCCAATGTGCATATGATTCCATATGGAAATGCTAATGACCAAAAAAAATCCATCCCTGACCATCCCTTCTCTACTACACATTCCCTCGGGTAATCTGATCACCCCCTTCCGTGCAGTCATACACCTTCTAAGTTTTGTGGGCATCCGCTTCTCTCCTACATAGTCCCTCGGGAAACCCCTCGCTTGGAAAGGTTTCATCGCATCGGAAGGTCCAAAAACCAAGGCGTATCCATGCCTCAAAAACATCATATCAATCATATCATGCTCATGTGAATCAATGGAACTATTGGGTTCCAGTGTCCCACAATGGCCTTGCTCCTAAAATTCTTTACCAACATACTACTGCCTATTTTAATTCCTTTATCACTGGTGCTAATTCTCATTGTCGGTTTCAACCACCCAACCAAGAATTTCCATGCATTCCTATACCAAGCACATGGATTCCATTAGATTCAAAATAAATTGAAATAAATTCACATCATACCTCATTTGTGGCTCGCCGATAAGGTAGTACACTTGCAATTCTATTCACTTCCTATCACAACTTGCCAAACTAGTTGTTTGATCGAATCATCATGAATAAACATATCACATCCGATTAGCTCAAAACAACACCATCATATTCTAAATCATAGATCACATGTAACCGTCATAAATTAGAATCATAGATCACATGCATAATTAAAATTGAAATAAAATATTGATAATTATCCTTTAATTGATCCTTTCTTTATGCACAATGGATGAGTTTCCACACCCTACAAACACCAAATGTCTTCTGCTCAACCACGTACACATAAAATTAGTGTGTACTACATGCGTACAACTAGATATGACATACACCTATACCCAGTGTACAACACAATACATATACATACACATAGTACAACACAATGAATATGTTAGCACTCCACTAGTTCTCCGAAGGCTGAAAAGGAGACCAGAAAAGGTAACCACATACCACTTTGACCTAGTAGCTAGCCCTAATAGGCTGAGAGGGTTCTCTCAATTTGATCACAGCCAAGGATTGACTGAGACATGAAAATAGTAGCATAGATATGATAACCTTAGATATGTTTGAGATATTTAGGGTTTGATGCTGGATCAGGGATGAAACCATGTAGCTAGGTCTAGGTATCAAATGGCTTACAGTTGCAAAGATATAAAGGAGCAAGGAAGAAGTGAATATATGATGGCTTTAAGGTTTTTTAGGTATGGTGGTGAGTCTGAAAGAGTAGAGGTATTTAATGAGCATGTTCATTCATGAATTCATTAAACTGGAATCATGAAACACGAAATGAAATTTCCATATAAACAGAACTAAATTAATATAATTATGCTTATGAACTGTAAGGAAAGCCACTGCAGATACAAGATATGAAAGAGGAGCTATTTATAATTCAATAAATACTATAACAAAGAAGATACAAGATCATAAACTCACTGCACATTAATTCCTAGACAATAGTTGCAACTGCATCCTTAAATTTTTGAATATGAATGAAATTACAAGATACAAGATTACAATCCACTCATGTCCAACCAGTAAAATGACTCTGAAAATGATATATATACCAAAACAACATCTCCCCTCTGTTAGGGCTCAAATCCATCAATTGTGGAGTTGATTACATGATAAGCTCAACAAAACCATAATCTTTAGTGGAGGTCAACGAATTCACCTCATCATAGCAAAATAGATACATCTGACCAAAATTACATTTACAAGCGTGTATCTAACCTAATTCACTATTTAACAGCTCAATTACACCTCATGAAATCATCATTTATCAATTACATCAGTCGAGAATTCAAACTCGGTCAAAATTTCAGAGAAAATTTCCTTCTGGAGAAAGTGTAGTGAGCTACAAGAAAGCATAGCGAGCTTAACAAAATTGACTTTTGGAAGCATTCAAGGTGTCCAAATTAAGATTTGAAGGTACCATTGGAAAGCTATGGATATCTAATACATGATAGGCTCATCAAGGACTCAAAAATATGGCTCCTAGCCCTCCAAATCTTCAATCTCCCAAGATTAATCAAAAAGTGTAGTGAAGGCTCCAAAAACAGGGCAGGAAGGTGTTTTTTAGCATGCTTTTGGGAATTTTGACCCCGTAGAAATGGCTGACATGGCCCAACCACTAGCTCAAATTGATCTACTCATAAAAATTAATTCAAATAGGATGATTTTTCCTCCAATGGACCGTGCCAAAAAAATCGTAGCTTGGCCCACGCTACGCTTTTTCCAATATGATTGGTTTTATAAATTTCCAATTTTGACCAAAATTTCTCAAAAAGCAAAATTTTCTCCAAAAATCCTCAAAATTGGTCCATAGGAGCCTCATGAAGTATTTTATGCCACTAGAGAAGCATCAACAATAATCTCCAAATTTTCCATCTCCTTTTGACTTTTTAAGCTTTACTTCAATTTGGCTTGCAATTGTTTGAGTTTGACATTAGAAATCTAATTTATTGCATAATAGTGGTCAACGATGTCTTTATGTATATTTTTATCCCTTTTGGCCTTGTCAAGGAGCTTCTCCAAGTGAATATTGACTTTCTCAATCCAAAAATCCTTATTTTCATTTATTTCCATGGCTATTCTTTCTTTTAAACTCAACTCTTCATCTGGTGGATTTTGGTCTTTTTCCTTCTACAATGCTCTTTTGAGACCCATGGTCCTTGGTATCTTCCTTATCATCTGCTCTTCATGCTTTTCTGAGTCCTCACTATCAACCACTGCTTTACTTTTCACATCATGCATACTAGCCTCAAACTGACTTTTCTCCAAAGACAATTGTTTTTCCTTCAGCTGATTGTTTTCTTGCTCTAGGAAGGAAATGATGCCCTTGCCAAGTTGTCTTTGAGTTCTTTGATCTGAACGTATTTTCCTTGAGGATCCTCTCTAGGTTTTCATGCTCTTCACTGGCCTCCAAGTCTACTAAGTCAAAATCATTCTCCTCATCATGCATATATGTCTCATGTTGTGAATGTAATCCCTGCTCTGCATATGTGGGCTTGCCCCCTTCCTCAATCTGAGGAGAAAAAACAAGCCTTCTACCTCTCTACTATGTCTTAGTAACTTCAATCTTCCTCCTTACTAAAATGCTGCTAGGTGAGCCAACCTCTAGATGTCTAGATGGTGCTAATGGTGTTGATGGAGAACTAGGTCTAGTAGGCTGGCTACTAGAAGAAAAAAAGACATCTACATGCATGAAAGTGTCCCAAGTGATGTTCCTCTGCTCAAGCTGGTGAAAAACAATGATCTTGATTAGAGCATGATGGAAGATACTGCTTTCAAGACTACTCTGCTTATGTTGGACCTTTTTTTCCATCTTTGTCAAAATTTTGTAGAGGTAATAGGGAAAATTGAGTGGCTTTACCCATGTGAAATGCATGAGAAGTCTGACATGATACCCATATAGTATAGAATATCTTCTCAAACATGTGAAGTACTTCATGATGATTTTTATGAGTGGTGTGTACTTCTCAAGGAGGTGCCCAATCGAAAAAATCTTCTTCATGTGTTGTTGATGATGTCATCTGAGATAGGGCTAATAGTTATGAAGGGAAAGATATTGGTTCTTAAACCGTTTTTCACCATGATTGGGCATGCTTGTGGCCTTGGCTACTATATCAGTTGATATAGTGAAATTAACCTCTACAATTGCTACTTTGTCCCTTTTGAGTTAAGTGGCAAACAATTTGGTCAATGTGGTGTTGCATTTGACTTTCTCAACTAATTGAAAAAAAGGAAGACACCCTATTACTTGAAAAAAATTCTTGGATAGTGGTGTGGACATAATTTCAAGGGTGCTTAGGGGCTCATGTCTTATCACCTAACCTCCTTTGTTATAATATCTCTTCTCCTCCATTTGTTTGATTGCAATGGGGAAAACCCTAGTATGACAAAACAGGGGAAGGGGAAAAGGGATAGGATGAGTGATTTAGGGATGAGAGAGTAGAGTGGGAAAATTTAGGGGTATGGGAAAGGGTCTTAGGGAGATTTAGGAATTGAAATGGAGTGAAATGAGTGAGGGAAATTATCTAGGAAATTATAACACAATCCTATCTAAGAAAGCTGCCCAAAATGGCAGAATTGGGCTAGGGTTTAGGGTTTGGGAGTTAGGAATGGGGAATGAAGGGATATGAAGGTTGTGGGAGATTATTTTGAGTGTAAGGGAGGTAAAAAATTCTAGGGGAAAGTGAAATTACCTTAAAAAAATTGAAAAATAGGGCTAGCCACTAATACACAACATGGAGATCAATGGAGGTCTACACACTAAATTGATGAGATTGAGTTGTAAGGAGAGGTTTAATAAGATGTAACTTACTTGTACATAGATTCTTGACACATTAAAAATATACAAAATCCTTGAGAAATTTATTTTATTCATCTAGGAGAGAAAAAACTACGTTTTGAGGAAAGTGTAGCATGGAGGGAAGAAAGCGCAGTGTGGCTACTTTGGCACCAAATTTTTGAGAGTTTTCTCTTGAACTTGGTGATGGATGAGATCTCTTATTCAACGAGTTGAATGAAAAAATGAGCTTGAATTGGTCTTTTTATAGCTTTTGGTGATCACTTTTCTTCTTGGTATTGGGATGGCCCACTACATGTCCTTTCAATTTACTTTATAAACTTGTAACTTTGACACTTTGTATGCACCTTTAGAAACATGAATCATGATAAAATTATTACATATTCAAACATGAATTACATTTTGAAATCAAAATTTATTGAACAAATTTACCTATTACCACTCCTCCATTGCCAGATTTTATGCATGGAATGACATATTTGGTGACCTTGAAACCCTAATGACCTAATGGAGACACTGAACTAAATAAAATCATGATGGTGATGACTGGAGTGATAACAATGACCTTTTAGTGATGATACACTTAGCTGAGTGATGAAAAGGACCAGCATGTGAGAATTTTTAAAGGAGTGGAAATAGCCCTAGACATACTACCGAGTGACCAAATTTATATTTGAAAACCTAATGAATGATAAAAATTTGACTATCAGACCCTAACAAGACATGATAAGAGCCCATTTTATCACTAGTGATAGGATATATAGACTGACACTAACATTGGCTCTAGTTGGGGAGGACAACTCCTTGGAGGTGTCAAGAACACCTCAAACCAAGTAGCCTAACCATTGGTCATGGAGTCAAAATCAAAAGACGAGACTAAATAATGAAAACTGACTCAAAACTGAATTAACTTGACTCTTAATGAACTTTGAAAACAACAACAAATCAATGGAAATGTATGGCCTTCACTTTAGGCTCCAATCTCTGATGATTCTTCACTTCAAAATTTGGCAAAAAAATTAAACTGATATGTAAAATGGAATTAAGAAACTTTCATAAATCTACTTAGAAAAGGTAGTGTTGAAGAATCCTACCATTGACTGGTCCTCCAATGCAATCTTTTCCATTCATGTCTTCCAATAGATAAGCATGTTTTCCTCTAGAGGCTGAAATTTTGTATGGTCCTTTCCATAAGTTCTCAAATTTACTGTGTTTCCCTTTATCGTCATTTCTAGCATCCCAACAGAGGACCACATCACCAATTTTGAAATCATAGGCTTTTGTCTTGTGGTCATATACCTTATTTATTCTCTATTTAAGCTTTGAGTTTTTTCAAAGACCTCATCCCTAGTTTGCTGAAGATGGATCATTTGATTGATCAAGTGTTGCATATCATTCACTTCACTACCTTCTTTCTGTAATAATTTCATAACTAGGACTGCAAGTGATGTAGGGAAAATTGTGTCGACTCCATATACCAATTGAAAAGGAGACATACATATTGACTTCTTACTACTCACCTTGTCTGCCCACAAAGAATTAACAAGTTTCTTGTGCCATTTCTTCTTGTTCACCTCCAACATATCCTTTATAATGTTGACCAAGGATTTATTTGAAGATTCATCCAATCCATTACCTTGCAGATACTATGTAGTCGAGTGACCCAATTTGATGTTGAATTTCTCGCAAAACTCAACGATCTTATTAGACTTGAATGTTGTTGTGGTCCTATGATTTGGTAGATTTGTAGACCAAACGACGAGGAAACATCATACCAGTCTTTGGAGTCTTAGGACCTAGCCTTCATGGACTCAGAGAGGGTTCTCTCTATTATGCGAAGGATGTGAACTTGTTCGCTTTGGATGATTGATTTTAGGCTAGTTTTTAAGTGTAATTTGTTTGTTTATTTTGGGTTGGGGTAAGATGAATAAGTAGGATAGGTGGAATGAGAGGTTGTCAAATCAATAGGGTTATGGGGTCAGATGAAGTCGAGGGTGTCTAAATGATGAAGTAGAGTGTATTGCAGGGTCGATTTAGCAAGGTGAATGGATCCTTAGGTGATGTATGAGGTGTAATGAACATTAAGTTTGGGAAAAAATAAGAGGTCTTAAACATATAAATTCTGGAATCAATAACTCATGAGGTAGGGAAAACGATTAATCTCTATGAACAATACTCAAACTGATAAACATGTAAGATGAACATTCTGGTGAGACATAGAAGCATTAGAACTCCTAACTTTAGAAATTCACCGTCAAATTTTTGGGAAAACATATAAGATAAACAAACAACTCAATTTATGGAGAGGGAACTCCTAAATAGCATATATCAAGTTATTGGGAACTCTGAAATAAGTTGGTAAGCATGGGAAAAGGGCAAGATCGAAACGATACCTCTTTGTCTTAACCTAATCAATCAATATTCCATAGAAAAGCTTCAAAATAGGGTTTTGAAAATTTTAAATAAGAAGGGCATACCATGAATCATATTTATAAGCTAGCATACTAACCATTCATGAAAAAAAAAAAATTTACTGGGCCTAAGGAGCAGTCAAGAATTCCTTAAGATGGCTAAAAGAGGAAAACATCAAGGCTATAACAAACAGGAGGTCTGAGGTGCTTCCATGAGCATGTCTCAATCTATACTTTTCTGATATATAGCAACCAAGAAGAATGAAATAGAAATGAGGACAAGAAAACATTAACAATTTTAGAAAACATCACAATTCACCAAGCTATGGAATCCTGCAAACATTCTTCTCCATCATCAAGCCAAACAAGCCATTCATTCACTTCATAAAACCAATTCCTTCTCCAAGCTCAGAAAACCATGTATTGCTCTTAAACACATCAAGTCTGCACTGTTTACAATGAATCCTCATGCCTTACATAAAAAATAAGGAGAGGATAACCTACTAGAGAATCTAGAAGCCTATTGGCCCAAAAGAAATATCCTAAGTTGTCCTTGAGGCTTTGCAAAGCCCAAGGCACAAAAATATCTAAATAAATATCTTTTCCGACTATAAATGGAAATAAAATTGAATTTTAGTCTTGACATGCCTAAGAAAACTTTCCAAATGCACATTCTGCCCAATCACACACAGGAGCGTAGCACACTGTGTGAAAAATTTGGAAACTTTCCAAGAGCACAGCGCAGAAATAGGCATTTTGCAGTAGTGTTTTGGAGGCCTTCCCGATGTCAAAAAAGGCTCCAAGATGGCTCGTTGGAAAGACCTTGAATTCTAATTTCTAGATATACCTTTATTTTTTCAATATTACCTCTCCCAGTTGCCAAAAAAGTGTAAAAATCAAAGAGTGACAGGAGCGCAGCACATGCTCAGAAAAGTGGGCAGAAAGGTGAAAAAATGAGTGTTTTTGACCCTTTTGAGGGGTCAAAACAACTCCAATTGAGCTAAAATTTGGTGAGAATGATCCTCTTGTGACGGGGAATCCAAAAATGTAAGTTCCGCCTCCTGAAGATGCCTTGGGAAAAAGCACAGCACAAGGTGTGTTGTGCTCCTAGGCTCAAAATTTACAAAAAACAAAAACTTGTTCAATTGCCCTCAAAATTGGTAGGTAGGTGCCTCATGGGTCCTTGGAGACCTGTAGAGAAATTTGGGCCAAAATTCCAAGCCTAGCTTGGTATTTTTCATCACTTGGTGTCGGGCCCTCATTTTGGGCAGTTTTGAGCTTTTTCCTTGCAAATTGATCTCTCCGTTTATAGTGCCCATTCATTCTCCTTTTCAAGCTCAAGTCTTTGTTGGCCTTCTCAAGTTTGGCCTCTAGATGTATGTTGGCTCTCTCAAGCCATGATTCCCTGTTATGCTCAATTTCCATGGCAAGGAGTTCGGTGAGGGAAAATTATTGTGCTTGGGATGATTCTTCCTCTCTCTGTTTTGCCAATGCTTTTCTAAGACCCATAGTCTTAGGTCTCTTTCTAGTCTGGCCCTCTTCACCACTATCCTCCTCATAAGCGCCCATGTATTCCTCCAACTACACTTGTGACCTTTTAGCCTCTTTCTAATATTTGAGTGCCCTTGCTTCATAGATGGCCAGCTAGCCACTCATTTGTTTGTTCTGCATCTGCAAAAAGTGAATGAGATCCTTAAACCTTTCTAACTCAAATTCCAAGTCTTTGATATGTGCATTCCAGTCTTGTAGAAGAGAGTTTACTATTCTTGTCTCATTTTCCTCATCACTGTCTATGTGAATGAGCTCAAATTCTCTTTCTTCCTCATGATTTTCCTCTTCCTCTTTCACTTTTTGTTTACCTTTGTCTTTCCTTGGAGTTGAGGAGGAGTGCATGACTTCTTGCCATTTGGAGGCAGCAAACACATGCCTCTCTCCTCTTTTATAGGTAATGTTGAAAGGTGCAATAGGTTTCACTTTCAAAGCTTGATCACTAGTGACCTTAGGATTGTTTTGCTCTTCATGGATAATCTCTGTGTGTGCATCTTCCTTATCTTGCTCTTGGTTGCCCTTTTGATCAGCATATTCACTATAATTTATGCCATCATCACTATCAAGATCCTTAGGACTGCCTTCTCTATTTTTGCAATGATAGAGGCACCTTGAACTTTGTTGGGCACATCTTCATTTCCATGATTGTCCTCTTCCTCATCTTTTGACCCATTGTATTCATTGTCAAATTGATCCTTTGTATTACTGTTTGCATCCTATGTAGAGTCACTGTCTTGGGTACCTTCATTAGTTTTCCCATCACTGTGAGGGTCCTTTATTTCTTCACTAGGTGAGTTCCTTTGGCTGATCTCTCCTTCACTGCCCTGCTTATTATCTTCATTATTTGGCCCTTTGTCATAATTTTCTTGCCTACGGAAAACAACTTGAAACTTTGTTTCTTCGTTGTCTTTGCCATTCTTGTCACTGTCATTTTTGTTTTCTTCATTTCTTTCATATGCCTCCTCCTCACTATATTCATATGTAATTTTTGTGTCATTGTCTTCATCATAAGACCCACTATTTTGGCTCTTTTGCTCATTATGGGGCTCACCAATTTCAACTCTGTTTTCTTCTTTATCAACACACTCAATTTTGTCACTGCCTTTGTTAATTTCTTCTTGACTATCTCCCTCTCTGCCACCTTCCTCTTCTTCACTTTTTTCTTCATTTTCATCATCCTTTCCCTCACTGTTTTCTTCTTTTTCATCACTGGTTTCTTCTTGGCCATCACTGATTTCTTCTTGGCCATCACTGCTTCTTCATGGCCATCACTGATTTCTTCATGGCCCTCGATGCTTTCTTCATTTTCTAATTTCTTAAGGGAAGGTGAATGAGGAAGGTCTATTTGAGGGAATGATTCATATGAAGAAGTTGAACCAAGGTCAGTGGAAGGTGATGGAGGTGTGTGAGTAGGATTTTGAGATGATGATGGCAGACTTTGTAGAGGAGTGGGCTGTGGAGTTGTGAAATAATTGTGGGCAATGAAAACCTCCCAGGGGATGCCTTGTTTTTATAGTTGGTGTGAGATAATCACTTTGATGAGGGAATGATTAAAAAGGCTTGACATTTTTTGGGATGGAGGCCTTTTCTGCATGATGGAAGACATTTTCTACATACTTTTGAAAATATAGTAGGTCATGTGTAACAACTTGGTTTTGGTGAAGTGCATGAGGAGCCTTTTGTGGTATGAATAGACTCTTGAGAACCTGCCCTCGCAAGTGAAGTATTTCATGATGATCTTCATCAGGAGAGCATATCTGTCCAATAGATGAGAGAAGGGGAACATAGTTTTACAGTCAGCTTGACAACTTGGTTTCAAGAATGGGCAATATTGGCTTAGGTCTAGATACTTTTTTTTGAACCACCTTTCTCCTATGCAAGGCATTCCAGTGGCCTTAGATATGGCATAGGCGGTCAACTCAAATTTTACCCTAGCTAGTTGTACTTTATGTTTATGAAGGTTCAGGGCAAAGAGCTTGGTCAACTGAGGGTGACTCTCGAGATTTTGTACCTTTTTACAGAATTCATAGCAGCCCAACTCTTGAAAATAGGTCAAAATAGTAGGGGAGGTCATCAACTCTTCAGTGTTTATAGGTTCAAACCTCTTTGGCATCCCTCCCTTCCTTCGCTACTTTTTAGGCCTTTGAGTCACCTCATCTATGTCAACATTCTCTTCTTTAGACATTTTGTCTTTCTTTACCCCTGCCTCAAGATCCTTAAAGAGAAATGGCACTGCTATTGAAATGATGTGGAAAGGGAACAAAGGAGATGATGAGTTCTCTGACTAGGTCGAGGCATAGCAATGTGTAGGTTAAGTGTTGTATTTTAGGATTTAACTGCCTTATCTAACACCAATTCTCAAATTTCTTAGTGGCCTTATCTTTAGAAAACCATGAATATGCAGGAAAAGGTTCAAAATACCTCTTGAAGCACCTCCACAGCAGAGAAAATGGCTCAAAAAGCAGGCTACAAAATAGTGGCAGGAGTGCAGCACAGTGGCAGAAGTGCAGCACAGTGGCAGGAGCATAGCACAGTGGTCGGGTGGCTCAGGTAACTCCTAAACGTGCTCTCATTCAGCGACTGCAGTAGTTGCAGGAGCGTAGCATAGTGTCGGGTGTCTAAACGTGCCTTCGTTCAGCAGTTGCAGTGGTGGCAAGAGCGCAACACGATGTCGGGTGTCTGAACGTGCCCTTGTTCAGTGGCTGCAGCAGTGGTAGGAGTGCAACATGGTAGTCAGGCGGTTCGGGTCCCTCCTGAACAGGCCTGTCGTGCAGAGTCTGAACACCAGGCACAAACGCAGGAGCGCAGCACCAATCTACAGGAGTGTAGCGTGCAGTGGAGATTTACACTGGGAGACTCTACAGGCGTACAGCACGACTCTACAGGAGCGCAGCGCCTAAAAAATTTTCACCCAAGGACTTCTAGCAGAAAAATTTAAAAACCCTCACTGTGTGTGCAAATGAGCAGAGCCGGGAGATGTTGCTTTGTAGGGTTTTTATACCTTTTGTTAAAAATCAAAGTTGAAACCCTCTTTATAAGATTGTCCTCTTTTCCCTTTTCTCACTGTCTTTTAACTCATGCTTTCCCCTTTTGAAAATTTGAACATGCTTCTAACTTTTCTTTTTTAGAAAAAGAACCTTGAAATGACATTTCTTGCTTCTTTTGGTTGATATTGTTCATCATTTTTCTACCTTTGGTGTAGTGGAGTATTTATTTTCCTGTCTACCCCTTTTGATCTTCTTTAAAAACTATGATTTTTCCTTTTGCTGAGGTGGAGTTAGTGTTTGTTTTCCAAACCCTATAAGGTAGCTTTAAAACCCTTGAAACCATCTGTTGTGATGAAGGAGGTTTCTTTGTCACTATTTTGACATTCTTTGTCTATCTTCCCAGGCTTTTGAGTTTTTAGGGGTGCTTTAGAAAAACAAACAGTGTTATCTTCTGAGTTGTCAAAGAGACACTTATCAAACTCAGTATTCATGTCTAAAAAGGCAAAAATGATCACTTTAAGGGTTTTAGGTGTTCTTTGCCTTTGTAACCTTAGCATTTCTCTATTGCTTGGTCAAAACAGTCATGAATCTTGATTCCCATCAAACACATACCTTGCTGCTTTCTTCTAGGTTGTGAATGGTCCTCTCGTGATGATCCTCCTTTTTACCTTACCTCATGGCTAATCTGATGGCTTTTTGGTCTTCTTTGAAGGAATTTAAGAAAAGGGCAACTGTCCCTCTACAAGATTCATGCTTGAATCGAAACAAATTTTTACTGATCTTTTTGATTGATGTATAGTGTTGCTTATGTGCCACTATCTTTTAGGACCTGAATGGAACTTTTAATGGGCAGCACTTCATAAAACTCTCTCATGAATCATGATCTTCCTTGTAACCTTAAGCATGTTTGTATTTTACTACCAGTTGTGGATGCCTTTATGAGATTTTTAGGTCTCCTTCTTTGCCTCTGTTTCTGTTGTTGACCATTTACAAAGCATTCCTGCATAAATGCTTGGACATGGTAAATTGCTCCTTTGCAGGCTTACCGCTTGATCAAGAGGATATCTTTGGAGGTCTTTGATATTCTTTGGACAATGATAAGCTTCATTCTTTTGTTCTCTTGACTTCACCTCTGAATTTTTGTGGAAATAGTGAATTCATAACCATGACAGTGCATAACCTAGGTGACCCTATTTGACTTATTGTAATGCCCTTGGAATAGGTTTTTGACTGAAAACTTGAATCATGGTTTGGATGAGGAGATAGAGTTTTTGACACTATATTATGCACTATCATACTAGACAACTATAAAACCTTGTTTTACTTCAAAGGGGTTTAGAGAGGGAGCTTTAAAAACACCATTGCTTGAGGCACTTGGTGAGTAGGGGAAAAATTTTAGTCTACTTGGCGAAATAAGGTATGAAAATAGAGGGCTTGGGCAAACAAAGACATAGTGTTATAGGCAAAGGTGCAAAACATAGTGAGAGTTTGGGACATCAGTCCAGGATTTGGTCTTGTCTGGGTGATATATTGGCCATGCTTTGGCAGAGAGGCGTGATAGTGAAAAATTTCTCTTTGAGGAGATTTCTAGAACTCACATGACTCTTGAATTATGTTTCTAGAAATCCAGGACAAAGCATTTAGTCATCTAAACAAGCAAAAATTATTGATGACTAACAGTGGCTCCACGAGGGTAGCTCCTTTTCAGGAGGTGTCCAAAATTTCAGATCTCTTGGTTTATGAAGAAAAATGCCTCATCCATTAGACGGATTTTCTTCTTTCTTTTGCTATTGCTTTCCCTGAAGTAGTGATTTTGAAAATCTGAAAGCGTGATTAGCTCAACTTCACTTTTACCTACCCAACCTACTCGCCTAACATTTTATTTTCATTGGGTGCACTTGAACTGGCAAACCCATTGACATTTTATTTTGAAAGTGAAAACAAACTATCTACTTCTACACTTATCTCTTCCAGGAGTTCAGATTAAGCTATTGAACTCCTTTTATTCTCTACCTATTCTATTCAACTGTCAAAGTTAAATTGTTTGACAGGATTCATTCACTAAGATAAAAACATGAAATTGAAACATGACTAAATTAGGATTAGACAATATGATTTATCATGGGTTTGTGGCATAAAAAATCATGCACACAAATGTTATTTTTGTAAAAAATAAGATTTAGAAAAATTAGGGCTAGGATACATAGTTTTCTATTCATCCCTATTTTTCTCCTTGCTTCTATTTTGAGCATGTGGAACCAGTATCTCTCTTTCCTAATCTATTTTATTTGACAAGTCAAGCTTCAATTTTTTGACCAGCATACTTTTTCACTAACTTATCAACAATAAATTTAAAACATGTTCAACCATGATTATGCTAGATAGTTGAACAAGACATTATTTTTGCACTAGTAGTGGCATTTAGACTTGCACACTTTCAGTATTACTATTTTTTGGGTATGGGGTTGTACCTTTTCTTTCGAATCTACCCTCTTTTCCATTTTTTCCTATGTTTTTGTATTTTTCTCTCTTTTTGACTTTTTCTTCACACAATGGTATGTACAATGAGTGAAAATTTTGAAGCTAAGGATCTTGACAAAATTATTGTTTGAGCATCCTGTCTTCAAAACGATCTCCTAACACCTTTTTTCCATTCAACTCTTGAAAATGGAAAACATAGTTACCTCTATTTGACAACATGGTGTAAGGATTATTCCAAGAGTTTTGAGAAAATATATTGTCCTCTTGATGCTTCATCTTTGACCTTTGCTCTTCAAATCTGTTTGAGTCAAATATCCTCTTCAAGTAGGCAAGGTATTCTTTATCATCTTTAAAACAAATGATGAAGTCATCCATGTACACCGTAGTAGAGAAATTCAAAACTGAAGGCATAGTTTTTCGAAGAGTATCTCTAGTACTTTCTATCCCAGGAGCTATTTGTTTAAGCATGCAACTATCCCAAGGAAATTTGAAAAAATATTTGAGCTGATTGATCTGAAGTGGTATCATCTGATGGTAACCTGAAAAACTATAATGCAATGAGATTTGGTTAGAAAACCCTACCCTTTGTAAAGTATGATTTTTTTGGTAAAAAGGTATTTGTTCTTTTCAAGGGTTGCTCCAGGTACCTAAAGTATATACAAAGCCTATATCCCTTTGCCTTCTTTCTAAGTGAACTCAACTGCTCAAAAAAAATTTGATTCTTTTTTAAAGGAAGGCTTTTTAGAGCAATGGCTGTGTTACAAGGTTTTAGACTAGCCTGCCTACACACATAAGAATTCTGAATTTTTTTGCATAATCTTGTATTCCTTTGTTTTGTGTGTAGTGATAAAATTTTAGACAACTTAATTATTTTAGGCTTCTTAAGTTTACCCATGCTATCTTCCTCTATATCAGCTTTAGAAAAAATCTCTTTGGGATCTATAGCAATATTTGTGAAAATTGATAATTTTTCTGAAAGGGAAAATTCCTTAGATGATGAAGTATCTAAGTAAGGTAAAAACATCAGACTCTCTTGTTCCAAATTCCCAAAGATTTGTGTTTTGTGAGGGTATTTCATTTTAATTGGATTAGCAAAAGGAGGAATTTGTGTTTTTGTGGTTTGTCCTTCCTTTGAGAAACCTGTTTCCTGTCCTAGATTGGTTTTTGTTTCTAACATTTCATTTTCAATTTACAGAAAATCAAGTTTGGTTTTGTTATCCTGTGGTGTTTAAGGATCGTGATTGTTTTGACTGTCGAACTCATCATAGAGGAAGTGATCTGATTGTTGTAATGTGCCTAGATCTTCATAATTTTCATTTTCTTGCTCATCAAGGTCATTTTCATTATACAATATGAATGAGTCCAAGTCTGAATGAATGGAATAGATAGGGGTTTTGTTGGGTCTATCTAGGCTTATTACCATATTCTTGATATGAGATTCCTAGTAGAGTCTCCTATTTTGGTTAAAAATCAGATGGTAGCATAATACATTTCAAGTTGGAGGTTTCCCAGAAGTTTAGCTCCCCAAGATCGTGATAACAACATGTCATATTTGGGGGGAATGTCATCCACAACTATATCCATGACCAGGCTCTTAGAAGATATTTGTGTTAGATTGACACATAAGTCTTTGATCAGGCCCAAGAATTTAACCCTGCTTGAATCGAAAGAATACAGATCTTTGTAGGGCATATTTATTTCTAGGCCCAATATTTCCATCACTACCTTCGGCATGAGGTTGTGAGAGGCACCAGAGTCTAGCATGGCATAATGTAGGATTTTTTCGTGTATGTTTAGGCTAACATAGAATGGGGGAATGGCTCCTTCTTGGTATTTTCCATATACTTCAGGTCCAAACAACAGTTCTGGTTTATCATCTATCAAATTCAGAGTATTGGTATCATTTCCTATGTTCAAAAATTTCAAAACTTGGGAGTGGTACATATCCTGAGCTACCAATTTAGTGAGAGGGATGGTTATTTTGATTTTAGCGATCTCTCCTTCAAAACTAAAAGGTACTTGAGTTTTAGACATATTAACATCAGTTTTATCAGCCATAAATTTTTCCACATTTTTAATTTGCTGATTTTGATTTGGGGCTTTGGTCAGTAGAGTTTTCTCAGGGCCACTAGCAGATGTGCTAGGACAACTTGTGTCAACTCCTGGTTGGCTAGTTTTATCCTTGTTTGGATCAGTTTTCTTAGCAATGGTCTTGTTATTGTTTGTTGTTATTTTAAGAATGTTTTCAAGAGTTTTCTTAACAGTAGTGTCTGAGTTGTTTTTCCTGGAGTTGTATTGGTTTTTCTTACTCCTAAGATCATATTGTCCTGGACTTCCATTATGGAATTTTCTAATCTAAATTCGTGGTCTTTGGAATATTCATAGCTTGTTCTATCTTGGTTTGAGGAGAAAAAAACCTTGTTCTTATTCTGTAAGAGAAACCTCACTCTCACTATCAGAGCCTATTAATTTTAGATGATTTTCATCTTGTTGTTCAATATCTCTTTCCCCTTCATCAACATAGTTATCTTGGAAGGGTGGCCTAATTTGTTGATCATTTTCCCTTGGTCTGTTTTGGGGTGGGTATCTTCTAAAATTTTGATTCCGATATCTATTTTGGGGATTTGTCTGGTTGTCGCTAGGGGGTGTTCTTTCATTTATGCTTATCCTCTCCATCATTATTTCCATGGTCCTAAGAAGGTTGTCCATCTTGGAATCAGATGAGGAGGTGGAGGTCATGGTGTCATCTTTGTATGTTACCCTCTTTTATGATCTTATCCTAGCTCTTTTTTCAATTAAGTTGGCCTCTACACTTATAGCTCCTTTTTTCATGTCTTCTAAAGTTAGGGGCTCTCTTTCTCTTAGTTGATAGGCCATGTTGGGGTCAAAACCCTCCGAGAATTTAGCTAAGGGTAGGCCTAATGGGGGTTTCATGTTTGGAAGTAGTGCTTTGTAAACACTATTGAACCTAGTGCAATAGTCTTGGACACTTTCCCCTGTGTTTATTTTAAGATTTCTATATTCCGAAAGGATCTGAAGAGGATTTTTCTTGATTTCCCATTTGTTTATGAAAGTTTGGTAAAGGGAAGGGAGATCATGTATGATGTTGGGAGTTAGGATTTTGAACCATTTCTTAGCTTCTCCTCCTAAGCTTTGGGAAAACATCCTCAACTTCATGGTTTCCTCTTCTAATTCCATGTAGTCAAAAGCATCATTCATTCTATCTACATGTTTTTGGGCAGTAGTGGATTCAACCCCAGTGAAGTGTGGGATTCCGGATTGGTAATCATTTGGAAAAGGTACTAATGGTTGTGGTAACACAAGGGGTGCATACCATGCTACCGTGACAGGAGCTAATGGTGGATTTACAAGCGGAGGATTTGTAATATGAGATGGAGTGGTTTGCACAGTGGAGGTGTGAATGGGTGTGGAGGAAGTACTCAAACCAGTAAACTGATTCTGAGCAGACTTGGGGTGAAAAGAGCCAAAGTGGTGGGGACGTTGGAAATCAGGTGGCGTGGAAGGAGAAGCTTCTTTGTTAAGACTCTGCTGCAAGTCTATGGGCTCAAGGTCGGTATGGTCAATCCTACTTTGTGACTTGGTCCTGAAAAGGTTTTTGGTATGGCGCAAATCAAACTGGGGGTCTTGCAATGCTGTAATATGTTCAGTACAGAGCTTACTTTACGAATGGTCCTATTAGTAGCTAAGTTTCTAGTTTCATAATTTTTCCACAAAATCTTTTCTGGGTCATCAACTATAGTAGGAGGGTTTAGATCTGGATGAGATCTGGTATTGATTCTTCGTGGAGCCAGATTTCAAACTCAAAATTTTGAGAGGTTGAAATTTTTTGACTGCTTTCGGAAGGCTGACCTCTCTAGGTGCTATCAAACTCGCACAGTGTGTGACTAGGTTTCTAAACTTCTCAGGGCTGGTTTGATGCAGTCCTAGAGGAGTCTATAGATAGTTAGCAAAATTTAGAAGGCCTACTGGAGGCTAGTGGAGTCACCAGGTGGATATTTTTAGTTGTTTTGAGGATATGTTGTCTATGGTCCACCACCAATACTGACAAAAGCCAATTTAGAAATGTTTTGGGGTTTTTTCAGATTTTTCTATATGCAACCCTTAAGGTATGTAAGAGTGTCCTATAGCTGAGTCATCATTTGCTAAGATGGTGAAAAAGCTAGATTCTACACTTAGGCTATCAGTTAAGTTCTTTATGATTTGATGAAGGTTTCTGAAGTCCTAAGGGATACTTAGTTTGTCACTGACATCAGAGGTTGCATCATAATCACCATTGTGTTAGTGATAGTGACGAGGTAGCTATAAATCATAAGATATTGTTGATGAAGGGATTTTGGATTCCTAAGGGGTATTTAGATTGTTATGAACTCAGAAGGTCCCACCGTGATCGCCATTATGTTATGGTCCCGTGATTTGGCAGATTGGTAGACCAAACGACAGGGCAACATCAGACCAGTCTTTGGAGTCCTAGGACCTAGCTTTCCTGGACTGAGAGAGGTCTCTCTCTATTATGCGAAGGATGTGAACTTGTTCGCTTTGGATGATTGATTTTAGGCTAGTTTTTAAGTGTAATTTGTTTGTTTATTTTGGGTTGGGGTAAGATGACTAAGTAGGATAGGTGGAATGAGAGGCTATCGAATCAATAGGGCTATGGGGTTAGATGAAGTCGAGGGTGTCTAAATGATGAAGCAGAGTGTATTGCAGGGTCGATTTAGCAAGGTGAATGGATCCTTAGGTGATGTATGAGGTGTAATGAACATTAAGTTTGGGAAAAAATAAGAGGTTTTAAACATATATATTTTGAAAGCAATAACTCATGAGGTAGGGCAAACCATTAATCTCTATGAACAATACTCAAACTGATAAACATGTAAGATGAACATTCCGGTGAGACATAGAAACATTAGAACTACTAACTTTAGAAGTTCACCTTCAAATTTTTGGGAAAACATATAAGATAAACAAACAACTCAATTTATGGAGAGGGAACTCCTAAACACCATATATCAAGTTATTGGGAACTCTGAAATAATTTGGTAAGCATGGGCAAAGGGCAAGATTGAAACGAGACCTATTTGTCTTAAACTAATCAATCAATATTCCATAGAAAAGCTTCAAAATAGGGTTTTGAAAAATTTAAATAATAAGGGAATACCATGAATCATATTTATAAGCTAGCATACTAACCATTCATGAAACAAAAACAAAGTGTGTTGCGCTCCTAGGCTCAAAATTTACAAAAAAACAAAAACTTGTTCAATTGCCCTAAAAATTGGTAGGTAGGTGCCTCATGGGTCCTTGGAGACCTTTAGAGAAACTTGGGCCAAAATTCCAAGCCTAGCTTGGTCTTTTTCATCATTTGGTGTCGGGCCCTCATTTTGGGCATTTTGGAGTTTTTTCCTTGCAAAGTGATCTCTATGTTTATAGTGCTCGATCATTCTCCTTTGCAAGCTCAAGTCTTTGTTGGCCTTCTCCAGTTTGGCCTCTAGATGTATGTTGGCTCTCTCAAGCCATGATTCCCTATTATGCTCAGTTTCCATGGCAAGGATTTCGGTGAGGGGAAATTGTTGTGCTTGGGATGATTCTTCCTCTCTCTGTTTTGCCAATGCTTTTCTAAGACCCATAGTCTTAGGTCTCTTTCTAGTCTAGCCCTCTTCACCAATATCCTCATAAGCACCCATGTATTCCTCTAACTGCAGTTGTGACCTCTGAGCCTCTTTATGATATTTGAGCACCCTTGCTTCATAGATGGCCAGCTGGCCAGTCATTTGTTTGTTATGAATCTGCAAAAAGTGAATGAGATCCTTAGACCTTTCTAACTCAAATTCCAAGTCTTTGATTTGTGCATTCCGGTCTTGTAGAAGAGAGTTTACTATTATTGTCTCATTTTCCTCATCACTGTCTATGTGAATGAGCTCAAATTCTCTTTCTTCCTCATGATTGTCCTCTTCCTCTTTCACTTGTTGTTTACCTTTGTCTTTCACTCGAGTTGAGGAGGAGTGCATGGCCCCTTACCCTTTGGAGGCAGCAAACACATGCCTCTCTCCTCTTTGATAGGTAATGGTGAAAGGTGCAACAAGTTTCACTTTCAAAGCTTGATCACTAGTGACCTTAGGACTGTTTTTCTCTTCATGGATGATCTATGTATGTGCATCTTCCTTATCTTGCTCTTGGCTGCCCTTTTGATCAGCATATTCACTATCTTTTATGCCATCGTCACTATCAATATCCTTAGGACTGTTCTTCTCTGTTTTTGCAATGTTAGAGGCGCCTTGATATTTTTTGGGCACATCTTCATTTCCATGACCGTCCTCTTCCTCAACTTTTGACCCACTGTATTCATTTTCAAATTGATCCTTTGTATCATTGTTTGCATCCTTTGTAGGGTCACTATCTTGGGTACCTTCATTAGTTTTCCCATCACTGTGAGGGTCCTTTATTTCTTCACTAGGTGAGTTCCTTTGGCTGATCTCTCCTTCACTTCCCTACTTATGATCTTCATTATTTGGCCCTTTGTCATCATTTTCTTGCCTATGGAAGACAACGTGAAACTTTTTTTCTTTGCTGTCTTTGCCATTCTTATCACTGTATTTTTTGTTTTCTTCATTGCTTTCATATGCTTCCTCCTCACTTTCTTCATATATATTTTTAGTGTCATTGTCTTCATCATAAGACCCATTGTTTTGGCTCTTTTGCTCATTATGGGGCTCACCAATTTCAACTTTGTTTTCTTCTTTATCAACACACTCAATTTTTTCACTGCCTTTGTTAATTTCTTCTTGGCTATCTCCCTCTCTTCCACCTTCCTCTTATTCACTTTTTTCTTCATTTTCATCATCTTTTCCCTCACTATTTTCTTCTTTTTCATCACTGCTTTCTTCTTGGCCATCATTGCTTTCTTCATTTTCTAATTTCTTAGGGGAAGGTGAATGAGGAAGGTCTATTTGAGGGAATGATTCATGTGAAGAAGATGAACCAAGGTCAATGGAAGGTGATGGAGGTGTGTGATGAGGATTTTGAGATGATGATGGTAGACTTTGCAAAGGAGTGGGCTTTGGAGTTTTGAAATCATTGTGGGCGATGAAAACCTCCCAGGGGATGCCTTGTTGTTCTAGTTGGTGTGAGACAATCACTTTGATGAGGGAATGATGAAAAAGGCTTGACATTTGTTGGGATGGAGGCATTTTCTGCATGATGGAAGACATTTTCTCAATACTTTTGCAAAGATAGTAGGGCATGTGTAGCAGCTTGGTTTTGGTGAAGTGAATGAGGAGCCTTATGTGGTATGAATATACTTCGGAGTACCTGCCCTCACAGGTGAATTATTTCATGATGATCTTCATCAGGAGAGCATATCTGTCCAATAGATGAGAGAAGGGGAACATAGTTTTACAGTCAGCTTGAAAAATTGGTTTCAAGAATGGGCGATAGTGGCTTAGGTTTATATACTTTTGTTTGAATCACCTTTCTCCTATGCACGGCATTCCAGTGGCCCTAGAGATGGCATAGGCAGTCAACTCAAATTTTACCCCGCTTAGGTGTACTTTATGTTTATGAAGGTTTAGGGCAAAGAGCTTGGTCAACTGAGGGTGACTCTGGAGCTTTTGTACCTTTTTACAGAATTCATAGCAGCCCAAATCTTGAAAACAGGTCAAAACAGTAGGGGAGGTTATCAACTTTTCAATGTTTATAGGTTCAAACCTATTTGGCATCCCTCCCTTCTTTTGCTTCTTTTTAGGCCTTTGAGTCGCCTCATCTATGTCAACATTCTCTTCTTCAGACATTTTGTCTTTATTTACCCTTGCGTCAAGATCCTTTGTAATGAATAAAATAATGTAAATAGTGATTAATTAGTTAATTAGTAATTAGGTTGAAAGGCCATGTCTGATAAGACATGACCTTTCGTGAAGAGGCACCTGTGTAGGTATATAAGCAGGCCTCATTTGTAACATTCAACGTCTCATTCATTATACCTTTTATATAATAATATTTGTATCCTCATGGATATCTTTGTATTCCAGATCTTCTAGAGTATTTAGCTTGAGAAGGAACTTTGCTCGCTTCATTTGGTATCAAATCAGTTCGATCTTCTGGCCGCTCATCGCTGCACAGAGATACGCTCCTCGATCCAGGCCTTTGGCCATCAAAAATTCGTCAACATTGTTGTCGTCGAAGCGTTCGCTACTAGTCTTGGAGTTTCTCCATTTTCAGCAGTAGGCCTTTGGCCAAAATTAAAATTTTGAAGAAATTTCACCAGTAGGCCTTTGGCTAGAATTAAAATTTTGAAGAAATTCCACCAGTAGGCCTTTGGCCAAAATTGAAAATTTGAAGTAAGAAAAAAGGGAAATTTTTGAAAAAAAAGCAAAAGAAATTATATATATAGTCAAATATATATATATATAAGTAAAAAAAAAAAAAAAAAGAGATATATATAAAGTAGTACATATACGTACATACCAAGACAATTTAAAAATAAAAAGGAAAAAGAAAGAAGGAAGAGTAGATAAGGTTATTTTGATTATTCTTTAAGTGGTTTACAAGCCCATGGTATTTGCAAGTTAAAATAAGAACAAAAGGAAAAAAAATCTTTGTGTGAATGGTAAGTTTACTTTTACGTGGAGAACATTAACCGAGTCAAATACACATGGACATATATTTTATCGGTGAATATAGGTGAATAGCCACTTCACTAGGGTTGTAACTTTTCAAAACAAAAAAAAACAAAAAGAGTTTAAAAAAATCAATTGTTAAAAAAAATAAAAAAAAATAAATAAGACTAGAATTTACTTAGTTAAAGAACTCATCACTAAAGGAAGACTATATTTAGGTTTATATAAATGAAGTAATTTTCAAAAAAAAAAAACGAAAGGAAAAATATCATTAAGGATTTCTTAAAATATTAAGGAATCATTATTAAAGATGGAAGGTAAATAAAAGGAAAGAGAGGTTATTAAAGGTTTAAGTATTGGAAAAGTGGAAAAGGAGATAAATCATTATACTAAATATTTTATTTAAAAAGGAAATATATACATATATAAAATAATTTGAGCCTCTTTTAAAAGAGAATATTAGTGAAGAATTCATTACCAAGATTAAAGGAATAATATTAAAGGATATCAGAAAGAATAATTAAGCTTGAGGGTTTATTAAAGGGAAATAATAATATTTTATTATAAATATTAGGAAGGGTGACCCTTAAAAACCCCGAAGTTATCTGACAACATGGCATCCAAAACAGAACTAAAAGGGGGAAGATTCCCTAAAAATTATTGTATGTGTGTCGATGTGTTAATTGAAATCAAAGGGTCACTTGCGGGAAAAGAGGTTCTCATATCTATCGATTTTACTAGAAAGAATAATTATGTTAGTACCGAATGTGCTAACCAATTAGTGATCCCTGAATCAAATATAACTGAAGAAAATTCATTTAACGCAAATGATAAACAATACAACATAGAGAATTTACACCTAAGTATTGGAGAGTATTTCTTTGTCTCGCAATTCACCATTAAAACCTTATTTTCTTATAATAGTGATATAGTTTTGGGTTCGCTCTGGATGGAATCACTAGGGTCATTCATCCTTAATACTAAAAAGAATTTTTTTACATTTCCTTACAAAAAGAAAAACATAACATTGCAAGATGTCATGGTGATGCTGAATTCACTAACACCGGAAGACATATTAGATATCACAATATTAGTTCTTCCAGGAAGTAAAAAAGCAATACGATATTTGCAAAGAGAAGTTGACGAAATCACAACTAAAAAGAATGAATAATTTTCTCGCCTCAAGGACCACAACGATAAATTACTAATGCAAATTAAGAAGCTGAAGAAAGACAAGAAGTCATTGGAAAACAAGGTGCAACAACTGGTCGAAAATGAAGCATCGAAATCTCCAAATATAGAAGTTAAAGTTGAAGAAAAAATGAACATTGATACAGTAAATGTCACAACTCAAGAAGAAGAGAAGCAAGTTGCAGAAGAAACAAACTTATATTCCAAACAAATGAGGAACATTCTACGTGAAGATTCTGTAACCATCTCCATAACATCCTCGCCATGCGAAAATCAAAGATGTCAAACAAAAATAGTTCCCTATCGACATCCAAATAATGGGAGCAGACAACTCAACCAAGCTATGTATTCATAACAGAAACAGGATGATATTCCGAAGAATACGAATGAATCATCACAAGTTTCCAGTCATCGTAACATTCCACAGAATATTTATTTAGGATGGTCTGATCCATTCTCGGTGCAACAGTTTTGTTTGTCACTTAGAGGATCATATCAACTTGTATCGACAAGGATAACTGCCCCGAGATGAGAAAATGTTCGTAGCAGGAAAAGAAATCGATGCCTTTCATCGAAAAGCTTTGAGGACAAAGCTTTTTGAGGGGAAGGCAATGCAATGAATATAATAATGTACATAGTGATTAATTAGTTAATTAGTAATTACGTTGAAAGGCCATGTCTGATAAGACATGATCTTTCGTGAAGAGGCACCTGTGTAGGTATATAAGCAGGCCTCATTTGTAACATTCAACATCTCATTCCTTATACCTTTTATATAATAATATTTGTATCCTCATGGATATCTTTGTATTCCAACTCTTCTAGAGTATTTAGCTTGAGAAGGAACTTTGCTTGCTTCATCCTTAAAGAGAAATGGTGCTAGTGAAATGATGTGGAAAGGGAACAAAGGAGATGATGAGTTCTCTGACTAGGTCAAGGCATAGCAGTGTGTAGGTTAAGTGTTATCTTTTAGGATTTAATTGCCTTCTCTAACACCAATTCTCAAATTTCTTAGTGGCCTTATCTTTAGAAAACCATGCATATGCAGGAAAAGGTTCAAAATACCTCTTGAAGCGCCTCCACAGCAGAGAAAATGGCTCAAAAAGCAGGCTGAAAAATAGTGGAAGGAGCGCAACAAAGTGGCAGGAGCGCAGCACAGTGGTCGGGTGACTCGGGTCACTCCTGAACGTGCCCTCGTTCAACGGCTGCAGCAGTTGCAGGAATGCAACACTGTGTCGGGTGTCTAAACGTGCCCTTGTTCAGCGGTTGTAGTAGTGGCAGGAGTGCAGCATGGTGTCAGGTGTCTGAACGTGCCCTCATTCAGTGCCTGCAGCAGTGGCAGGAGCGTAGCATGGTAGTCAGGCAGTTCGAGTCACTCTTGAATGGGCCTATCGTGCAGAGTTTAAATGTTGGGCATAAACGCAGGATTGCAACACCAATATATAGGAGCACAATGCGCAATGGATATTTACATTGGGAGACTCTACAGGTGTGCAACGCAACTCTACAGGAGCACAGCGCCTGAAAAATTTCACCCGAGGACTTCTAGTAGAAAATTTTGAAAACCCTCACTGTGTGTGCAAATGAGAAAAGGAGCAGGGAGATGTTGCTTTGTAGGGGTTTTATACCTTTTGGTAAAAATCAAATTTGAAACCCTCTTTATAAGATTTTTCCTCTTTTCCCTTTTCTCACTGTCTTTTAACTCATGCTTGCCCCTTTTGAAAATTTGAACATGCTTCTAACTTTTCTTTTTTAGAAAAAGAACCTTGAACTGACATTTCTTGCTTCTTTTGGCTGATACTGTTCATCATTTTTCTACCTTTGGTGTAGTAGAGTATTTATTTTCCTGTCTGCCCCTTTTGATCTTCTTTAAAAACTATGATTTTTCCTTTTGTTGAGGTGGATTTAGTGCTTGTCTGCCAAACCCTATAAGGTAGCTTGAAAACCCTTGAAACCATCTGTTGTGATGAAGGAGGTTTCTTTGTCACTATTTTGACCTTCTTTGTCTATCTTCCTAGGCTTCTGAGTTTTTAGGGGTGCTTTAGAAAAACAAGCAGTGTTATCTTCTGAGTTGTCAAAGAAACACTTATCAAACTCACTATTTATGTCTAAAAAGGCTACAATGATCACTTTAAGGGTTTTAGGTGTTCTTTGCCTTTGTAACCTTAGCATTTCTCTATTGCTTGGTCAAAACAGTCATGAATCTTGATTCCCATCAAACACATACCTTGTTGATTTCTTCTAAGTTGTGAATGGTCCTCTCATGATGATCCTCCTTTTTACCTTACCTCATGGCCAATCTGATGGATTTTTTGTCTTCTTTGCACAAATGTAAGAAAAGGGTAGTTGTCCCTCTACAAGATTCATGCTTGAAGCCAAACAACTTTTTAATGATCTTTTTGATTGATGTACAGTGTTGCTTATGTGCCACTGTCTTTTAGGACCTGAATGGACATTTTTATGGGCAACACTTCATAACACTCTCTCATGAGATCATGATCTTCCTTGTAAACTTAAGCCTATTTGTATTTTACTACCAATTGTGGATGCCTTTATGAGCTTTTTAGGTCTCCTTCTTTGCCTCTTTTTTTGTTGTTGACCATTTACAAAACATTCCTATAGAAATGCTTGGACATGGTAAATTTCTCCTTTGTAGGCTTACTTCTTGATCAAGAGGATATCTTTGGAGGTCTCTGATATTCTTTGGAAAATGATAAGCTTAATTATTTTGTTCTCTTGACTTCACCTCTGAATATTTGTGGAAACAGTGAATTTAGAACCATGACAGTGCATAACCTAGGAGACCCTATTTGACTTATTGTAATGCACTTGGAATAGGTTTTTGACTGAAAAGTTGAATCAAGGTTTGGATGAGGATACAGGTTTTTTGAGACTCTATTATGCACTATCATCCTAGACAACTATAAAACCTTGTTCTACTTCAAAGGGGTTTAGAGAGGGAGTTTTGACAACACCATTGCTTGAGGCACTTGGTGAGTAGGGGAAAAAGTTTAGTCTACTTGGCGAAATAATGTATGAAAATAGAGGGCTTAGGCAAATAGAGACATGGTGTTATAGACAAAGGTGGCAAGCATAGTGAGAGTGTGGGACATTAGTTCAGGATTTGGTCTTTTATGGGTGATATATTGGCCATGCTTTGGCAGAGAGGTGGGATAGTGAAAATTTTCTCTTTGAGGAGATTTATAGAACTCACATGATTCTTGAATTCTGTTTCTAGAAATCCAGGACAAAGAATTTAGTCATCTAAACTAGCAAAAATTATTGATGACTAACAAATGCAACCACATTACTTGTAATGATTTTTTGGGGACAGCCAAAATGAGACAAAATATTAGTCTCCAAAAACTGAATAATGAATAAATATATAGCTTTCCTTGTTGGGGTTACTTCAATCCATATGGTGAAGTAATCGGTAGCTGTCAAGATCCACTTATGTTGGGAAGAAGATGATAGGTGGATTTCTCCAATGAAATCAAGGCCCCATTGCTGAAATGGTGCTTGCATGGATATAGGCTGCAAAGGTAGCGAGAGGAGCTTCCTTTTACCTTGAAATATCTAGCATTCATGACAGATCATCACGGTTTTATACAAATATGCAAAGAGTGTAAGCCAATAATATCTAGCCCTCAGCCCCTTATTTTCTGTAGTTTTTCAAAACAAATGACCTCCACAATCTCCCTTGTGGAAATCAATCATTACCTCCTTGGCTTCATTTTCAACCAGACAATTTAGCAAGACACCTCTTGGGTCTTTCCAATATAGAGCACTGTCCAAAATGGCGTACTTGAAAGATTTCAAATTTAATGATCTACCCTTAAGATGCTGAAGAACATAAATGATTTCGACATACCAAGGAGATGAGAGAAAATTTTCTGATACCTGCATGAGTGAGCCATCATCTTCTTCTTCAGACAAAACTGAAATGAGATTGATATCAAGTGCATGTAAATTTGATTCAACCATGAGCTTGGCCAATCCCCCACCTTTGATCATCTTTTTATGCTTTATCTCGAGGTCATACTCTAACATAGCTGATATCCACTTTCCTCTTCTTCCTTCTGGATCAGTTTGCATTAGTACATCCTTGACTACTACATTAGGGACATAGGCTAGAATGTGTGAATGAAGGATATACATTCGAAAGTCCTTCAATGCCTTTACTAGGGCCAAGGCTTTCTTCTCAATGATTTGATATCTAAGGGAAACATCTCTAATGGTACAGCTGAAGAATGCAATGGGATGCTCGGCCTTATCCTTCTTTTGCATTAAAACAACAGTCAAAGTATGTTCGGAGGCAAATGAAAATATGATGAAATCAATGGAATAGTTGGGGCTATTCAAAATAGGAGCTATTGTCAAGGAAATATTTATTGAATTAAATGTATTTTTATCATCCTCTGACCACCTTACCTCACTGTCCTTTTTAAGCATATTGGTTATCTCTCAAATATGCTTGACAAGATTTAAGATAAATCTTCTCAAGAAATCCATCTTACCTTTAAAGGCTTGGATCTCCTTCTTGTTGCGTGGAAAATATATTTGTTGAATAGCCTCAATCCAAGAGGGATCAATATGGATACCATCTTTGGAGATGAAATGGACAACGAAAAAAGACTCTTTTTTAGATTGAGTGAAATCCCAAATTTCCTGCAATTATGAAATACAACTCTCAAATGATATAAATTCTCATCATCAGAATGGGAGAAACAATCAAATAATCAATGCACACTACTAGGAAAACATACTTTTCATTTGCGAAGGAAATGTACACTGCCCTCTAAAAAATGGCTCTTTCATTATTAAGCCCAAATGGCATTTTAGCATACTTGAATGTGCCACTGGGTGTCGTGAAAGCAGTTTTGTCTTGTTCATCCTTATGTACTAATATTTGATTATATCCTGAATATCCATCAAGAATTGACATTCAAGAGGGCCCAACCACTCTCTATAGGATATGTTCCATCTTAGGAAGGGGATAGTTATCTTTTAAAGACACCTTATTCAATTTTCTGAAATCAATACAAAGACAAATCTCTCCCGTTTTCTTCCTCACTGAAACAAGATTTTACATCCATTGTAAAAATATAATGGGAACAATGATATCATCTTTAAAGAGTCCATTTACGTCTTTCTCTATTGACAAAAACAATCTTGGGTTAATTATTCTCAACTTTTGTCTGAAGGGATTTTGATTGGGCTTGACCAGAATTGTATGCTGGATGATATTCTTGTCATATACTTTCAGATTTGCATAGTACCAAAAAAATACATCAGAAAATTCAGAAAAAAATGCTATGTATCTAGCTTTCATCTCTGGAGATAAGAAGTTGTATAACTTAACCATTTTGGGATTTTCTGTTGTTCCAATATTTACATCTTCGACACCTTTCTCGGTAGGAACCATGGTCGGCTTTCTGGCAACTTCATCTTGATCGAACAACTCTTCCAAATGTATAAGATCCCTTGGAATGCTATTACCTTTCAGCTGTAACACATCAACCTCTGTAGCCTCGATCACTTGATCATCTTTATCATATACTTCATCAATATAGGAATTTTCAAACTCGCCTTCCATCTACAGAAAATTTTTCACCTATTTTTCATCCTAGAATACTTTCCAATACCTCAATTTGTCAGGAATAATTGGTTGGTGTTTGACATGAATTTCAAACTTCCTATTAGAGAATATTGGAATCTTAAAGTTACTTGCTGTTGTGGCAAGTGAGTTTGCCATAAGATTTTGACTTCTTGGTACAAACGACAATGTATATTCAGGAAACATTTTGAGAATGTCATGTACAACATTTCTATATGCTCTCATACTTGGATGATTTTCCTGGTATTCCACTTTTACCTGCTTGATTACAAGCTCGAAGTTGCCATAAACACAAATTCTTTTTTCACCTAAATTTTTAGAATTTTGAGGCCAGTGATCAATGCCTCGTACTCAACTTCATTATTGGAGAAATCAAAAGCTAACTTATGGGAACACAATCTCACATTTTTTGGAATTTCACCTAATTGATGAATTGGACTACAAATCCAGATTTCGTTACCTGCCCCATATTTCCCTAAGGAACCATCGAAATCCATGGTCCAAAGACTATTCTCATCATCAGGAAGTTGGAATTATGCAGTCTTATTTGTTTCTTCCTTTTGGGCCACTTTTTCAACCTGTTTAGTTCCTTTTTTCTGATTTTATTGATATATGCTCTAAAGTACTAGGTTGATTGCCTTGTCTTTAATCCAAAATTGCTCGGACACTATTTAAAATTTATGGAATTTCCTCAAATTCTATAATCTGACTATCTAAATCATCAAAACCACTATCATTAAACAAAATAAAGGACTCAAAATCAGTATGTACAAAATTGATAGGGTGGTTGTTTGGTTTCTCTTTACTGGTGATCATATAATTCACTTTTGTCCCCCTATACAACTTCCTTAGTTTCCCAAAAACCAGGACAATGGCATAAGAGAAATCCAATTTTAGAGTACCTCTTAACTTTTCTCCCCATGACCTTGAAAACAACATGCCATACCGTTGAGGTATATCAGCTACTACCACATCCATTAAGACATTTTCAACAGGAATTTTCTCAAGTGAGACAACCAAGTATTTTATAAGACCGAGACAACATACTCTACCGGAATGAAAAGAGTAAAGATAATGGTAAGGTTGGGTTATATCCAAGCCCAAGTTTTCCATTATGGCCTTTGGCATCAGGTTATGAGAAGCTCCGTAATCAAGCATGGAATTATGAAGGATACACTGATGAACTCTGAAACTGAGATAGACTGGGGGAAATTCACTGATGCAGGAGCATCAAGGGCGTTTTTTTTATTTTGTAAATATGTTAAAAGGAGGTGTAATAATTTTTAGTATTTTATTAATTAATTTGAATAAAATAGGAGAAGGTGAGGATTTTTGTAAATATCTTTTTATAAAAGGATATGAGGGAATTTAATTAGTTGAAGGATTTTAGGGATAAAGATCTATCCTTTAGGAATGTTGAGAGATTTAGGGGTTTGTTGAGGAATTGAAGGGATTGAGCATTTAATTAAATGATTTTTTTAAAATGTATAAATAGGAGGGGGTTTTGAGAGGAAAATACATTGAGATTGTGAGAGGTTGTGAGATTGAGAGTAGGCTTGAACAGCAAGGCCGTAAGCCTTCAGTATTTGTAAAGGGCCATGAGTGTTGGATATCAGGCCAAAGATAAATTTGTAAGTAGCCTCATTTTGTTTATATGAAATATTGCTCCGTATTATATATTTTGATTGATGGATTGAGGAACTTTATATTCGATTTCTGAAGTGAGATTTTGTAGTAAATTATGTATGTGAATTGTGAAAAGTGATATGCCAATTTTGTGAAGAATAACAAGAAAAGTTGTGTGTGGATTCTGGTTAAATGCATATGCTTGAATTGAAGTATCTACTATGCGAGATTCGATTAAAGGAAGTGTGCAATGAACAGATCGATTTATGGTCCTAAGTTGTAAGGAGTGATATTTATATAACAATTGTTACTGTGTGAGCTTATTTCTGAATGGCTATTTTAAATCGATCTGTAGTTTGTAGCCAGCACCAGAATGGAAATAGAACAGCGGTTTTCCCTGAAGTTACAAGTCATGGTATGGGTGCATGGCGCTGTTGGTTGAATGACATTGAATGTTGGATATTGCAGTAATTAATTTGGATTGATTGTGGAAAAAAATCGATGCATATTAAAACCGATTGGAACAATTGGGTGTTTGTTGTTTTGAAATTATGATTGAAGTCTATGCTGCAGGCTTAGATGTGATCGACTTACAGCGTTGAACAAAATAGGATGGCGCAGAGTCCAAGTCGACATTTGAACAGAGGACGTAGAAAAATCGATCATCTCAGAGAAAGGATTGGTTCGAATATCAATCAAGAGGAGATTGATCCCACGGCTTGGGCAATTCACTTTCCAGAATGGTGAAATCATTTTTGAAAATCTAAACGAACTATTGTATGCGCTGATATTAATAATGTGTTAACGTTTTACAGAATGGAGCGACTGCAATCCTTAGCAGAGATAGAGGAGGTACTATGCAACAGCAAAAGAACTTAAAGGTATACATTCATATTCAGTCGATCTGTGAGTAAATTGGATTGCGGAAGTATGAGTTTGTCACAGTGGTTTTATGGTTAAATCGGATTGTAGAATCCGTGATATAATCAGATTTGGTCATGACCTATTAAAAACACAAGGTATACAATTCGAGATGGAAGAATTGGCGGAATTCTAAGTCATGAATGGACTGTAAAGGCGTTCCAAGGCGCAGTTAGGAGAAGGAATCATTAAAAATTACATTCAATATGATAATTGATGCAATTGGTTTAAAGCTGCATAGCCCAGGTATGGTTTATTACAACTAATGGTCTTTTGAAATAATATAAATCTCATGAATCGAATGCTGAGATCCAGAATCTAAGGCGCGTTCTGAATTGTGAAGGTAAATTAAAGTGTGGCAATTGTTGTTGACATTCGATGTGTAACAAAACCTGAATATTGTAATTTACCACAGCTGGAAATAAATGCACAAATGTGTTGGGTTTAATAAATCAAACTTGGAAAGTTTTAAAGGGGACAGGTATATTTTTACCAAGTCAAAGATTTGATTTCAGATGTTGAGCTGAAGACCATGTATTATTGAGAAAACTGAATATGGATTGATTTGCCATATGTTGAGAGAAGAGTAACCATATTGTGTTATTTGGCATTTTGAATTCTGGTCGAATTAGAAAAGTAAGGGCACATTCTTGAATCAAGCCATATGTGAATGAGAAGTATTAAGATTGCTTATAGAAGCATTGAATGTTTGATTTGGTTTGAATGATGATAAGTTTTCTTTGTGTAATGATTGTTGGGTCCTGTTTTTAAATCATATGATGAAGATAGTTTCCACATGATAATAGTAGTGGGTGAGTTTGCCGGGCATTTAGGTATAAAATTTGGAAGATGATGAGATGTATGTTTATATACATGAATGAGAGAAAGATTCTGGGTATTGCAGGCCTAGCCTGCGTCATTCACTATCTTCTAGTTGACCATATATGGTTGGACCAAAAAGGACCTCAGGTTGATAATCTTAAACATTAATAATATCTGACATATGATCTACTTTCAGCATTTTAGCAGCATGATATTTGTATTGTTTATTTTTCACAAGCTTGGTCAAGGGGATAGAAACTTTCAACATAGAGATTTCATTTTCTAATCTAAACAAATTGGATTGTCTATCTACCTATTTTACAGCGGTATCCCTCTTGTCGGGCTGGTATTTTATTGCAGATTCCTTCTTTTGGTCTTCTTACTCTTTTTTTGGTGTACTTCTAAATGGTTGGTTGTTCTTTCTCTGATTCGTAGCTACAGACTCCTTTCCCTTGTTTTGACTAGCTTGGGGATTTTTCTTTGGATGAGTATCTTTTTTCTGATTTATCCTCTTCTGAATAGGAGTGACAGGAACATCTTGGTTTCTCAATGAATATTGTCTTTGCTGTGAGCTGAGAGCATTAAGATAACCCCGTTGATAGTCATCGGATAGGACCTCTAACTCAACATCATTTTCAAGTATGTAGTCCTCATCTTTCGGAAAATCTGTTTTCTCAATGTATTCTTCATCCTCTGTAAGGAAAATGTGTTATCCATCTTCTGCGAAGAAAAATTTCTTTTCCACAATATCTTCTTCCTCTTCAACCCCTTGAGAATAATTCTGTTTCAAAGGAGTGAAAATATTCTTTTGTGCTGGCTACTGTGGAGCTCTTTGTTCCCTTTTTTTAATCCTAAACTGAGGTTTTTGTTGTTGACCTCTGAAATTATGATTATGAACCTTTTGGTTGCCTTTCAGTAATAAACATTCTATCCACCATTCTCTCCATAGTCCTGATCAGATTATCCAATTTGGCATCAGAGGATGTGGATGGTTCTTCCTTGATTGTCACCTTTCTTTCACCTTTGGTATTTAACTTTTTTATTGTCAAATTTACTTCGACACTAACTGCATTTTTCTGCATCTCCCCAACTGTTGCGAGACTTCTTTCATGGTGCTAGTATGCCATATCTAGATCAAAATCATCCAGATAGTGCAAGAGAGAAAAACTTGGAGGAGGCTTGATATCATTGGGGATTGAGTTATATAACTGGGTAAAGCGAGTTGTAAAATCCTGAACAAAATCATTAGGATTTATTTTTTAAGTTTTCATATTCGGAAATAATCTAAAGTGGGTTATTTTTCACTTCTTGTCTAGCTATAAATTCTTCAGTTAACTACTCCATATTTTCAATGGAATGGGCTCAAAGAACAAAACCATGTTTTAACATCCCTAGAGAATCTTTGGGAAATGATTCTTATTTTTGCATCATCGTCATCAATCTCTTCTAAATCAATCAAATCAATGAAATCAATGAATTTCACTAGGTGTTGTTTGGCACTAATATTTGAGGTTTCATCAAAGAGAGGGATTATTTGACAATATCCTTGTGGTAAGGGTGCAAGTTGAACAGGTAAAATTATAGGTGCAAATCTCGCCATCAACCCTGTTGAATGTGGTGTAGGATTAACAATGAGAGGGGTAGGGTAGACTGAGAAGGTAATGAAGTAGAAGGTATGGAAGAAGAGGCGGAAACTGATTGAGATTGTGTGGGAGTGAAAAAATACTCTTGTTGATACTGGATGATAGCTTTCTTAGATGTATATTGGAGCTGGTTAGCTAATTTCCCAAGTCTATCAAACTGACTCCACACTTTCCTATCAAAATCTGACTTAGATTTGGATTCTTCAGATAATGTGTTGTATTCAAGATTTATGGAATCAAATGCTACTTTAGATAATGATTTAACTTCAGACAACCTCAATGGATCAAACACTATTTTAGACAAGGAATTTTTTGACTTTGATATAAACAGAGATAATTCAAATTTCAGATCGAATGGAATATCTTCAAGGGATAATATTTTTACAAGTAATGATGTAGACCTTACCAATGAATATGGACCGAATTGAATCTCTGAGTGTTGAGATCTCTGATTTATGATGAGTTTCTCTGTATCTTCAACTGGAGAATTTGGATTTGGATTAGGATTTGATCTTGTGTAACTTTTCGAAGCCATAATGTTCTTTGTTTTCTGCACCTCGATTCTCTGCAATTTTGAATCAACCTTCACGAAAATTAGGGCCTACCACCCATAGGCATAGAATTCAATGAAAATTAATAGTACTCCTAGGGAATTTTTTTCACTTCGTTCCCCGAGAACGACGCCAAAATGTTAGCACTCCACTAGTTCTCCGAAGGGTGAGAAGGAGACCAGCAAAGGTAGCCACAGACCACTTTGACCTAGTAGATAGCCCTAACAGGCTGAGAGGGCTCTTTCAATGTGATCACAACCAATGATTGACTGTGACATGAAATATATTAGGCTAGATATTATCATCTTATATAGGTTTGAGAAATTTAGGGTTTTATGCTATATCATAGATGAAACCATGTAGCTAGGTCTAGGTATCAAAGGGTTTACAGTTGCAAAGATATAAAGGAGCAAGGTAGAAATGGATATATGATGGATTTAGGGTTGTGTAGGTATGGTGGTGAGATTGAAAGAGTAGAGAGATTTAATGAGCATGTTCATTCATAAATTCATTAAAATGGAGGCATGAAACACAAAATGACAATTTCATATAAGCAGAATTAGCCTATGAACTGTAATGAAAGTCACTGAAGATAAAAGATATGAAAGAGGAGCTATATATAATTCAATAAATACTATAATAGAGAAGATACATGATCATAAATTCATTGCACGTAAATTCCTAGATAAGAGCTTCAATTGCATCCTTTGATTTCTGAATATGAGTGAAATTACATGCTACAAGATTACAATCCACTCATGTCCAACCAGTCAAATGAATCTGAAAATGATATATATAGACCAAAAATATATCCCCTCTCTCAGGGGTCAAATCCATCTGTTGTGGAGTTGATTACATGATAATCTCAACAAAACCCTAATCTTTAGTGGAGGTCAACCAATTCACCTCATCATTGGAAAATAGATACATCTAAGAAAAATTACATTTGTAATCATGTATCTAACCTAACTCACTATTTAATAGCTCAATTACACCTCATGACATCATCATCTATCAATTACATCAGTAAAAAGGTCAAACTTGATCAAAATTTTAGTGAAATTTTCCTTATGGAGAAAGCATAGTGAAATCAAGAGAAAACGTAGCAAGCTCAACAAAATTGACTTTTGGAGGCCTTCCAGGTGTCCAAATCATGATCAGAAGGTACCATTGGAAATTTTTGTATGTCTACTATATGATAGGCTCATAAAGCACTCAAAAATCTAGATCCTATCCCTCTAAATCTTCAATCTCCCAAGACTAATCAAAAAGCATAGCGAAGGCTCCAAAAACATGGTAGAAAGGTGATTTTTAGCATTTTTTTGGGCATTTTGACACCCCAGAAATGGCTGACATGGCCCAACTACTGAATGAGTTTTATCTAATCATAAAAATGAATCCAAATATGTTGAGTTTTCCTCCAATGGACACCCCCAACTATTGTGAAGGAAAATATCCTCTGCAGATAGAGGCAACCCCTCTCGCCCTAGTTGGGTGGGTCTAGCAACAAGGGAACATGTTGGTTTCTAAATTCCTAGTTCATAAACAAAATACGGATTGGAATAGATGTCCTACCTCAATCCAATGCTCTTGACGTAGTATGTTGCAGTGATCCCTTGATCTTTTTTCTTCAAGCCTTGAGCTCCGTTGGTAGTGATATTTACACACCTGCACAAAGATCAAGCAAACACTAAAATCATACGAGAATACATATTCATCTACGACTATCAAACTAGTCAAGGAGAGTCAGAAACTTTGAACATTAACATAGACAAAGATGGAACTAGAAATCATTCATGTCATACTATATATAAAAGGGAGTTTACAACCTGCACCTTGACGTTGTAGACCTCCTTTGATGGGTGCAGTCGGGAACATCTCAAAGCAAGCGTTCATCAATTCAGCTCAAAGAGGCGAAAGGCTCAAACTCTCTCTCACATCTATGGACTATTCTCTACTATCAGATTTTGGTATATTCTAGCTATGTCTCGCTAGCAGAATCAATGGGATGAAGAGGGATTTATAGCAGTGGAGGAATACCTTTGGGATCCACATATGGTGGAGGAAAGGTCTATCCCTTTGTGAATTTTCATTTTTCTAGGAACTAGAAGCCCAAAGGGAGAAACTCGACCACATCCAATCGAACAAACATCCATGAATTCACTCACGAAGTTGTTATATCTTAGAAGCTTCGTTTCCATATTAAAAAGCCTTCCAAAAGTAGCTCAGCACAGGGGCTATTCAGAGACAGAGTGACCATGGCGTGGGCCTAGTGTAAATCTGTCCATCGATGTGAGGACATAACTACACAACAACGCCGACCCAAAATTTCATGTTTTTAAGGGTCTACTTGAGGAATTATCTATAGATATTTTTTTCCTGTCATGTTAAGGGATGAAATGACATTCATTATGATGTGTGACAGTAAACAGGGGTCACTTTTGATGGTCCTCCAAAATCTGGAATAGGGAATGTAGGGATGGTGAAAAAATGTTGTGTAACAGATGCCCCCTAAAGCATGAAGTACGAGAGAGAGGGAGGGGTGAAATTCTTTATGAGAACATGCCCAAACCAAAGCACCGCCATCAGAGTACTTGCAAGCTCAAGTACAACTGAATCTCTGATACATGAGTACAAGGTATGGGCAAAACCATCCATAATAGAGAAAATGTAATAAGATCCATGGTATGGAAACAACCATCTAGTGAGAAGGATCATAAAATAGACTCAGGTATGGTTGCATCCATCCAATCAGATGAGTCATGCATATAGTCATGATAAACCAAATCGTCCCACAGCCTAGATTTCATCAAACAAAACACAGGTTCTTGCGCTCCGTCCCGACCCAAAAAAGTACAAATTCAGGCATGTGAATGAATGAGATGAAGTCAAACATGCAAGAAAGTTGTCTTATTACCAGTTGATGATGGAAGCTATTAACAAGCGTGAGAGAAACCACCAATAGTGATAATGGTTCTCAAGCTAATGCTAGTATACTCCACAAAATGTGAAAAATGAACTAGAGTTGAACATCTGCAAAACCACCCAATTGAAGGCCAATGATGAGAACCTGTCGTCGAACGCAAAGAAATTTCCATTGAGGCATGAAAGCTCTAAGGTACCATAAGCGAGTCTCTAGATCAACTTCCTGGATAATGAGCTGAAGTCAATAGAAAGTGATCAATCGAAGGAGGGCCACAATGTTTCCCTCATCATCAACATGAGACAGAGGAATAAGATGATAGTGAACCAAGACTGAATAGAGGATCAGGGGTTGAAAACTAAAAAAGGGACTTCTCTTGAAATATTGGTGACACGACTTTAGAATTTGGCAGTATTCGACATCAAGGGATCTAAGGTCATGGTGACGAGGAAAAGAGTAGATGAGAGGTCAAAACGGATAACCCAAATCCATGGAGGAAAAATGATGAATGTGGGATGTCCCCAACCCGACATGAACTGCAGACAAGTGTCATGTTTAAGAGTGACATATTGTCGACACAACCGACAACTAGTTCCATTTTCCCCCACTTTTTCTGGTGAGTACCCCAATTATTTTTGGAAGCAATATTGAAGGGGATAACATATTCTTGTCATGTAAGTTTGTCCTTTAGAAAAATCCATCCTAGTACATTTTACAAGCCCTAGGAAGGAGGAACTCAGTAACGTCATGGCGATAGCTTGCAATGTCATTTAGAATTAATGAGTCTGACAAAGGGAAAACTTGACATCTTTTCATGTTTAGAGATTTTGAAAAGAGGCAGAAAAGAAAACTCCAGAAGGTCCCTTTTCGTAGGTTTCCCCTCATATCCAAAAAGGTATAAAATAATATCTAAGAGTACCTCTTAGCCATGTTCTACTAAGGTATTCCTTTTTCGTAAATAATCTTTCCTAGCTCGAAAAAGGGGTAAACGTATACTGGGCAGATGACATTTCACAGCCTCTAGCAAGTTTAAAATGATAAGAGATAGACAATATTTTCATATTTTTAGAGTCAGAAAAGAGCTGAAAGTTGACTCCTCCTAGAGGAACGAGTGGCATTAAGGGTAGAAACTAGTTCTAGTGATGGTGGAACTTGCTCAAAACATAAAAGTCAAGAGGATTGCTAACAAGACCACTCATCGCAATGGTTCCTCGGGAATGGGTAAAACAACCAAATGAAGGCGTATGATCGGCCAAGTAGATGGTGACGATGGAATGAGAAAACCAAGGCCCATCTGGAAAAAAAGGATGATAAAATGGAAATCACGAGAGATAAAATAAGAATAGTTCCATTTTTACATAAGCTTGAAATCATGAAACTCTACTTGAAGTCGGCTTCATTTTTACACAAACTTGAAGCTTTTTAGAAAACTATGCTTGAAATTGGTTTCATTTTTACACAAGCTTGAAAACTTGGAAAACTATGCTTGAAAATTTGTTTGCATGCCTCCAACATGGTGACTCAATTCAAGGTACATGCCCCCCAAGCTTCAATGCATTCACTAGAGTAGACTGCTAGTTACGAACAGGTGAATATAATGAAGGTTTAATTACGAGATCAGGCGAAAGTCTTGACTTGGATTTTATGAGATCTAATCAAAGACTTGAATTGAAAAGGGAACCAGTTTCATTTTTTAACAAGGTTGACATAGTAAAAGAACTATACTTATAAGATATTTTTTCATTTTTTAAGGAGCTTGACACAAGAAAAGAACTTTTCTCTAAGGACCTTGTTTCATTTTTTTTAAAAAGAAGCTTGACACAAGACAAGGAGCATTACTCCAACGAGCTTGTTTCATTTTTTAAGGAGCTTGACACAAGAAAATAAACTATGCTTCGAGTGACCTGATCATGACGAATAAGACATCATGGCTTCCAAGGATTTCTCATCTGATGGGAGAAAAACACTCTGGAAATTAGGATCCAATGCCCCTAGTACATTTTTTACTACCTCACTGACTAAATTATTAGTGGACACTGACATGAAATAGGTGGCCACATAATTGACTTGTGGTGGGGATGATACTACCGGAACGTACGAACCAGTGAGGAATGACGGTGGACCGAGATCCAAATTAGGACCAATCAATGAAAGCTAATCAATGGTCACGATTCGACCTCCATGTGGAAAAAATATCACATGAAAGAGAGAAGAGACAAGTTCTCCCATGACATAAATATAGTCATGCCCCAAGAGTAAGATAAAATCCAAGGGGCCTTGGAAAACCATCACATCTATATAGATGGTTTTCCCTCCCAAAGTAATAGGAAACTTCAGAAGGATCCCTAATGGTTGACTGGTTCCTCTGTTAAAAGCCAACATATTTTGAGTAGCAGGCACAAGTGGCAGAGAACCCAAATATTTCTAGGTATTTGAGGAAAGAATACTAACTTAGGTGCCTTAATCTATAATCGTTCCCGGTACGACCATATTGTTGGCTTGCACAGTGATCTCAAAGGGCATGTAAGAAGGAATATGGTATCCCGTAAATCGACTCCAATCAAAGTAAGTGACCAAAATACATGGATGGGGTTCCATAGGAATAAGAGGATTATCCCCTTGCATTACAGGAGTGGAAAGACCATCCTCTTTGAATCTGGGAACGAGAGTAGGAGGATCACTTCCCTGAACTGTGGCAACGGGAGTCGGAGGATCACCCTCCTGGGTTATGGAAACTAAAGGATCTCCCTCTGGTCCCGGGGAATGAATGGGATGAGACCCACTCTCGACAGAAAAGACTTGATGAATTGTATATGGAATCGGGTCTACCTTTTTCTCAACCAATGATTTTTCAGAAATGGACTCTAGAGACTGACTTTCAGTGAGAGTGGAATTGACCGAAGATGAATCTCGATCAATGATTTGATCAACTATCGAAGGACTCAAAGAAAAATTCTGGTAACCAACATGAAGACAAGACATAAAGCTAAAAGGGTATCCAATACTTTAGAAGCTTCATCCATATAAGGACAGAGGTGAATGGGATGGTTCCCTTCACATAACCTACAGGGAATTTTGATCTTGCCCTATTTCTCTTACGAGTCTTATTATCTTAATTTGAAGGCTCATCATCAGCGTGATGCCTAGAGGTTATCAGCATGATGCCTAGAAGTTATCAGCGTGATGCCTAGAGGTTGATGACAAAGGATGAATCGGGCCAACAGACCACACTTCTAACACCTTGGGAATACCTGGGAAATCACGAAGTAGGTGGTCACCCTCACATAACTTGCAAGGGAATTTGACTTTACGATATTAAATGGGAGGTTTATCGATATTAACTACATGGGTATAAATAGTTGCTTATTTTTCTTCTTCTTCTTCTTCTTCTTCTTAGTCACCCGGTTACTACAATCTAGACTTTCACCAGGTGAAGAGGAAGAACGAGGTGAAGAAATAGGCGAAGAAGGTGAGGGGTAAATCTTAGGATAAAAATGGGGGTGACATGGTTCAAGTGGAGGAGAAATTGGTTGATAAATTGTTGGTATATTCGAAACCACATGTAATATCCCAAAATGGGAACTGTCAGCAAGGCATGAGTAGAAAACGCATTTCCTAGGAATGGCTGCTATAGGATTTGAAACCAAGACCTGGATCCCTTAGATCAATGTATATAAGACTGAAATCCAATAGGAGGCTCAAAATAAATCCCTTTAGGTGGGCTAAACAGGTCTCCCACACCTCGTTGTCTTGAAAAAGTGCCTGATGAAGGGATTGCAACAATTTATGAACATACAATGGAATGAAAACATTATTTTTATAACTTAGAACACATGAAGATCCGAATAGCAAACAAATGTATAATGTATCATCAATTGGATGCAATTCCTTGAGGAAAAGAGTCTCTCAAGCAAGGCAATACAACCTCAATGGAACATGTACATCAAAATAGAGAAACATTGCTACACATGTATTTTTGCAGGCTAAGAGGACACAGTTTATAAGAGACGCTGCATCATAATAGAAATATATAACAATTTGGAGCTCAAGAAATGAGGGGGAGAAAGCTTTCAACCCCGGAAAACAATAATACAACAATCCTTGGAAGGATTGGCTAGAATATACAAAATTGGCAAAATGCCAGAATTGCAGGGTAGCAGCTCCAACTAAAAACTAGAACTAGATGGAGATGTCTAAAGATGATACACAATATGAATTAAACCTCCTCCAATGGATCTTCTACGTGAAAGATTTATCCTATCACTGAAGATATCTCCCTCCAATCAACACTGCAAACCCTCACTGTAGATGCACACTGAAAATAAAGTAGATACTGAGGGAGACTGCGTTGTAGGTGGAATAGAATGTGTTGGAAAAGTGCTAAGATATGAAATGAGCTCTGAATCCTTCCTTACTAATATCCCAAAGGAAAGAAGGCCCCTTCCTCTGAAAAACAAGCCAAGGAATGGTGTTGTGGGATCCTCCACTGCAACACCCTACAACACAACTCAGCTCTAAACAGAAACTGCGTTGTAGCTGAAGGGGGATGATTTGGCCTTGAGCTTGGATGTGGAGAAATGAAGTGCAATCCCTCAAGAGGCCTCTCAAGAAGGAGAATTAATCCTAAACAGGAATCCCTCATGCTAAATAGCACTACAACTCAGCTAAACAGCCGGAGACTGCAAATAGTCTAAGCAAACAAGAAATTAATAATCATATGCATGAGAAACAATGGCTGCCTTGCCCTCCTTTTAAACAAATGAGAGCTCCCTCTCCATGGGTCCCACTCTTTAGGGTTTCCTTCATCAAGGAAACTTCCCTCCTCTTTCACTGCGTTGTCCCACAAGATGCTCTCCACCTCCTACCTCTATGCTGTTTGACTTGGTCAAAATTGACCTTGTCTTCTTGCAAATGTCCTCTTTCACACATGAGGGTGTGAAATCCAACTCCACTGGTGATCCCCTTTCATACTAAGAGTGATTTTATCCATGTTTTTATTATGTATGTGCCTCCTCACCCAATTATTCAACCCCTAAGTGAAATCAGCAAAAATTAATATTCCAATTTGCTGCATGCAAATTTTGGAATATTACAGTCCTCCCCTCCCAAATGTTGCTTGTCCTCAAGCAACTGCAAGGATAGAACTAAGAATTTGCCTCCCAAGGCATGGAAACTGAAAATTATTGGGAAAAAATCTTCCCCAAGTGGATCCTCCATCCCAAGCAATCATCCATACGAAATGATTTACCTCCCAACATGGCAACTCCTGAAAATGTCCTTCCACCTTGAGCTCCGGAAATGAAGGTGGGCTGAAAATCTGAATATGGTAAGCATCATAGCCTACCCCACGCTGTCCTTCTCTCCACACATGATGAGTGTAGAGTATGTGCTGATCCTGGGCTGCAAAAGTATTTCCCTCAAGTGGCAAAATGAAGAAAAATCCTCCAAATATTTTCCCTCCAACATTGAAGAACAAGCTAGCTCAACGTATTTCATCCATGATGAATAGGACATGATAATCATAGAACATCATAATGAGAAGTTTTCTTAAGGTTTTACATGATGATACATGATACAAACAATGTCTCAAAAGGACACAGCGCAGTCTCATCCACTGTAATTTCAGAGAATAACATGGCAAGTAATATACAAAATCCATCACATCTTCTAATGAATAGTAAATGGATGAATGTGTCAACAATACATGATCAAACACTTGCCCATGGTTATACAATGGACAGCTATCAAACTCATGGCCCACCCCAAAAGAGAACATATGTGTGGCTGTGATGGCCATATCTCCTCCCATGCTCCCATTAGAACATGTAGTGCAAAAAATGTGGGGATCATCTCCTCTCAAGGACACATCCAACTCATGTGTCAATATCCTAATCATGCTCTTAACAAGAATAGAAAAAATATCAGCAAATGAAGACATGATCAGTACAAGAATGAAGGAAATACCGATGGCTTCATGTGGTGCTTGAAGATACCAACAGTCTCCCAAGTGTGTACAGCACAGTTTTTGTAGGTTTTAACCCTGAACAGAAATTATCTACACACGAATCTTATAACAGAAAATAAACAATAGCAAGAGCATAAAACATAAAACAGATAAACACAGAGATTTTCCCCTGGATCCCAAATCGGGACGACCAGCTTGATTTTTCATTATATTCCTTTTAGTGTTACAACACATATATATACATGCCGAAGCATACATGAACCCCAATCCATTAACCCTGGATTAGAACATAACCGTAGTTCCCTTGACCGGATCTACAAAATACCAGGGGCCGAAAACCATCGAACCCCAAAACCATGTGCAAAACCATGCACAAAACCATGGGCGGATCCGCCTATGAGTGGGTCCGCACAAAAAACAAATTTTGGCCGGGGCGCTGCCCTGGACCCCAACGGTGGGGACTACTTCGCCCCTCGTGACCCCCCAGCTACGCCCGACGCAACATACAGCGCGTGGGGCCAATCGTGGAAAGAATATAACACATACCCAACATTCTCCCACTTGTTGTTTTCTTTCCACAGGGGGCCACAGGAGAGCTTAGTCATTGGGCTAATTCTTCAACACCCATTGTTATCTACACCAAGAGAACTTCTGAGTGCTCATAGACTTCGTCAATGCATCTGTAACATTCTTCAAAGTGTCCACCTTTACCAGCAACACCCTTTTAGCCTCAACCATATCTCTAACAAAGTGATATTGAACATCAATGTGCTTTGTCTTTGAATGATAAGCAGGGTTCTTAGCCAAGAAAATTGCACTTTGGCTATCACAGTATATCCTTATAGCTTGTTGTACCAACCCCATACTTGAACACAATCTCTGCAACCAAACTGCTTCCTTGCTTGCATGAGTGGCTGCTATGTATTCTGCCTCTGTAGTTGAAAGAGCCACTACAGACCGTCTTTTACTCATCCAACTGACTGCGCCTCCAAATAGGTTAAACACATACCCACTTGTAGATCTTCTTTGGTCCAGATCTCCAGCCCAGTCTGCATCAAAAAAACCACGAATGTCCAACATTCTTTCCAATCCTGGTCTTCCCTGGTAGCACAAGCCATAATCACTAGTGCCACGTAAATATCTGAAAACCCGCTTCACTACCGTCCAATGCTCCTTCCCTGGGTTTGACATAAACCTGCTCAATACTCCCACTGCATGTGCAATGTCTGGTCTAGTACAGACCATTGCATACATCAAGCTACGCACTGCACTTTCATATGGAACACGGGACATATACTCCTCTTCTTCTTGTGTCTTGGGACACTGTTCAGCAGACAGCTTTACACCTACAGGAATAGGAACCTTCATCGGTTTACTATCCTGCATATTGAACCTCTGCAATATAGTCTCGACATACTTCCTCCGGTTTAACCAGAGCTTCCTCTTTGCCTGATCTCTCTTAATTTCCATGCCCAAAATATAATTTGCAGCACCCAGATCCTTCATGTCGAATTTGGAGAACAGTTGGGTCTTCAAATCTTGGATAATTTCTTTGTCATTTCCAATCAACAACATATCATCCACATACAAGACCAGATAAATAACACGATCACCAATTAATTTAAAATAAACACAGTGATCCTCCTTGCTTCTGGTGAAGCCAAGTCCCCGTATATAGGTATCAAATTTCTGATACCACATCCTTGGTGACTGTTTTAACCCATACAGAGACTTCTTCAACCTGCATACCAGTTCTTTCTTACCCTTCACCATAAAGCCTTCGGGTTGCTTCATGTAGATCTCCTCTTCTAGATCCCCGTGAAGAAATGTTGTCTTCACATCCATCTGTTCTATCTCAAAATCAAATGCAGCAGCAACAGATAAAAGTAATCTAATAGAAGTAACTTTGGCAACAGGAGAAAAATATCACCAAAATCAATTCCCGGCACCTGGGAATAACCTTTCGCTACCAACCGAGCTTTGTATTTCTCCACCTTGCCTTCTACATTCATCTTCTTCTTAAACACCCATTTGCTCCCAATGGGCTTTCTTCCAGCCGGCAACTCCACCAGATCCCATGCATCGTTTTTGTGCAAGGATGCCATTTCATCAACCATGGCCTCCTTCCAGAGTTTTCCATCCTCTGAATCTACTGCCTCCCTGACAGTTCTGGGTTCATCATCAGTTATAGTTAAGGCAAACCCTGAACAGAAAGCAGATGGACTATACCTTTATGGTTGCCTTCTTTCCCGAACTGATCTTCTCAAAGCTGGAGTTTGTGGCTCTTAATCTTATGAGTCTTCTTCTGTTGTAGAGTCCGATTCATCCTCCTTTAGCTCAAACTCTATCTTCTCAGGTTCCTTTGGTAGGAATTCATGTTTAACAACATCTTTCACTTCTCTAAACACCACATCTCGGCTGTACACAACCTTCCTTGTTTATGGGTTCCAAAGCTTGTAACCCTTTAAACCATCCTTATACCCAATAAAGATGCACCTTTCAGATTTATTATCCAACTTGGTCTTTTTCTCCTTTGGAACATGTACATATGCATCACATCCAAATACCCTTAGATGTGAAAGAGAGGGTTTCTTACCAGTCCATACCTCATGTGGAGTCTTATCCTCCAACGCCGATGAAGGTGATCTGTTAACTAAGTAACATGCAGTCTCCACTGCCTCTGCCCAGAATTCTTGTCCTAACCCGGTACCACTGAGCATGCTTCTTGCCTTTTCCATCAGTGTTCTATTCATTCTTTCTGCAACTCCATTTTGCTGTGGTGTGTATGGAGTAGTCTTCTGTCGTGCTATACCACACTTCTTACAGAACTCTTCAAATTCCTTCTTGCAGAACTCCCCACCATTATCTGTCCTCAGCACCTTTATCTTCTTCTCTGTCTGGTTTTCCACCAGAGCCTTAAATTCTTTAAACTTGTCAAAGACTTCAGATTTCTTCCTCAAGAAATATATCCATGTATTCCTTGAGAAGTCATCTATGAATGAAACATAGTACACAGACTTTCCCAGTGATGGAACTGACACAGGTCCAAACACATCACTCTGCACAAGTTCTAATATCTTGTTCGCCCTCTTAGCACCAGAAGGAAAACTCACCCGATTCTGCTTCCCATATACACAATGTTCACAGAAATCGAAATCCAGAGAGCAATTAGACATACCTTCTACCATACCATTTCTATGCAATATCCGAAGGCCCTTCTCTCCAATATGTCCAAGCCTTTGATGCCATAGCATGGTCTTTTCTCCAGAGACAGCTAGGCTTTCCATCCCACTTTCAGGAACCACAGAACTGTTACACCCATCAATAACAGTGCTACCTTGTAGCTTGTACAGAGTTCCTCCGAACTCCCCACATTAATACCAGTGCTCCCCGAACCATCTTGCAGGCATCTTTCTCGAACACTGTTTTTACACCTGCATCATCCATCTTGCTTACATAAATCAGATTTCTGGCCAATGCAGGAATATGCAGAACACCAGGAAGTGTTCTAATCCTTCCACCTTGCAGCTTCAGCTTGAACTTTCCATGTCCGATGATTCTGGCCTTCCTATCATCCCCTAGGAAGACATCACCACCATCATATTTCTCATACTCGCAGAACCACTCCCTATGGGGAGTGAAGTGAAAGGATGCACCTGAGTCAATCAACCATGACTCATGATCTACATGTGCATTTGAAGAAGAAGCCAAATACACATCCCCACCTTCATCCGAGGTGGTTTTTGCCTCTGCATAAGGACCTTCATCAGATCCCTTTCCTTTCTCAGGAGCTTTAGATCTGCATTCCTTTTTGTAGTGCCCTTCCTTTCCGCATTTCCAGCACACCTTTACAAACTTTTCAGGAGATTTAGATCTCCCTCTAGATTTAGATCTCCCACTCGAAACCTTATTCTTGTTTCTGTTCTGGGACCTTCCTCGTACAGATAAGGCATCTCCATTCTGACCCTCCATATTTCTCCGTCTCATTTCCTCCGAATTCAAGGCTGAGACAATGTCATCAAAATTCAAGGTATTTGTATTGCTACCTATTGCAATAACCAAACTATCCCACGAGTCTGGTAGAGAGCACAACAAACTGATGCACTTATCTTCATCTGAGATTTTAATATCAATAGACGACAACTGACTTACCACAGTATTGAAGGCGTTCAGATGCTCTGTCACCGAGTCTCCATCCTTCATCCTCAGGTTATACAGCTTTTTCCGTAGGAACAACTTATTCACCAGAGACTTAGATTGGTACAAAGTCCCAAGTTTTTCCCACAAGGTCTTCGCCGTAGCTTCCCCAGATACATTCAACAATACTGAATCTGAGACACACAACCGTATTGTGTTCTTAGCCTTCCGATCCAGTTTCTTCCAGTCTTCATCTGACATTGCCGTTGGTTTAGTACCTGGATCTACCGCGATCCACTGATCTTTATCCACCAGCAAATCCTCCATCTTGAGCTTCCATAACTCAAAGCTCTGACCATTAAATTTCTCGATCTCTATCTTCCCGCTGCTCACCATATTCTTTCACCGCAAGAATCGATCCCGCAGATCTCCCACTGCACAGGGTCTACCACAGGCCCGAGCAAAAAACCCTCAACAACAAAGGCGTCCCCTTGAAGCCGAAACAGCTCTGATACCAAATGTAGGTTTTAACCCTGAACAGAAATATCTACACACGATTCTTATAACAGAAAATAAACAATAGTAAGAGCATAAAACATAAAACAGATAAACACAGAGATTTTCCCCTGGATCCCAAATCGGGACGACCAGCTTGATTTTTCATTATATTCCTTTTAGTGTTACAACATATATATATACATGCCGGAGCATACATAAACCCCAATCCATTAACCCTAGATTAGAACATAACCGTAGTTCCCTTGACCGGATCTACAAAAATACCAGGGGCCGAAAACCATCGAACCCCAAAACCATGTGCAAAACCATGCACAAAACCATGGGCGGATCCGCCTATGAGTGGGTCCACACAAAAACAAATTTTGGCCGGGGCGCTGCCCCGGACCCCGACGGTGGGGACTGCTTCGCCCCTCGTGACCCCCCAGCTACGCCCGACGCAACATACAGCGCGTGGGGCTAATCATGGAAATAATATAACACATACCCAACAGTTTTACAAACTACTGCTTCATAAAAGTACAAGGAAAAATGTTTCTTTTTACATGGTCAATCATGCATGTCTTCATATGGTAAATTTTTGGGTGCAACAACTGAACATACATGTGATGATAAAACATTTTCCCAAGGCCACATAAAATATGGCTGCCTCCATCATATAGTTTGGCCCAACTTAGATCATGGAGCAATGTGAAAAGCTTGCCCTCTTGTGGAGTAATGCACTGAATATGAATGGTAAGAGTATCGAAATATTGTGTTAGATAATCCATGGATTCAAAAAAAATATTCTTACCATATGTTGAGAGTAAGATGATGCATTTGTATATGAATGATTCCTCCATAGTGGTATGACACACTCCCATGAAGAGGAATGAACTATATGTTGCATGAAGACCACCCTCCTTATACTTGGAAATCCAAGTCAAGAATATCATAGCAAGAAATATCATACCAATGTAATAGATGTTCCCATCCACTAATCCATCATTCTCACCCCCTCCTTGTCCACCAAGTGCATCAAATGTGAAGTGATCTTGGGGACACTCCATCAATAACCCCAAGCTCCCAAGTGACAGCACGGTTGGTCCATGCAAATAAGCTCTTTCCAACTCATAGCCCCATTCTTTGACATGCTCCTTGTCAAATACATCTCCCATAATGCTGCTATACATAAGAAGTTCCTCCCAATGTGGGAGCATCTCTTGATCATCTAAGGCCAAGGAGATAATGCCATCTCCTCCTCCTACAACATCATGCAAAATGTGAGAACAAATTTGCTCCTGCTTTCCCAAAAACAAGAAAAGCAACAAAATATTTTTTTGCCTCCCCATACTTCCATCATACAAATCATGTGATGAAAACATAATGAATGATATGGATATCATATCAACACCATGCATCCATGCTCTTTGCTGCTCAAAGATGTAAGTATCCTACCACATATCATTAGAAAGAGGATGATGACCAAAATTTTTCAAGAGTAACCAGCACAGCCAAGCCTCTTGCTACCCGGTATCATAAATTTGCAAGTAGATCTCCAGCTTCTTGCTCTCCATTGTAATATCCCAAAATGGGAACAACTACACTATTGGGAATAATTTGAGTTATTACCAATGTGGAGCTTCAAAAAATCATGAGCATGGAAATTTAGAGCATCTCATTAGATGTAAAATAACATCATACAGTAGATGAAATAACCTCACCAACAATATGATCTATATTCTCCTTCCCGGGTGGGGAAATGCAGCAATATAGAGCATAAAACAGTTGTCTTCGGAAAATAACGCTATACAAGTGAGAAATGGAACTTGGATCCCTTATAAGACATTATATACAACTCATATGCAGAATTATAGGTGAAACAAATCACTCTAGCTCATATAAACAAATCTCCCCAAGTCAATGCAGCTCAAATAAGCCCAAACCCCATAGCCTAGCTCATGCAGGAAGTACTGAAGCAAGGACTACGTTATGATAATGAGTGTTTATGTAGAAAATAATGAGAGAATGCTGATATGAAGCTTATATTAATCAAAAAATAGTGAAATGGAGGTCTAGCCTCTCTTACACAAGGAAAAAGACACCCGGCAAGGGTTTCCGGCAATCTACATGTACAAAAAGCAGGACTGCAGAAAATAACGCAGTTTATTGCAACACTATGTTAAACATGACAAAATATGACATAAAATAGCTGAATAATACTGGAAATTGCCAAAGGCCCTTCTTATTCAATCTCACGGAGGGAAATAAGCACCTCCTCCTCAAAGACTAGCACAAAATCAAAGGGTGCAACCTACTGCTGCTGCCCCTACATAAAAGACGTAGTTTTCTGAAGGGAACTGCAATGTGGATGAATATGAATGAATGGCCCCAAGACAAATACTGAAATGAAGCTCAAATCCTTCCTTCTTGATCCCTTAAGCAAGTTGATCCAAAGAGAGGATGGAATTCCCGCACGGGAATTCTTTGCACTAAGTAGTGCAGCAACTCCGGCTAAATAGATGAAGCATGCAAATAGTCATAAGACCAAATATAGTTGAATACAAAAATGATATCTTTGATTCTGTGCCCTCCTTTTTATCTTTGGTGAGCCTCCTCACCCCGGACCCCACATAATGGTGAGGTGACTTCCTAGTGAAGCTTCCTCTTTCAAAATTGTGCTGCCCTAGCTAGCTTCCCTCCTCTTTGTAGCAGTGTTGTTGACTTGGTCAACTAGAACTAATCCACCTACAATGCCTATTTTCACACTAAGGGATCTTCAATCCGATTCTCATATGTGTGTCTAGCTTGATCCTTGTTCACTTTGAGCTAGTTTACTTGAGTGATTTCTTCCTCCTCAAGATTGGATGTTGACTTAGTCAAAATTTGCTATGTCTCCACCTAATTTGCCCTTATTCACACTTGGAAGTGTAAAACCAGCTCCCAAGGTGATCTCCTTCCTTACTAAGGTGGAATTTATTCATATTTTTATTATTCATGGGCTTCCTTACCCATTTATTCCTTTCCTAGGTGAAAGTAGCAAAATCTAATATTCCAAATTGCTGTGTGCAAATTTTGGAATATTACAGTGCTCCCCTCCCAAATGTTGCTTGTCCTCAAGCAACTGCAAGGATAGGACTGAAGAGCATCCTCTTCTCCCCTATATCAACCTCATAAGATGAAAGCCTCCAAAGATCAAGGTGTTGCATCATCAACATATCTCCAAGTTGCCCCTCCCAAGTGTGTAAGCTATCCAAATAGTTGGCATTATGTGACAGTGGATCATTGATGGAGGCAAAAATGGGCTGTTTGAAAGTCCTCTCGGGGCATGAAAACTGATATATATTTGGATTCATCATCCCCATTTGAATATCTCTTCTCCAAGCTATTAACCAAATAAAATGAGTCACCCTCCATATTGGCAACTCATGAAGGATCCCTTCCACCTTGAGCTCATGCAGAGTAGGTGGGCTGAAAAATCTGAATATGGTAGGCAAGAGGGCCTATCCCATGTTGTCCTCCCCTCCACTTAAGATAAGTGTAGAGAATTTGCTGATCTTGGGCTGCCATCATGTTGCCCTCAAATGGCAAGAAGGAAGCTAGACCTCCCAAGGTCCCTCTCCCAGCGCTGCGAGTCAAGCTGGCCCAAACCATCTCATACATGATGGATAAGAAACCATCATCATAGAGCATCCCATCCATATCATGGCCCTCCTCATAAAGAAAAAAATATTTGGCTGTAGAGGCCATGTCTCTTCCCATGCTCCCCTTAGAACATGTAATGCAGAAAGTGTGGGGATCCTCCTCCCCATAGAACACATCCACTCCATGTGTTCCTCTTTCAATCATGCTCCCCATATAGGTAAGGATAATATCAGCAAAGAGGATCATCATCATCATCATGATGAAAAAAATAATGAAGGTTTTATGTGGTGCTGGAAGGTACCAACAGTCTCCCAAGTGGTCACAGCACAGTTTTCCACACTGCAGTTTCTGACAATAGCATGGAAAGTTGTTTCCCGACAGATGGCTAGTTGTGTAAGTCACCACATCTACTAGAAAATAGTGGATGGCTAAATGTATCAACTGAGCATACGAGTAACCAAACACTTGCCCCAGATAATATAGTAGATGGATTTCTCCATCATAATAGCTGACCAAAAATGGTCCATGGAGCCTAAAGAGAAACTTGCCCCTTTGAAGAGCAATGCACTACAAGGAAATGGTAAGAGCATGCAACTATTGTATGGAACAATCAATAAATGCAAAAATATAATTCTTACCATGTAATGAAAGCAAGATGGTGACAAGATCCATAGATGAATCCTCCCTAGTGGTATGACATACCCTTATGAAGAGGAATGAACCCCATGCTGCATGAAAATCCTCCTTCTTATGCTTGGAAATCCAAGTCAAGGAGAGCATACCACCATAACCAATGAGTCCATCCACCACTCTACCAATCTCACCTCCTCTATGCCCACCAAGTGCATCAAATATGAAGTGATCCTGGGAACACTCCATCAACAAGCTCGTGCTCCAAAGTGACAGCGTTGTTGGCCTATGCAAATAGGCTCTTGCCAACTCATAAATCCATCGTCTGACATGTTTAATGTCAAAGACTCCTCTCAAAATATTGCCATCTCCTCCCATTGCAACATCATGCAAAATGTGAGAGAAACTCTGCCCTTGCTCTCTCTCAATCCTCCAAAGCAACAGATGTCCTTGCTACCCCATCATACCTCCATCATACAACCCATTGGGTGAAAATATCACATCATCATAATGCTCCCACACTCCTTGCCATATGATGAAAGTACTCTGCCAAGTATTCACCTCCCACATACCCTTGGAAAAAGGATATGTCTCATGATGGCCAAACTCTCTCAAGAGTAGCCAACGCAATTTTTCCTCTTGCTGCCCAGTATCATATATTTGCAAGTATCTCTCCAGCTTCTTGCTCTCTATCCACATCCTCTTGTCCACCGATGAATGCCTCCTACCATTCTCCATCTTGGTACTCCTCCAAAGAAGATTACCATTCTCCCATATCAGATTTTTCTCCTTGCATTCCATGGGATGCTGAAATGCAACTTCTTGGAGACCTCCTAGAGAAGATCTCTCACCGATGATCATATTGAACCCATAAGGATCCAAGGGGCTTAAAGGTAAAGCCTCCTTGCTGCTACCTCTTGACAGCGTTGTAACCCTACTCCAGGGTGTTTGGGCTATCTCATGTATCAACTCCCAGATGAACATTTGACTCTGCATGAATTTGTTTGGAGAAAAGTTCACTCCGTCCTCTAAGTTCATGACTCCCTCCAAAAGATCACACTCCAACCTCAAGGGTTGTGTGCAAATCAATAGAGGTCCATAAAAATGATGGTTCATCTGCTTCTTGAACCATTCAAGCTTGCACAACGCAGTGCAATCCTGTTGTTCTACCTCGGCAATAATGTTTGATCCTGGGCCATATGTAGACATATTTCCACAAATTTTAGGAAGATTTGCTAAAATAATTAAAGGTGGAAATCTCCCCATACCTTGGTGAGATACGAGAACCTCATGTCGTGTTGTCAAGATTCCTCCCTCCAATGTAATGGCTGCCCTAACTGCTGATGTAGAAGGTTTCTCTCCCAAAGTTGTGGCATCGTTGGTACATGTCTCCTCCCATGGTGGTGTGGACACCCTCTCCTCTGATATTTCTCCATCCAAATTTCTAATCAGCTCTTGAGTTAACTCAGAAAAATAAGTCACTCTTGTGTGGCTTAAGTGACTACACCACCAAGAATTGGCTTCACCCTCCAGGTGTAGTGTTACAACTTTTGTTGCCTCCCTCTCTACCACTAGGTGAAGTAGGAAGAATGCCTCAATCTTCTTTGCCCAAGCTCTTGCTGTAGTTGACCCATCAAATTTAGAAAATAGGAATCTATTGCCTTTGATCTCTCCTTTGCTGCAAGGTCTCCTTTCTTCTCTCAGTTGAATAAACTGAGGAAAATCTAGGGTCTCTTTGAAAGCCCTAGTTGGCACTTGTATGCTGCCAAATACCCACTCAGGATTTCATGCTCTAAGTGGTATCATTTCTCTCTACTTCCTCTACAGGAAGTCCATGCATCTCCTTCTACCTCCTGAAACCTTCTAGAGGTCTCACTGCAGCTCTCTCCTCCTTGAAACCCTCTTGGAGTTTCAATGCATTTCTCTTCTTCCTTCTTAGATCTGAAAATGGATGAGATTAATCTCATCCTCTCCATCATTTTTTTCTCCTCTTCTTCTTATCTTCTTATTGGATTTGAAATCCACAGGCTGAGCCAAGATGGCAGCTTCGATACCACTGTAATATCCCAAAATGGGAACAGCTACACTATTGGGAATAATTTGAGTTATTAACAATGTGGAGCTTCAAAAAATCATGAGCACGGAAATTTAGAGAAGCTCATTATATGTAAAATAAAATCATACTAGCAGATGAAAGAACCTCAGCAACAAGATGATCTATATTCTCCTTCCCGGGTGGGGAAATGCAGCAATATAGAGCATAAAACAACTGTCTTTAGAAAATAACGCTATACAAGTGAGAAATGGGACTTGTATCCCTTAGAAGACATGATATAAAAATCATATGCAGAATTATAGGTGAAACAAATCACTCTAGCTCATATAAACAAATCTCCCCAAGTCAATGCAGCTCAAATAAGCCCAAACACCATAACCTAGCTCATGCAGGAAGTACTGAAGCAAGGAATGCATTATTATAATGAGGGTTTACGTATAAAATAATGACATAAGGCTCATATGAAGCTTCTATTAATCAAACAACAGAGAAATGGAGGTTTAACCTCTCTTACACAAGGAAAAAGACACCCGGCAAGGGTTTCTGGCAATCTACATGTCCAAAAAGCAAGATGGAAGAAAATAATGCAGTTTACTGCAACACTGTATTAAACATGAATGAATATGACATAAAATAGCTGAATAATACAGGAACTGGCCAAAGTCCCTTCTTATTAAATCTCCCGGAGGGAAATAAGCACCTCCTCCTCAAAGACTAGCACAAAATAAAAGGGTGCAACCCTGCTGCTGCTGCCCCTGCACAAAAGATGTAGTTTTCTGAAGGGAACTACACTGTGGATGAATATGGATGAATGGCCCCAAGCCAAATACTGAAATGAAGCTCAAATCCTTCCCTCTTGATCCCTTAAGCAAGCTGATCCAAAGAGAGGATGGAATTCCCGCACGGGAATTCTTTGCACTAGGCAGTGCAGCAACTCCGGCTAAACAACTAAAGCATGAAAATATTCATAAGACCAAATATAGCTGAATACATGAATGATATCTTTGATGTTGTGCCCTCCTTTTTATCTTTGGTGAGCCTCCTCACCCCGGACCCCACACAATGTTGAGGTGACTTCCTAGTGAAGCTTCCTCTTTCAAAATTGTGTTGCCCTAGCTAGCTTCCCTCCTCTTTGTAACAGCGTTTTTGACTTGGTCAACTAGAACTAATCCACCTGCAATGCGTCTTTTCACACTAAGGGATCTTCAATCTGGTTCTCATATGTGTGTCTAGGTTGATCCTTGTTCACATTGAGCTAGTTTACTTGAGTGATTTCTTCCTCCTCAAGATTGGATGTTGACTTAGTAAAAATTGACTATGTCTCCACCTAATTTGCCCTTGTTCACACTTGGAAGTGTAAAACCAGCTTCTAAGGTGATCTCCTTCCTTAATAAGGTGGAATTTATTCATATTTTTATTATTCATGGGCTTCCTTACCCATTTATTCCTTTCCTAGGTGAAAGTAGAAAAATCTAATATTCCAAATTGCTGTGTGCAAATTTTGGAATATTACATCCATCCACATCCACTCAACCAATTGTGGATGTCTCCTTCCATCCTCTATCATGGTACTTCTCCCATGAGAGCTACGATCATCCCAAATCATATTTCTGTCCTTGCATTTCATGGGATTTTGAAATGTAGTCTTTCCAAGGATCAATTTGACCCCATAAGGACCCAAATATGTGGTAGGAAAAAACCTTCCATCATGATGTGCATGGCTCAAGAAATGTCCAACAATCATGAGAGATGTTATCCATCTGAAGATGTCCTCCATCATCTATCTGTTCTTCCTTGAATCCATGAAGATCCAAGTGTGAGAAGGGAAGAACCTCTTCAAAATGTTGAAAAACCTTACACTCCATGATGTGTTGAAGAGCGCCTCTAATGAAATCTCTCCATGAGATCTCTTCCTCATGCATGGCCTTCCAAAACCAATGAGGCCTTAGAACTACTGCAAGTAGAATTTCCTCTTTTAGTTGGGGATTGCTCATTGAGGAAGTGTCATCTAGAAAGGAGAAATGGTTTCTCACTTCAAGATGTCTACTATCTACCATTACTTCCTCCATTACTTCATGAATGAAGCTTCCATGTGAATGCTCCCATAAGGAATGATTTATCTTTTCTTCATTACTACTCTTGTATAGTGCAGTGCAATTATACTGCTCTAAGTCAACAATATGAAATGATGTGGACCCATCCATAATGTTTGTTGAAATGACAAGAGATGGACATTCAAGCATACATTGGTGAAATTTGGAAGCTCCTTGCAGGGCTGCAAGATTTTCCTCCTCATAGGTGTTGGCTTCCCAAACTTTTGAAGATGAAGGTTGCTCCTCCATGGTCTCAAAAACGTTGGTACATGCCTCGTCAACTGGTGGTGAGGGCTCTTCCCTCCTTTGGCCAAATATTATGATCATCCTCTAGGAAAATTCAGCAAGAGTTGCTACCCTTGCATGGTTCCAATGGCTGAGCCACCAAGTACTTGCTTCACCTTCAAGGTGCAGCGCTGCAATTTATACAGTCTCTCTATCTACTATAGGATGTATCAAGAAGAAAATCTCTAGCTTTTTCACCCAAACCTATGTTGCACATGTGAGTGATCCATCATAAGTGGACAATAATAATCTATTGCCTCTCATCATCCCATAGCTGTGGGGTCTTCTCTCTTCTTCCAGCTGAATAAATTGTGGTAAAGCTAGAGTCTCTTTGAAGGCTCTAGGTTTAGCTTGGTATTCAGCAAGGTACTCACTTAGAATTTCAAATTCCAAGTGTTCTTCATGCTTCATGCCTTCTTCTCTTTGAGAATAGGAGGTGCATGGTTCTTCCTCTTCTCCTTCTTCCATATTCTTGACCTCCTTGGAGAGGTCCTTCCTGGATCTTAAAACTGATGAGAGAAAGCTCATATTCTTCATAATTTTGATATCTTTGGTCTTCTTATGGCTGAAACTCAGGGGCTGGGCCAAAGATCATGCTTTGATACCACTGTAATATCCCAAAATGGGAACTATCAGCAAGTCATGACTGGAAAACGCATTTCCCAAGAATCGCTACTACAGGATTTGAAACCAAGACCTGAATCCCTTAGATAAATGTATCTAATACTGAAATCCGAGAGGAGGCTCAAAAGAAACCCCTCTAGGTGGGTTAAACAGGTCTCCCACACCTAGTTGTCTTGAAAAAGTGCCCGATGAAGGGACTGCAACAATGTATGAACATACAATGGAATGACAACGTTATTTTTATAACCCAAAACACATGAAGATTTTCATAGCCAAAAAATGTATAATATAGTAGAAATTGGATACAATTCCTTGAGGAAAAGAGTCTCTCAAGCAAGGCAATACAGCCTCAATGGAACATGTACATCAAAATAGGGAAACACTGCTACACATGCATTTCTGCAGGCTAAGAGGACACAGTTTATAAGAGAAACTGCATCATAATAGAAATATATAACAATTTAGGGCTCAATAAATGAGGGGGAGCAAGCTCTCAACCCCGGAAAACAATAATACAACAATCCTTGGAAGGATTGGCTAGAATATACAAAATTGGAAAAATGTCAGAGTTGCAGGGTAGAAGCTGCAACTCAAAACTAGAACTAGATGGAGATGGCTGAATATGGTACACAATCTAAAGAAAACCTCCTCCAATGGATCTTCTAAGTGAAAGGTTGATCCTATCACTAAAGATCTCACCCTCTAATCAATACTGCAAACCCTCATTGTAGATGCACACTAAAAATAAAGTAGATACTGAGGGAGACTACACTATAGGTGGAATAGAATGTGTTGGCCAAGTGCCAAGATCTGAAATGAGCTCTGAATCCTTCCTTACTAATCTCCCAAAGGAAATAAGGCCCCTTCCTCTGAAAAACAAGCCAAGGAATGGTGTTGTGGGATCCTCCACTGCAACACCCTACAACACAACTCAGCTCTAAACAGAAACTGCATTGTAGCTGAAGGAGGATGCTTTGGCCTTGAGCCTGGATGTGGAGAAATGAAGTGCAATCCCTTAAGAGGCCTCTCAAGAAGGATAAGGAATCCTAAATAGGAATCCCTCGTGCTAAACAGCACTGCAACTTAGCTAAACTGTCGGAGACTGCAAATAGTCTAAGTAGACAGGAAATCAATAATCATATGCATGAGAAACAATGGCTGCCTCGCCTTCCTTTTAAAAAAATGAGAGCTCCTTCTCCATGGGTCCCACTCTTTAGGGTTTCCTTCATCAAGGAAATTTCCCTCCTCTTTCATTGCGTTGTCCCACAAGATGCTCTCCACCTCCTACCTCTGCGTGTTTGACTTGGTCAAACTTGACCTTGTCTTCTTGCAAATGTACTCTTTCACACATGAGGGTGTGAAATCCAACTTCACTGGTGATCCCCTTTCATACTAAGAGGGATTGTATCCATGTTTTTATTATTTATGGGCCTCCTCACCCAATTATTCAACCCCTAAGTGAAATCAACAAAAATTAATATTCCAATTTGCTGCATGCAAATTTTGGAATATTACACCACAGGGGTTGAAAATAACCAAACTGGTAGACCAACGGTTAATCCCGAGAGGGAAAACATTTCCATATATAGGGCACCAACATTTCCAAAAGAGGGAAATGAACCAGAATTTCCATCTGAGGGGACCCCTGGGTTGATGGACTCTGGAAACGTCATCTTTGGGATCAACCCTAAAGAATCACTAAGGAATATAACTTTGACCAGGAATATTTCGTTGGCAGTCAATTTTTACAACATTGAAACAATACTCTGCATTTTCATGTTTTAAGAGTCAAGAAAAGGATAAAATGTGACTCTAGAAACTTTCAGTTTGAACGATCTTTAAGGGAAAAGTGCTCGATGATATTTTCAAATTTAAAGAGTCACGGAAAGATAAAAAATTACTACTCAGGAACTCTAGGAAAAAGGGTGTACCAAACTCCTGTGACCTGCAATATATGCCTTGGAAAATTAATTACCGAAGGAATTAATGTACATGCAGGTAGTCTCCCTGAATGTTGTGTTTGGTGTATCATGGTTAAAAGGCAGTAGACTCAGCTTCCAATGGATAAAGGATTGAAACCTAAAAGGGTCTCCCTTTATATACGCGACGGTACGGGGAGCACAAGTCCATACTAGCGTTGTCTAATGCAAGATTGTGAGCAATGACTGCTAGGTTTAATGACGCCGGAACACGTCACTAGCCTAGAACTCTAAGTGTGAGAGTTAAGTTCCAATGCTTCCTTAGGTTGATTGAGTTAATTTTATGGTTTATCTTGAAATTATGTTTCAGTTTCAAGGCCCTATCGAATGTTACCTAAAATCTCTAATGCACAACTATATGAGAGAAATAATACCATTCAATTTCGATGAAAAGCTAGCTAAGTGAAGGATAGAGGTTCGTAACAAAGAAACAGTCAAACGAATGCAAGTATGGCACTTTCCTTTATGCTACTAACACAACCAAAGAAGAAAACAAAATTTTTTCTTGTCTTTCACTTTCCAATGAAAAAGAAACCTACTAATGCAAAAGAGCACTTTTCGTTTCCAAATGAGAAGGAAGAATGCCTTTTTTTTGTGTAAGTGAGAAGCAACAATGCAATGCTACAAAAAAAAAAGATACTAGCTCTGAGTAGCTTCGAACGAAATCATTAATCACATGAATCGATCAACCTCAAGAAAAACTTAAACACGTACTCAAAACTAGTCATGTATTTCCTTATGCAAAATAAAGGGATTTTAAGTTGACACAACAAGCAATGTGATCTATGCTCGGGGCAATGGAGGGAGAATCAAGTAAACACAGAATGCAAGTTTGCCAACCCTAATTCTTGTACAATCAACTGAAAATGCCAAGAAACCACATGATAAGATGAAAATAAAGGACACGACTGACTCATAAACAATTCAAACACCCAATGAACATTCGACCAAGCGAATGGTTAGAAACACATAGAAGCCCTAGGATGGACAAGCCACACGGTTCGAATGAGAGATAACACAAACTGAAATGAATGAGACATCCAAGTCATGAAACAAGAGCCATATGGATCACTCCAAGAGGAAAAACCAATCTAAAGGACAAGACACACTAGAAAATCAGTGGGAAAACCCCAAAATCCAACCCTATAGGAATCAACGTGGCTATTCAGCAGCATTCAACGTTGAGCAGGCAAAATCGCACTTGTGTTAAAGATAACTTGTGCTGATGGGCACGAGTGTCAAACAATTAGTAGCACCAACCAAGAAAATGAAGGAAAAAACAAAGGTTTTTCTCAGAAAAACCAGGCTTATCACTCTAGGAAAAGGCTAGATGGCTAGAGGTAGTCAAACAAGCCAAAAATAATAGAGAAACGACAATTTGGCCAAAGTCAAACAAACAATCAAAAATTCAAAATGAACAATAAGAGACAACAGGCGTACCATCCCTAGTGGAGTCGCCAAATTTTTGTGAAGGCAAATCCCCTCTGTGGATAAAGGCAATCCCTCTAGCCCTAGGGTGGGTCTAGAAACAAGGTAACATCCTAGTTTCTAAATTCCTAGTTCATAAATGAAATGCGGATTGGAATATATGTCTTACCTCAATCCAAAGCTCTTGACGTATTATGTTGCATTGATCCCTCGATATTTGTTCTTCAAGCCTTACACTGTGTTGGTAGTGACATTTACACACCTGCACAAAGATCAAGAAAACATTAAAAGCATATGAGAATACATATTCATCTACGACTATCCAACTAGTCAAGGAGAGTCAAAAACTTTGAACATTAACATAGACAAATATTGAACTAGAAATCAATCACGTCATATTAATATATAAAAGGGAGTTTACAACTTGTGCCTTGACACTGTAGACCTCCTTTGACGAGTTCAATCAAGCACGTCTCAAAGCATTCGTTCTTCAATTCATATCAAAGAGGTGAAAGGCTCAAACTCTCTCTCACAACTATGGACTATTCTCTGCTATTAGCTTTTGGTCTATTCTAGCTATGTTTGGCTAGCAGAATTAATGGGATGAAGAGGGAATTATAGGAGTGGAGGAAGACCTTTGGGATCCACATATGGTGGAGAAAATTTCTATCCCTTTGGGAAGTTGCATTTTTGTAGGAACTAGAAGGCCAAATGGAGAAACTTGACCACATTCAGTCGAACAAACATCCATGACTCTGCTCACAAAGTTGTTAGATCTTAGAAGCTTTGTTTCCATATTAAAAAACCTTCCAAAATTAGCTTGGCATGGGGTCTCTTCAGAGACAGAGTGACCATGGCACAGGGCCTAGTGTAAATTTGGCCATCGATGCGAGGACATAACTACACAGTAGCACCGACCCAAAATTTCATGTTTTTAAGGGTCTACTTTAGGAATTCTCTACAGAGATTTTGTGTATGGCATGTTAAGGGATGCAACGACATTCGTTATGATGTGGGACAATACACAAGGGTCACTTTTGATGGTCCTCCAACATTCAAAATAGGGAATGCAGGGACAGTGACAAAATTTTGTGTAACACCAACAAAAGCGTAGCGTAGCCCAGGCTATGCTTTTGCGAGTATGATTGGTTTTTCGAATTTCCAATTTTGACCAAAATTTCTCAAAAAACAAAATTTTCTCCAAAACTCAAAATTGGTCCATAGATTCCTCATGAGGTATGTTATGCCACTAGGGAAGCATCATAAATAATCTCCAAATTTTCCTTCTTCTTTAGACTTTTAACGATTTCCTTCAATTTGGCTTGCAATTGTTTGACTTTGACATTACAAATTTGATTTCTTGCATAGTAGTAGTAATCCATGTGTTTATGTATCTTTTATCCCTCTTGGCCTTTTCAACGACCTTATCCAAGTGAATATTTACTTTCTCAAGTGAAAACTCCCCGTTTTCATTGATTTCCATGGCTATTCTTTCTTCAAAACTCAGCTCTTCATCTGGTGGATTTTGGTATTTTTCTTTCTGCAATACTCTTCTGATACCCATGGTCCTTGGTATATTCTTTGTAACCTTCTCTTCATGCTTCTTTGAATCTTCACTATCAGCCACTTCTTTACCTTTCACATCATGCATACTAGCCTCAAACTGTCTTTTCTCCAAAGACAACTATTTTTCCTTCAGCTGATTGTTTTCTTGCTATAGGAAGGAAATGATGAAATTATCCCTTCCCAATTTGTCTTGGAGTTATTTGATATGAGAATATTTTTCCTTGATGATTCTATCTAGGTTTTCATGCTCTTCACTGGCCTCCAAGTCTACTAAGTCAATGTCATGATCCTCATCATGCATAGATGTCTCATGATGTGAATGTAATCTTTGCTCTATTGATGTGGGCTTGGCCCCTTCCTCAATCTGAGGATAAAACACAAGCCTTATGCCTCTCTGGTATGTCTTAGTTACATCAATCTTCCTCCTTGCTAAAATGGTGCTAGGTGAGCTAACCTCTAGATGTCTAGATGGTGTTGATGGTGCTAATGGAGAACTAGGGATAATAAGCTGACTACTAGAAGACAAAAATGCATTTTCCTGTATGAAAGTATCCCAAGTGATGTTCCTCTGCTCAATATGGTGTAAAAATTTGATCTTGATTAGAGCATGATGGAATAGGCTTCTTTAAAAACTATTATGCTTATGCTGGACCTTTTCTGCCATCTTTTCCATACTTCTGTAGAGGTAATAGGGAAAATTGAGTGGCTTTTCCTCTGTGAAATTTATGATAAGTCTGACATGATACCAATATATTCTATAAAATATTCCCTCACAAGTGAAGTACTTCATGATTATTTTTATGGGTGGTGTGTACTTCTCAAGAAGGTGCCCAATGTTGGCACTCCATCGGATCTCCAAAGGCTAAGAAGGAGACCAGCAAAGGTAACCACAAACCACTTTTACCTGGTAGCTAGCCCTAATAGGCACAAGAGGGATATCTCAGTGAGATCACAACCAAATCTACCAAATAATTCAGATTTTAGGCTACGTATAATAGGCTCTAGGGTTTGGTTGATTGATTTTGGGTGTTGGATGGTGAATTAGTTCTAGGAAGAACTAGGCAAGGGAACTAAAAATCAGACTTGCAGAGATGTGATGGGGCAAGGTAGTCACACACTTTAGAAATTTAAGGTATCTTGGTGAGTGTGAGAGACTACTAGGGTTTCAAAATGAGCATAACAATTATGAATTCATTTATATCAGAAAAAAGTGAAACATAACTGTGATAATTTCTCCAAAACAGAGCATCAAAATAATGAATTTTTCTTATCAACTTAGAAATAAATCACATTGAGATATGGACATGAATATGGAAAGAATAGTACATTAAAACATATGAAAGCACAAGAGGCAACACTACTAAAGCACATACCACAAGAATCCCACCAAAATAACTGCAACTCTATCTATTAGTTGCTTTCAAAATGACTAAAGACATGACTAGTGTTCAAAGATCAATTACACAACATCCAACCCTTGCAATGGCAAAGGAAATGAAAGATATAGACCAAAAAAAATTCTCCCCACTCTCAGGGGTCGAATCCATGACTTTTGGAGCTGTTTCCTAAAGTCCTCAACTAGAATCCTAATGACTAGGGAGGTCAACGAAATCATCCCTACCTTTGATGAAACTGATTCACTTGACCCAAAAATACATTTTTACTTGATGTATCTACCTCTAGTAACTATAAAAGAAATAATTACATTTTATTTTCAAATTTACATTAGTAAAAATCCATGGAATTCATCAATCAACTGAAAAAAAAGTGAAATTTCTGAAGAAAACAGGAGATTGAAAAAAGTGCAGCATGTGTGCAAAAAGCACAGCGTGCCCCTGGGAAAAGCGCAACATGTGATTCCATTTGACTTTTGATTGCCTTTATGAAGTATAAATTGAGCACAAGATAGCTCATTGGAAAGATATTCTTGTCTAGTTGTCACAAATGTCCTCAAGCATTGAAAATGATTGAGTTAAGATACTCAAAAATTAAATCTCCCAAGAATGGTAAAAAAGAGCAGCGTGAGGCTAAAAATAGTAGCAAAAAGGTGTTTTTTAGGTGGTTTTTAGGATTTTACACCTGTCAAAAGCTCGAGTTTTGAAGTGATAGTAGTAAAAATGTGATGTATAGGTCATTCTCTATCCAAATCCGGTGATTTTACATTATTTATAGGCTCCCAAAAAAAGTGCAATGTGGCCCACACTGCACTTTTTGCAGGGTGATTGTTCAAAAATTTTGTAAAATTTGACCAAAATGCCCCAAATGCCAAAAACTTGCAGAAAAACTCTCAAAATTGTTAAATGAGGGCTTGATGAATTATTTCATACTACCAAGGAGGCATCAACAATCAATTCAAGTTTATCCTTCTCCTTTGGCTGATTAGGGTTTCGTTGTGCTTATCCTGCAATTGCTTAATCTGGACATTGCAAATTTTTTTTCTGCTATGGAAGTGCTCAGCCATGTGCCTCAACATATGATTTTATTTGTTGGCCTTGTGATGAATATTCTATAGGTTTATGTTTACTCTGTCAAGCCAAACTTCCTTATTCTCATTAATTTCCATGCCAATCCTCTCCTCAAAGGTGAGTTCCTCTGCAAGAAGTGCCTCATGTTGTTTTTCCTGCTCCAATGCTCTTTTTAGGCCCCTTTTTTTTTGGTATTTTCTGAGTGGTCTGAGCCTCATCCTCATTAGACACATTATGTCCCATCACTGCTTTTCATTTTACATCTTGCCTCTTAGCCTTCAACAAGTCCATTTCCAAGAGTACTTGTCTTTCACTCAACTGTTTGTTTTCTTGCTCAAGGAAGGAGATAACAAATTGTTCCCATGACAAATTATCTTATAGCTCTCTGATTTTAGCATATTTCGCTTTGATGACCAGGTTTAGGGTTTCATATTCATCTTGGGCCTCCAAGTCCATCATCTTAATGTCACAGTGAAGGTCTTCTTTCTCTTGGACAACTATCTCTTGTTGCTTATGATATACTTGTTTTGCTAATGTAGAGGGCAAGGTCCCTTGCACAATTTGTGGAGAAATAATTTGCATATGTCCTCTCTGATAAGTTTTGAACTCTTTGTCCCTTTTACTTTTCTTAACTATAGCCCTGCTAGATGACCTAGTTTTTTTTAGAAACTAATGTTGATGGTGGAATAAGTCTAGCAAGTTGATTTGGTGGTGATGTGAAGACCTCTTCCTCAATGAAAGTCTCCCATGCAATGTTCAACTATTTGAGGTGATGAAGGAAAATTATTTTGATGAGTGAATGATGGAAGATACTATTCATTTTAATCTCATACTCTCTGTTTTGCACCTTGTAGGCCATATTATCAATGCTCCTGTATAAATAATAGGGATTGCAGAGCAATTTCACCTTGGTAAAATGCATGAGTAGCCTGATGTGGTAGTTGTACAACCTGGAGAATTTTCCCTCACAAGTGAAATATTTCATGATGATTTTCATCATGGGAGAAAACCTATTAAGCAACTGACAAAAAGGGAATATTTTCTTAATGTTGTCTTTGTAAGGTGCTTTGAGATAGGGTTCATACAACTGGGCATCCAAATCCTGAGTTTTGAACCACTTTTCACTTACATTAGGTATCCTTGTTGCTACTGCAATAATGTCTGTAGAAATGGTGAATGTCACCCCTGCAATGGTGACTTGGTTTTTTTGTAGGTTTGTGATGAATATCCTAGTCAAATTAGGATGGCTCTCCACTTTTTGGACCATTTCACAAAACTCAAAACAACCTACATGCTGCAAACATTTGACTGCTAGGGGTGATGACATCAATTCCCTAGTGTTTGATCACTTAAGACTTAATATTCTCCCTCCTTTATTGTAGGTATTCTTCTCTTCTTCCATGGTGTCTATCTCTTCCTCCATGATGTTCAATTTTTCTTAGAAACCCTAGGGGAGAAGGGGAAGGAAAAGGGAGTGGGATTATAGGGTTAGGGAGTTTGGATATGTGTGGGAAAATTTAGGGAAGGGTGTAAGGAAGTTAGAAACCTTAGGGAATTGATGGGGAGTTGAAATGACAAGGAGGCTAGGCTAGGGAATTCAATTACAGGGATGTAGTCTAGCTGCCTAGAAAAGTGCAACGAAGGGGTAGGGTTTTAGGGAATATAACTTAAGAGCGAGGAATGAAGGGATGTGAGGGTAGTGGGGAATGAATTAGAGTGCGAGGAAGGTAAAAGGGTCTAGGGGAAAACAAATTAACCTTGCGAGTTGGAAAACTATGGTTTACTCACTAAATCATAGCATGGAGGGAAATGGGAAGTTTTCACCACAAAATTATGAAAATGAGCTACAAGGAGGGGTTTGGAAGATGAAACTTACTTGAATATAGATGAAGAAACATTTATTTGTCCCTTAGAACCCTTGCAAACAATTTTTTTATGAAAAAGCGCAATGTTCTCACTTGAAAAGTGAAACACCTTGAGGAAAAGCGCAATGTGCTCACCTGAAAAGCACAACGCCTTGAGGAAAAGTGCAATGATGGACCTGAAACTCGATTTTTTGAAGCAAAAATTGGTTTTTTGACTTGGGTAAGTAGAGATTTTGATGCTGGAGAGTGAGAATGAATTACTTTTTTTCTTTTAGGGCCTTTTATACTTGGAGAAAAATCATTGAATGAACATGGACCCACATTTCCCTTTTTCAAAATCAACCTTTCATTGCTTTTTACTTTTAACCTTGAACTTGATCTTTGAACTTTGAAATTTTGGTGGCTTTAGAACACTGGATTTCTTCTTGGAAATTTGAAAACTTGCTGGTGGAACTTGAGAATTTGCAGCTACTTGGAACTATGAAGTAATTATTACAAATTAGGAACATAAAATTATATTTTTCTTTGAAATAAAATTTACTGATGAAATTTCTTTCTTATCACTCCTTCACTTTCTAGAATTTATGCTTGAACTGAAGATTTGATGACCTTGGAACCCTAAGACCTAATGGAGACTCTAGACTAAATAAAACCATGATGAAAATGAATGTAATGATGATGACAACTCATGAATGATGGCACACTCAGCTGAGAGGTGAAATGAGCCAACAACTAGTAAAATTTTTGGAAGGAGTAAAATCAGACCTAGATCTACATCCAGTGACCAAATTTTTGCATGATGACATAATGGAATGAAAAAAAATTGACAATGGGACCCTAACAATACATGATAAGGGTCTATTTGATCATTGGTGGCAGGATGCAAAAACTGACACTAACATTGGCTCCAGCTAAGGATGGAAACTCCTTGGAGGTGTCAAGAACATCGTAGAAAAAGTAGCCTAACCATTGGGAATAGAGTCAAAAGCTAAAAAACCAAACTGAATACTGAAAACTTGATATAATAACTGACTCAAAACTAGACTGACTTGACTATGACTAAAATTTTAAAACAACAGAAAACCAGTGAAACTTTATGGCCTTCACCTCGAGCTCCAAGCTCTGATGATTCTTCACCTCAAACTTTGTGGAAAAGTTAAACTGATATATACAATGAAATTTGGAAATTTTCATAAATATGCATCATAAAAGATAATTATTAAGGAGCTTACCACTGAATAGTCCTCCTAAGCACTCTTCTCCATTCATCTCTTTTAATAGGAAATCATGTTGTTCGTGAAAGTCTGAAATCTCGTATGGTCCTTTCCACGGGTTATTAAATTTTTCGTGCTTCCATTTTTCCTTGTTTCTATCGTCACCAACGAAGGACGACATCTCCAATCCTGAAATCATCCACATTTGTCTTGCGGTCATATACCTTCTTTATCTTTTCATGAAGCTTTGAGTTGTTATGAAAGACATCATCTCTTGTTTGTTGAAGATGGATCATCTGATTGATCTAGCGTTGTACATCATTCTCTTCACTTCCTGCTTCTTGTAACAAATTCATAACCAGGACTGCAAGTGATGTAGGAAAAATAGTGTCTACACCATAAACCAACTGAAAATGGGACATTCCTATTGATTTCTTACTACTCACCCTGTCCGCCCACAAAGCGTTAACAATATTTTTGTGCTAGTTCTTCTTGTTTGCCTCCAACATATTCTTTATAACATTAATCAAATATTTATTAGAAGATTCTGCTAATCCATTACCTTGCAGATAATACGTGGTTGAGTGCCCCAGTTTTATGTTGTACTTGTCATAGGACTCATCCATTTTCTTCAACTTGAATGCAGCCGCATTGTCTGTAATGATCTTATGAGGACAACCAAAACGAGACAAAATGTTAGTCTCCAAAAACTGAATAATGACTAAATCTATTTCTTGCCTTGTTGGGATCACTTTGATCCATTTGGTGAAGTAGTCGGTGGTTGTTAAGATCCATTTATGTTGTGCAGATGATGTAGGGTGATTCTCTCTGATAAATTCAAGGCCCCACTGCTAAAAATATGCTTGAATAGAAATAGGCTGCAAAGGTAATGGAAGAAGTTTTCTTTTTACTTGAAATACCTGACACTCATGGAACATAATCACTATTTTATAAAAATCCGCAAAAAGTGTTGGCCAATAATATACATCCCTCAACACTTTGTTAGCCATGGTTTTCCAAAATAGGTCACCTCCACAATATCCCCTATGGAAATCATTCATTACTTCTTTGGCATCATTTTCTACTAAATAGTTAAGAAAAATATGTCCTGGGTCTTTCCAAGAAAGAGCGTTATCCAAAATGTAGTATTTGGAAGCCTTCAACTTCAATGACATACCATTACTCTTAGACATGCCTCGAGGAGGATTTAAATACTGAAGAACATATATAATGTCAAAATACCAAGGAGACAAAAGAAAATGATCAGATACATGTATGAGAGTTCCATCCTCTTCTTCATCAGACAAAACTGAAATAAGGTTAATGTCTAAATCATCTAAATTTGACTCAATCATGAGCTTTTCTAAACCATGACCTTAGATCATAATTGTGGGCTTGATCTCGAGGTCATATTCTAACATTGCTGCTATCCACTTTCCTCTTCTACCTTTCGAATCAGTTTGCATAAGAACATCCTTTACTGTTGCATTGAGGACATACGCTATAATATGTGAATATAATATGTATACACGGAATTCCTTCAATGCCTTTACTAGGGCCAAGGCTTGCTTCTCAATGATATTGTATCGAAGGGATACATCCCTGATGGTACAACTGAAAAATGCAATGGGCTACTCGGTCTTATCCTTCTTTTGCATCAAAACCTAATCCAAGGTATGCTTGGAGGCAAACGAGAATATGATAAAATCAATGGAGTAATCAAGGCTGATTAACATAGGGGTTGTAGTTAAGGTAAACTTCACTAAGTTAAAATATTTTTTGGAATCCTCGAACCACTTTACCTCATTATATTTTTTTAGCATGTTGGTCATTTCACGAAGGTGCTCAACCAGATTTGGAATAAATCTCCTTAATAATTTCATCTTACCATTGAAAGCTTGGATTTCTCTCTTACTGCATGAAAAATCAATTTTCTTAATAGCCTCAACCCGAGAAGAGTCAATATGGATACCATCCTTGGAGATGAAGTGACCGAGAAGCTTTCCGTCTTCCATGGCAAAAAATTCTCTTTTTTGGATTAAGAGAAATTTCGGATTTCCTGGATTTCTAAAATACAATTCTTAAGTGATACAAGTGTTCATCATCAGAATGAGAGAAAACTATCAAATCGTCAATATATATAGCTAATAAAACATATTTCTCATCTGCAAAGGCTATGTCCATCACCCACTGAAAGGTGGTTCCTGCATTCTTGAGTCCGAATGGCGTCTTAGCATACTTAAATGTGCCCTAAGGTGTCATGAAGGCAATTTTGTCTTAGTCCTTCTCATGCACTAAAATTTGATTGTATCCCGAATACCCATCAAGAAGTGACATTCAAAAAGCCCCAGCCACTCTCTGTAGGATATGATCCATTTTGGGAAGGGGATAATCATCCTTAAGAGACACCTTGTTTAGGTTTTTAAAATAAATGCAAAGCCTGATTTCTCCAGTTTTCTTCCTTATGGGAACTATATTTGATATCCAGTTATGAAAACAATGATGCCAAACTTATAAAGTCTGTTCACCTCCTTCTCTATTGACATAAATAACCTCGGGTTGATTCTTCTTAGCTTTTATCTAAAGGGATATTGGTCGGGCATGATTGGAATGGTATGTTGAATGATATTCTTATCATAAAATTTCAAGTCTGCATAATCCAAGAAATTACATCATAAAATTCAGACAATAAATCAATGTACTTGTCTTTTACCTTAAGATATAAATACTTAGACAATTTTACCATCTTAGGTTTGTCCATTGTTCTTATGTTCACATCCTCAACACCTTTTTCTGTAGGAACCAAGGTTGGCTTCCTAGCAACATCATCCTAATCAAACCATTCTTTCAAAGGTACAAGACCTCTTGGAATATTGTTATCATTCATCTGTAATATATCAACCTAAGTGTCTTTGATGACTTGATCGTCCTTTTCATAAAATTCATCAATAAAAGAATTCTCAAATTCACCTTCATTTTGCAGAAAATGGTTTACCTGTTTTTCATCCCAAAACACTTGCCAATACCGAATGTTTTCAGGAAAATTTGGCCAATGTTTAACATGGATTTCAAAATTATTATTGGAAAATATGGGAATCTTGAAATTACTTGTTGTTGTAGCAAGCTAATTTGCGATAAGATTATGACTTCTTGACACCACTAACAATGTATATTTGCGAAACATATTTAAGATATCCAGTACAACATTTCTATATGCTCTCATTCATGGAAGCTTGGCCTGGTATTCCCCTTTTACCTATTTAATCACAAGCTCGAAGTTTCCATAAACTGAAATTATTCTTGCGCCAAACTTTTTTCAGGATTTTGAGGTTGGTGATCAATTCCTCATACTAAACCTCATTGTTATAAAAATCAAAAGCCAACTTATATGAACATAATCTTACATTTTTTTAAACTTTACTCGACTAATGAAGACAGATCCAAATTTCGATGCTTACCCCGTATTTCCCCAAGGAACCATCAAAATCCATGGTCCAAAGACCATTTTAATCATCCAGATGTTGGAAATCTAATTTATGTTATGTCTCATATTTTCAGGCCACTTCTTCAATTTGTTCTAAACTTTTCTCTACCTTATCTAATGCCTACTCTGAAGAACTAGGTTGATTACCTTTTCCCTCATATAAAACGACTCTGACACTATTGGAAATTTCTGGAATATCTTCTACTTCTATGAGCTGACTATATGCATCATTCAAACCACTATCATTAAAAAAAAAATGATTCAAGATCTATATGTGCAACGTTAATTGGATTGTTGTTGGGTTTCTCTTTGCTAGTAATCATGTATTTCATCTTTGTTTCCCGATACAACTTTCTCAATTGTCTGAAAACTGGGATGGTGGCATAAGAGAAATCTAGTTTCGAAGTGCCTCTCAACTTCGCTCCCCAAGATCTTGAAAGAAACATACCAAACCATGGTAGTATATCAGTTACCACCACATCCATCAAGACATTCTTTGCTTGAATTTGTTTAAGGGAAACTACCAAATCCTTTATGAGACCAAGACAACGAACTCTACCCGAATCAAAGGAATACAGGTCATGGTATGGATGAGTTGTATATAAGACCAATTTCTCCATAATCACTTTCAACAACAAATTATGGGAAGCTACAGAGTCGAGCATGGCATTGTGAAGGATACATTGATGAATTCTTAGATTCAGATAGAATGGGTGAACTTCACTATCCTCTAACTGACCATCTATGGTTGGGCCAAAAATGAGTTCATCTTGGTCATCTTCGACATTTACCATATCAGATAAAGGATATATTTTTAATATTTTGCCCACGTGAGATTTATATTTATTGTTTTTGAAAAGTTTAGTTAAAGTAATAGAGACATTTAACTTAGATATTTCAGTTTCTAAGATGAAATGAATGGACTTATCTACCTCTTTAATTACGGTGTCTCTTTTGTTGGGTTTATCCTTTGGTGTAGTTTCTTTCTTCTGGTTGTCTTTTTATTTTCTCAGTGTGATTGTAGATGGTTGATTAACCTTGCTCTGATTTGCAGCTGCAGGATCCTTTCCTTTTTTCTAATTACCTTGAGGATTTTTCTTCGACTGAGTATCTTTCTGTTGGGATGCCCAATTCTGAATATGATTGACTGGGACATATCTACTCCTCAATGAGTATTTCCTCTGTTGTGATCTGACTACATTCAAATAACCCTGTTGATAATCATCAGACTCAACCTTCAACTCATGATCATTGGCTAGTATGTAATCTTCATCCTTAGGCACATCTATCTTCTCAACATATTCTTCATTTTCTGTCAAAAATATGGGTTGTTCATCTGCTGTAAAAAAGTGATTTTATTCAACAATTGGATCTTCTTCTTCTTTTGCTGCAAGGGTGTCTAAATCTGTTGTTGTTGTGTTGGTTGCCCAGAAACCCTTTTTTCTCTTTGTTTGATCCTGAACTGAGGTTGTTGTTACTGTCCTATGAAGTTAGGATTTATAACCTGTGATTCCGGCTGTCTTTCTATAATGGACATTCTATCAACCATTATTTCTAATTTTATTCAAAGTGTCCAATTTTCCCTCAGAGGATGAGGATGCTTCTTCTTTGATGGTTACTTTTCTCTCATCCTTCATCTTTAACTTTTTAATTGACAAGTTTTCTTCCACACTAAATGCATTCCTTCGCATGTTCTCTAGTGTTGCAGGATTTCTCTCTCGTGGCTAGTATTCCATGTCCGAATCAAAGGCATCCAGATAATGCAAGAGAGACAAAACTGGAGGAATTTTTATCTTATTTGGAATTGAATTGAACACTCGCTTGAAATGAGTAGTGAAATCCTGAATGGATTCATTTGGATTCCTTTTTTGGTTATCATATTCAGAAATAATTTGCAAGGGGTTCTTCTTCTTCTCCCATCGGGAATGCATCAATCAACTGGTCTGGAGTGACTATAGAAATTCCAGTCAAAGATCTAAACCAAGTTTTAACATCTCTGTAAAATCTTTGAAGTATGATTCTCATATTGGCATCGTTAGCATCTATTTATTCCAGGTCAATAAAATCAATGAATTTGACTAAGCATTTTTTTTCACTGATTTGAGAATTCTCATCAAAGAGAGGGAGTCTTTGTCCATAGCCTTATGGTAAGGCATTAAGTTGAGTAGGTATAATCAGGGGTGCAAATATGGCCATGAATCCTGCTGAGTGAAGGGCAGGAGTAACAATGGAAGGAGTTAATTGAATGGGTAATGAAGTAGAAGGTGTAGATGAGGAAGAAACAAATGAATGGGATTATGTCAGAATGGATAATGACTCTTGCTGGTATTGGATGATGGTTTTTTTAGATGTGCATTAAAGTTGATTAGCTAACTTTTCAAGTCTATCGAATTGACTCCAAACTTTTCTATCAAAGTCTGATTCAGATTTAGATTCTTTAGAAAGTGAATTATATTAAAGTTTCAAGGAATCAAAAACTACATCAGACAATGATTTTACTTCAGATATTCTTAATGGTTCAAATAATATGTCAGATAGTGAAGTTTCAGATTTTGATCGAAATAGAGACAATTCAAACTTCAAATCAAAATGTATGTCTTCAAGAGATAAACTTTTGGAGGTAACGAGGAAGATCTTACCAATGAAGAAGGATTTGACTGAAATTATGTGTGTTGATATCTCTACTTCTAAACAAGTCTTTCTGGATATCCAACTGGATCAACTGGATGTGGATTTGGATTCGATCTAGTGTATCTCCTCGAAGCCAGAATGTTCATTGTTTCTGCAACTTGGTTCTTTGCAACTTTTATATTAGCCTTCATGAAGAGTAAGACCTATAATCCACAAGCCTAGACTTCGATGAAATTATCGTACAACCAGGTATAAACTATCACTTTCACTCCCCAGTATGGTCACCAAGATGTTATCACTCCACTAGATCTCTGAAGGCTAAGAAGGAGACCAACAAAGGTAACCACAGACCACTTTGACCTAGTAGCTATCCATACTAGACAAGAGAGGGATCTCTTCATGACATCAAAGCAAATTGACTGGATAATGAGGATTTTAGTATAGGTATAGTAGGCTCTAAGGGTTTGGTTGATTTATTTTGGGTGCTGGATGGTGAATTAGGTCTAGGAAGAACTAGGTCAAGGCACTGAAAATCATACTTGCAGAGATGTGATGGGGAAAGGTAGGCACACACTTAGCATTTTAAGGTATATTGGTGAGTGTGAGAGACTTCTAGGGTTTCAAAACAAGCATAAGAATTATGAATTCATTTATATCAGAAGAAAGTGAAACATAAATGTGATAATTTCTCCAAAACAGAGCATCAAAATAATGAATTCTTCTAATCAACTTAGAAATAAATAACATTAAGAGATGTACATGAATATGGAAAAAATAATACATTAAAAAATATGAAAACATAAGAGGCAAAACTGCTAAATCACATACCATAGGAATCCCAACAAAATAGTTGCAACTCTGTCTATTAGTTCCTGCCAAAATGAATGAATACACTAGTGTTCAAAGATCAATTACAAAACATCCAACCCTTGCAATGACAAAGGAAATGAAAGATATAGACCAAAAACTTCTCCCCACTCTCAGGGGTCGAATCCATGACTTATGGAGTTGTTCCCCAAAGTCCTCAACTGGAATACTAATGACTAGGGGAGTCAACAAGCTCATCCCTATCTTTGATGAAACCGATTCACTTGACCCACAATTACAATTTTACTTGATGTATCTACCTCTAGTAACTATAAAAGACATAATTACATTTTATTTTCACATTTACATCAATAAAAATCCATGGAATTCATCAATCAACTAAGAAAAAGTGAAATTTTGAAGAAAACAAGAGACTAGAAAAAGCGCAGTGTGTGTGTAAAAAGCACAACATGCCCCTGGGAAAAGCACAACGTGAGATTCCATTTGACTTTTGACTACCTTTCTGAAGTCGAAATTGAGCCCAAGATATCTCATTGGAAATATATTCTTGTCTAGTTGTAAAAAATGACCTCAATTATAGAAAATGATGGATTTAATCTCCTCAAACATGAAATATCTGAAGACTGGTGAAAAAGCACAACGCAAGGCTTAAAATAGTGGCAGAAAGGTGTTTTTCAGGTGGTTTTTAGGCCTTTCCACCTATCAAAAGCCAAATTTTGGTGTAATAGTAGTCAAAACGTGATATAGAGTCCATTATATATCCAACCCCAATGATTTTTCATCATTTAGAGGCTCCCAGAAAAAGCACAATGTGGCCCACGCTGCACTTTTTGTAGGTTGACTGTGCAAAAAGTTTGTAAATTTTGACCAAAATGCCCAAAATGCCAAAAAACTCTCAAAATTGTTGAATGAGTACCTGATGAAGTATGCCATGCTACCAAGGAGGCATCAGCAAGCAATTCAAGTTTACCCTTCTCCTTTTGGCTAATTATGGCTTCATTGAGGTTATCCTGCAATTGCTTAATCTTGACATTGAACATTTTGTTTCTGGTATGGTAGTGCTCAGCCATGTGCCCCAACATATGATTGTCTTTGCTGGCCTTGTGAAGGAGATTCCCCAAGTGTATTTTTACTCAGTCAATCCAAACTTCCCTATTCTCATTAATTTCCATGGAAATCCTCTCGTCAAAGGTGACTTCCTCTACAAGAAGTGACTCATGTTGTTTTTCCTGCTCCAATGCTCTTTTCAGGACCCTTGTTTTTGGTCTTTTTTGAGTGTTCTGGGCCACATCATCATCAGACTCATCACGTACCATCACTGCTTTGCCTTTGACATCTTTCCCCTTAGCCTTCAACAAGTCCATTTCCAAGAGTACTTGTTTTTCACTCAACTTTTTTTTTTCTTGCTCAAGGAAGGAGATAAAAAACTGTGTCCTTGCCAAATTATCCTGCAGCTCTATGATTTTGGCATATTTCTCTTTCATGACCAGGTTTGGGGTTTCCTATTCATCTTGGGCCTCTAATTCCATCATCTTAATTTCATGGTGAAGGGCTTCTTTCTCTTGGACAATTGTCTCCTGCTGCTTATGATATCCTTGTTTTGTTGATGTAGAAGGCAAGGCCCCTTCCCCAATTTGTGGAGCAAACAATTGTCTATATCCTCTCTGATAATTTTTGACCTCTTTTTCCTTTTTAATTTTCTTAACTGTAGTCCTGCTAGATGACCTAGTTTGTTTTTGAGAAACTGCTGCTGATGGTGGAATAGGTCTAGCAGGCTGATTTGGTGGTGATGTGAAGACCTCTGCCTCAATGAAATTATCCCATGCAATGTTGAAATGTTTGAGGTGATGAAGGAAAATGAATTTGATGAGTGAATGATGGAATATATTGTTCATTTGAAGCTCATACTCTTTGTTCTGAACCTTTTAGGCCATCTTATCAATGCTCCTGTACAAATAATAGGGAATGTTGAGAAATTTCACCCTAGTAAAATGCATGAGTAACATGATGTGGTAGCTATACAACTTGGAGAATCTGCCCTCACAAGTGAAATATTTCATGATGATTTTCATCATGGGATCAAACCTATTAAGACTATGACAAAGAGGGAATATTTTATTAATGTTATATTTTTAAGGTACTTTGAGATAGGGTTTATAGAGCTGGGAATCTAAATGTTGAGTTTTGAACCACTTTTCACCTACATTAGGTATGCATGTTGCTGCTGCAATAATGTCTGTAGAAATTTTGAATGTCACCCCTACAATGGTGACTTGGTATTTTTGTAGGGTTGTGATGAAGACACTTGTCAAATTAGGATGGCTCTACATTCTTTGGACCATTTCACAAAACTCAAAACAACCTACATGCTGGAAACATTTGACTGCTAGTGGTGATGACATCAATGCCCTAGTGTTTGATGGCTCAACCTTAATATTATCCCTCCTTTATTGTAGGTATTCTTCTCTTCTTCCATGGTGTTTCTTTCTTCCTCCATGATGTTCAATTTTGCTTAGAAACCCTAGGGGATAAGGGGAAAAAAAGGGAGTGGGATGATGAGGTTAGGGAGTTGGGATAGGCGTGGGAAAATTTAGGGAAGGGTGTAAGGGAGTTAGGAACCTTAGGGAAGTGATGGGGAGTTGAAATTCCAAGGGGTATATGCTAGGGAATTCAATTACAGGGATGTAGTCTACCTGCCTAGAAAAGCACGACGTAGGGGTAGGGTTATAGGGAATATATCTTAAGAGTGGGGAATGAAGGGATGTGAGGGTAGTGGGGGATGAATTAGAGTGTGAGGAAAGTAAAAGGGTCTAGGGGAAAAAAAATTAACCTTGCAAGCTGAAAAACTAGGGCTTAATCAGTAGATCATAGCATGGAGGGAAATGGGAAGTTTTCATCATAAAATTTTGAAAATGAGATGCAAGGAGGTGTTTGGAAGATGCAACTTACTTGAAGATATATGAAGAAACATTTATTTGTCCCTTATAACCCTTGCAAAAAAAATTTAAGGTTGTATATGCTTCACTGAGAAAAGTACAACATCCTTGAGAAAAGTGCAGCGAGCTCTGCAAAAAGCGCAATGCCTTTGTAAAAAGCACAATGTGCACACCTAAAAATCGCAATGCCTTGAGGAAAAGTGAAACGATGGACCTGAAACTCGGTTTTTTGAAGAAAAAAATGGTTTTTTGACTTGGGTAAGGTTAGAGCTCGATGTTGGAGAGTGAGAATGAATGAATTTTGGTATTTTAGGGCCTTTTATACTTGGATAAAAATCATTGAATGAACATGGATTCACATTTCCCTTTTTCAAAATCAACCTTTCATTGCTTTTTACTTTTAACCTTGAACTTGATCTTTTAACTTTGAAATTTTGGTGGATTCAAAACACTGAATCTATTCTTGAAAATTTGAATGCTTTCTAGTGGAACTTGATTATTTGTAGCTACTTGGAACTCTGAAGTACTTATTACAAATTAGGAACATAAAAGTACATTTTTATTTGAAATCAAATTTACTGATGAAATTTATTTCTTGTCACTCTTTCACTTGCTGGAATTTATGCATGAAATGATGATTTGGTGACCTTGGAACCCTAATACCTAATGGAGACTCTGGACTGAATGAAACCCTCATGAAAATGAATGTAATGATTATGACAACTCATGAATTATGGTACACTCAGCTGAGAGCTGAAATGAGCCAGCAACTAGTAAAACTTTTGGAAGGAGTAAAATCAGACCTAGATCTACATCCACTGACCAACATTTTTCATGATGACATAATGGAATGACACAAATTTGACAATGGGACCCTAACAAGACATGATAAGTGTCTATTTGATCACTGGTGGTAGGATGCAAAATCTGACACTAACACCCAACAAGAAAAATATTCTTCATGTGTTGTTGATGATGTCATCTAAGATAGGGCTAATAGTTATGAAGAGCTAGATATTGGTTCTTAAACCATTTTCACAATGATTGGGCATGCTTATTGCCTCAACTACTATATCATTTTATATAGTGAAATCAACCCCTGCAATTGTTACTTTGTCCCTTTTGAGTTGAGTGGCAAACAACTTGGTCAATGTGGCATTGTATTTGACTTTCTCAACTAATTGAAAAAAAGGAAGACACCCTACCACATGAAAAAAATGATTGGAAAGTGGTGTAGACATTATTTTAAGGGTCTCTAGGGGATCATTTTTATCACCTAAAATCCTTTGTTATAAGATCTCTTCTCCTCCATTTGGTTGATTGCAAGGGGAAAAGCCCTAGTATGATAAAACAGGGCAAGGGGAAAATGGATACGATGAGTGAATTAGGGATGGGAGATGAGAGTGGGAAAATTTAGGGAGATGGGTGGGGGTCTTAGGGAGATTTAGGAAGTGAAATGGAGTGAAATGAGTGAGGTAAATGAGCTATGAAATTAAACACAATCCTAGCTACGAAAACTGCCCAAAATGGCAGAATTGCACCAGGGTTTAGGGTTTGGGACTTAGGAATGGGGAATGAAGGGATGTGAAGGTTGTGGGAGATTATATTGAGTGTGAGGGAGGTAAAAAAGTCTAGGTGAAAGTGAATTTACCTTACAAACTTTGAAAAATAGGGCTAGCCACTAAAATGCAGCATGGAGGTCAATGGAGGTTTACACACTAAATTAATGAAATTGAGTTGTAAGGAGATGTTTTCTGACATGTAACTTACTTGTACATAGATGCTTGAAACATTGAAAACCTTTAGAAGCCTTGAGAAATTTATTTTATTTCTCCAGGAGATAAAACACAACATTTTCAGGAAAGTGTAACATGGAGGGAAGAATGCGTAGCGTGGCTCCTTTGGCACCAAAATTTTGAGTGTTTTTGTCTTGAAATTGCTGAATTTTCACTTGGTGATGAATGAGAGCTCTTATTCGATTAGTTGAATGAACAAATGAGCTTGAATTGGTATTTTTATAGCTTTTGGTGATCACTTTTCTTCTTGGTAGTGGGATGACCCACTGCATTTCCTTTCACTTTACTTTATAAAATTGTAAATTTGACACCTTTTATGCAGCTTTAGGAACATGATGAACTTATTACATATTGAAACATGAATTAAATTTTGAAATCAAACTTTATTGAACAAATTTACCTATTACCACTCCTCCATTGCTGAATTTTATGCATGGAATGACAAAAGTCTTAGATCTAAAATTTGGTGACACTGAAACCCTAATGACCTAATGGAGACACTAAACTGAATGAAATCATGATGGTGATGACTAAAGTGATAATGATGACCTTTCAGTGATGATACACTCAGTTGAGTGATGACAAGGACATCATGTGAACATTTTGAAAGGAGTAGAAATAGCCCTAGACATACTACCGAGTGACCAAATTTTTATTTGAAAACCTAATGAAATGAAAATAATTTGACTATGAGACCCTAACAAGACATGATAAGAGCCCATTTGATCACTAATGAGAGGATGTATAGACTGACACTAACAGAATACACATGTCATGATACCACGACTATGCAATGCACATATATAGTACCACATGTACACAAAACAATATGTATGACATGTAGAAAATACCAAATGTGCACAACACAACATTTACGACATGCACACAATACCATATGTACAACAATACCACATGTATATCATATACACAATATCACATGTACACAACTCCACATGCACAACATGTGCACAACACCAAATGTACACATCACCACATGCACAACATGTACACCACACCACATATAAACAACACCACCTGCACAACGTGTACACAACACCACATGCACAACATGTACACAACACCACATGTACACAATATTACATGCAAAACATGTATGCAACACCACCTGCACACAACACCCCATGTACAAAATGTACACGACACCACATGTACACAACACCACATGTACATTGCACGATATGAACAACATGCACACGATGCCATATGTACAAAACAACACATATTCAACATGTACAATGCACCATATGTACACAACACCACATATCAACATGCACACAACACCATATGTACATAGCATCTCATATCCAACATGCGCACAACACCATATGTACACAAAAATTGATATATAACATGTACAAAACACCATCTATACCACCCTGTACATAATATTGCATAAACAAAATGTACATAAACTATATACACACAACACCGTATGCACAAAAAATCATAGGTGAAACATGTTCAACATATATAACATATATGCAACCATAGTACCACACATCCAGAAATCACACACTAACTCTACCAGGAAACCTTGCTTCCAATGTCTTTCCACTATTCATGCTTGTTCCAACATGTCACATATTGCATTTCTTTCGTTCCACTGATGTATCCCTCAACATTACATGTCCATAACATAAACATAGGAATAATACAAGCATATAATATCAATTCATATCCACATGATATTGACCTTGTGGATATGTTAGGGTTACTCTTCCCACTTGATTCCTCATAAACCAAAAACCTATTCATGCCATTCACCTTCATAAGCAATCATTCCTCCACAAGAATGATCCCTGATGACCCTGTCAGACAAAAACATACATACATACATACATATATACATTTCAACATTATCTTAAAACAATCATGATCCATGACGAACCTATCAGATAATGACATACATACATACATATATACATATAAACATCAACATAAAAAAATCATGATCCCTGATGACCCTGTCTATTGAAGGCTTACATACATACATATATAGACATCATCATAATCAAAGTCACAACATAACTACCATATATCATAAGTTTAAGGTTAAGAGAACTCCATTTATCCATGCACAACATGCTCAACACTGAGAACAATAGTTCCCAACATAGTCGAGGCATCTGATGCCTCAAATCCATTTACCTTATCTTTCTCATAATATTCCTACCACCGTCCATTTATCCCAATGGGCCCAACCAATCAAATTTGTTGTCATACTCTTTCCTTCAGCCGCCCTTTTACTTATGCATTGGGTTTTTTCTGAGTCTTACATTACCTATTGGGATTCATCCAACACTTTCTGAACTTAATTTACTTTCTCTTTCCCAACCAATTCCTTTGACTCTCAAAACATAAAAGGCAAGAACAAGAGACAAACAAGAAGAAAACCATGAAAAACAATAACAATACAACACCAAGAAAAAAGTGGCATGGCCATGCACCACACATAAACAAAACTGAAAATCAAGCACAAAAAATGGAAAAGCACCAAAAGCACAAAACTAGCAACAAACACCATGGGTCCCAGTGCTTCCAAGGGAAAGCTCAACCTGAGCCTTCTTCAAGATTTCATAGCAGTCCCTTTTTACATGAAAATCCCTACATCATACTATCATAAACACATAACTATCAGTGCATAAATAAATATAGAAAATAAAAATTATCTTACCTTGTCATGCTAATATAAAGCATGTTTCCCTGCAAATTTTCACACATGTAAGTCACACGCTCCAAATATCGAGACATTATATCTATTAATTCGAAATCAACCTTTACCAAGACTAAGAAACATATCATAATCTACTCACATACACTAGTCATAATACTACAATTAGCACCCACTTACACTCAAGTACATATCAATTGTTCTCAACACATATGTGTTAGCGCAACCATCTCAAAACAAGATCATTCCTTCATGCAATCTTATATACACATACTCATATCATTAAATTAGTCAAACATTCAAAAAACTTATAAACATACCATGTTATATAAACCAATTAGACACATAATCAAAATCATACCGTAATGTATCTTTGGGGAGGATATATTGTCTGCACAATTAATCTAGATTAGCACAATATAAGTGTCGGGTGTGGAGCCTAATTATCTTCTTTATTTAGATTTATCACTATGTTGGACCTCATATTCTTAACGGGGCGGAAATAATAAGAGTTGCACCATGCATCCAATGAACAAGACAAGAATATTTTTATAGAATTTGTGTATTTATGACACCTGGGAAGGGAACATAAAAAGATGTTACCAGTCCCCCTCAATGGGATGGGTTCTTGGATGTCCTCAACGCTTCAGATCTAAGATCTCTCTCTCTTGATGGTGTAGAAACCCAGACAAAAAATGGAACTCAAAGGGAGCTCACAAGAAACATGGTAGCAAAATATGACAATGATGGAGTATCAAAGTCAGACCAAAAGTATAGATCCAGAGTGATATTTAGGCAACAAAAGGTAGCGAATGAATGGAAAAAAACTTCTATTTATAACAAAATATTGAGTTAGTCTAGATATTGGTGCATAATTAAAATATTATTAACCAAATCTAGATCCAACTTTTATGTAATATTTTATTATATTTGTTGGAGGGAAAAAGAACTTAAATTTAGCCAAATCCCTTTATTTGTAAATAATAAACAAGTAAATGATTTATTTATTATTTTAAGAATGTGGTTGAGTAATAATTAAATAAATAGTGATTTATTCAATTATTTATAAATGAATTAGTCAAATTTAACAAGGAATATTATTTAAATAATCTGTTAAATAATTATTCCTAGAAAATAATAAGATAAATAACGATTTATCTAATTATTTTTTCTATTTTGGGTTAAATATGACCACGAATATTAATTAAACTATTATTTAACTAATTATCCCTTGAGTAAAAACAAACAAATAAGGATTTATTCAATTATTCCTCATGGGGTTTCATGTTTGGACCATAAACAACTTAATAAATTAAGGATTACTAAGTTATTTTTCTTAGTGAAAGCAATTCTACTAGGGTAGAATTGGTCTTACATGGTGTACTTTGGTCCATCTAATAGTAATAGGTTAGATGACCAAAAATTGGTGTAACACACCACTCGTCTTTTGATTACCATTAGGGGGTCCAATGGGGGCGACGACGACCTTCTGGAGCGCGCCCCCCCCCAACCCTGGCGGGGGGTTTTGGGGGCAGAGCCCCCAAATCTAAAAATAGGTGTAAAATTGCGTTGTAAAATATTGTAATTTCATAGTTAATTTGGGCCGTTAATTAGGCGGATGATTTCAGGGTAGAATTTATGTTTAATTTAGGGTTTTTATCCCTAGAAGGAAACCCCTCTGTTGTATGAGGGTATTTTATTTTGGTTGTGTATCGTGTGTATATTTTGAGTGAGAAATAGAAAGGGGGACTATGTGAGAGAGTAGATGATATTACAATGGATATGTTGTAGGTTGTGTCTCTTCATTCTGATGGATAATAAAAAGTAAGTACTGGTTGTTTCTATGGACATAGCCCAAGTTGGGTGAACCACATATATTTGTGTCTCTCTTGTTTTATATGATATTTCTGTGTTTGTGTTTCCACATATTTTATGTGTTCCATTTCTCTGTAATATATAATTTTCTAACAATAACTTCAGATCATATCAACTCAAATATAAATAAAGTCATGATCTCCATAACATTAAGTAGCTAACATGTTCACATCATAAACTCATAAACAATTGACATTCATGTATAACAATCACATCTGCATAATTGGTCTAGATTAATATGACATAATATCAATAGTCTATTAACTCAAACCTGAATGTCATAATCATAATCATCTCAATAGGTCAATACAAATTAGCACAAAACATAATAATAGCAATACATCAACTACAATGGTTGTAATCATTAGCCATATGACCACAATACATATGATAATAGGTTACTATCATTCATGGCTATCCTGTGCATATGCATATATCCGCACAGATAAACTAACATCTACAATTCATGTAGCCGCAAAAGCCATATAATAAAAAACATGTACATAACCCTAATGATTATAACAACCATTATCCAACATACCTGCATACCCAATATACAAAACTATATGATAATATGTTCTTATCCCAAGGTCTAGTGCTAAAACCTCACTCTTATGATACATCATAACATACTAGCAGCAACATGATGACATAAACTACAACAATGACCTGATGCATAGAAACCATAACCATGAAAATGCATGCACAACAACATATAGACAAAGACATGCATAACAAATGCATATACTACTAATATGCATTCATGACAAGCACATTCAAACATCCACATCATCAACTTTTACATGACAACACAACTCCCACAACAACCATCACCATGCATACATAACAAGCACATAGACCACAAGCATAAGGAAACATATGAAACTGACATGTACATATGATGAAACAATCATCCAAGGAGAGTAGAAACTAAACATCACCCAAGGATAATGGATCCATGCTTTGATATCACTCTGTAACCACCCTCCTCCCACATTTACCCAAGCTAACCGGTTCACTCGGGTAAACATGTGACGAAAGGCTACTATGATGTGATTCAATTTCCCATGTAAAGTTAAGGAAGTGGAATTGAAAAGAAAAAAACCATTCTGACCTTCCTTAAGAGCTAGAGACCCTTCAAGAGGCAACCAACCCTTCGAGGTGCTTAACCCCCGAGACAACTTGTAATTTTACAGATATGGACCCTTAGACACCCCCATTACAATCCATGCATGTGGATGAGGCCTTCTAGGTGCTACCACAACAAGCCATGCCAGCGATTGTGGCCTTTTGTTATGTATTTAAGATCCAACGACTCCATATTCTAAGCCACTTTTCAAGGCTAGGTCTCAGGCCACTACCCAGAACTTCATGAAAATTTCATAAATGATAAAAAACAATGGAATAAGGTTACTAATGCAAACATTTGATCAAGGAATTTATCTGATCCCTACTATCCATGGCAAGTATTTCTTAAAAAATGTCACAAATATATAATCTACAGTCATAACAATAGATATGATCATAAGGGCTCATACTTAACTGAAAAATGATAAGAAGCATTGATGCCTTATCAAAATAGTTGCATTATCATCGATTAGGTCATATATTCATTGTTCATTCATTTTCTAATCAAATCATGATGAGAGCCATAGATTAAGTTTGGCATAGAATATCCTCATAAAAAAAATATAACCAATAGAAATAACAAGGATATAACAACCATAAAAACCACATAATATTTACCCATCAAATACAAGAGAAAAAGAGCTCTTATTAACATATGCAAAATGCAACTAGGTTTAATTCTTCCACATACCGCACAACCATAGTTTGGACTGAACCAAATATTTCTTTTAGCTAATCACCCCCATGTTGTATTCTAAGCATGAATGTGGGATCTCATGGAATAAACCAAAAAAAAACTAACCAGGGCTTCCAGAGGCCAAACCACCTCAAACCTAAACAAACTATTCCACTTAATGACTAGACATCATTAACCATCACCGGATCTATCTCTACCCAATCTATCTAGGGCTCCAGAGCGTTTTCTCTAACCAAGCATTCTAGGACTAGTATCTCAACCCAAAACTTTCGTCCAGTTTCTAGATCATTTTTCCAACCAAGGCTTCTTGGACTAGTAACTCAACCCACCAAGGGCTTCTAGAGAATTTTTTCAACCAAGGCTTCTAAGACTAGTAACCCAACCCAAGCTATTATAGGGCTTCCAAATATTTTTTCCAACCAACGATTTCGGGAACTAGTAACTCAACCCACAACCAAATGAACATGAGTAAAAACCAAAACTCAAAGATAAAACCCATAATTCCATGGCTATCTAGGAAATGGAAAGGCTAGGCAAAACCACTTTCAATCTAGTAAATCCTCCATGCCAATGACAGATCATAACCAAGAAACCATATGCATATTTCGTGCATGCCACAACTAGCAAGGAAATAATACATGAAACTCGGTACCTACAAGAAAAAACCACTATAGTTATTGATATTGATGTCCCCTTGAACTCTCCTACTCTCCCTTTTCCTTCTTGCTCCAAATCCAAAGTATGCTAGACTCCTCCAAGAGTGCTCCAAGAAAGCTCTAAGTGTCCAAGAGTATGAGAGAGAGAGAGAAAGAGAATAGAATGAGAGCTCCAAAACTGAACTGACCAAAAGCTATCACTGAACAAAATCTAAACCAACAAAAGCTACCAACTGATCCTCATAAGCCTTTTTATCAATGAGTGTAATATTCCCAAAATTTAGACCTCATCTAAATGGAATATTATAGTTAATTTTATTTTTAGACAACTGAATAAATGGGTAGGGAGGCCCATTGACCGGAATAATAACATTCCTCACGTGAAAAGAGGAAGAATAAGCAGCTAAAAGGAGCACATTTAGGTGTGAACAGGGAGGATATCATGTTGATTAAGTCATCTTTGACCAAATCAACATATGTTGTCTAGATACATTGCATCTCCTTGATGAACATCACAGATTTGGTGGAGGACAACTTGCATGGGCTTGATGGCACATATGGATGGGACCCAATGTGAAGAGGTTCACTTTCCATATATGGATAGGATGGGAGCCTTGTTCATTCATGCTTTGTATATGATCATTTGATCTTGTCTATTTAGACTTAGCTTCCTCTTGCTGTTTAGCAGGGTTGCAGTGTTGTTTAGCACCGGGTGTTCCCAAGCGGGAATCTCTCCTCTTCCCTTGAGAGGCCTCTTGGGAGAGATTTTCTTGTATTTCTCCACATCTAGACTTAAGGCCAGGCACCATTCTTCAGTCCCATCATTATTTCTGTAGCAAAATATTGCTGAGTTGCAGGGTGTTGCGGTGGAGGTTTGTAATACCACTTCCGGTTTTGTTTCTCAGTAGAAGGTACCTTCCTTCTCTTGAGAAATCAGCTAGGAAGATTTCTGAGCACATTCCATATCTTGGTAGCATGCCAAAGTGTTCCTCATCTCCTACAGCGCAATCCCTTGCAAGAACTGCGTCATTTTGCATAGAGTTGTTGCAGCACGGTTAAGACCCTTGTTTTGAGCTAGTTTCCTAGGGAAAGGGCCAACCCTTCTCCCGGAAAGATAGAGGAAGGGATTCCCATACCTCTTTTGTATTATTCAGCTATATTTCTATAATTTTGTAGTAAGACTGCATTTTCTGAGCTGAATATTCAGATCTTCTCTTTCTGTACTTGTACCTTCATGAAACCCTTGCCGGGTTGGCTTTATAATACAATAAGGAGGTCAGACCTTCATTTTCTTGGCATATTGTTTCATATAACTCTAGATCCATGCTATTTTATCACTATAGTACAAAAACCCTCATAAAATTACGCTGTAGATGCTTCGGTATTTTCCTGCATAACTCAAGTCATGGAATTTGGCTATTTTTGAGCTGATATGAAGCCAGGAGGTCTCTTTAACATATCAAAAGGGATTTATTTCTGATCCCCTTTTGTATGTGAGGGAACCAAGCATTATTTCACCCAGTAAAAATGCAGATATTCAGAAATAATGTTTTCAGGGTCTATTTGCTGCATTTTCCCACACTTGAGAATGTGTAGAAGTTCTTCTTTTGTTGTTGTTTCACTAATTTGATGGTTGTGTGTTTTTGAACACATCACTTGAGTCTATTTGTTGGATCTCCAATTTTATAATATCTTAAGATATTCTCATTGTTGTATAATTTCCCTATTTTGGGATATGACAATGAGGCCTCTAATTTCTTCAATTTTCCATTATTTTCCTTCATTTTCCTCCTCATATGCAACATGTGACCTTTCACCTTACTTTTCTCATATTTTCCATTATTTTCATAAATAAATGCCAAATAATGCCTCTTTCCTTCCCAAAGCCTTTACAATTTCCTTTTCCAATTTCCCTTATCCATAATAAACTAAAGTGACACCCACTAGGATGTTTTTCCCACTATTTACATGGATTTTTAACCAGGGCTATTATGATATCAATATCATTACCAACTGAATTATGAGGGAAAAAAGAACCTAATGATAAATGAGGGGATGAAATACCCTTCAGATCCACGAATAAAGGACTACATTAACTCTCCAACAGATAAGAAATAGACACCGACTCTGTCTCCTCCTCTGGTGAAAGGGCAGGAAGTGAGACACCCCAGATTTAGTGGGCTTGTGAATGGCGAGGTGAATTCAAGATGAGACAACTGGGGGAACTAGATAAAAAAGATATAGGTGGAGGATCCGATATAAGTGTATATTGAGAAAACCCAAGAGCCTGAGGGGGACCAGGTTCAGGTGAGGTGGAACATGCTGAAATATCAACTTTTGTCCACTAACAAAGCCCACATTAAAAATTGGAACATTTAGAGGCATAAGGAATAGAAGAGGAAGAAGGGAGGGTTAGATGAAATATAAATTATAAAGGCATGTGATACAGCAGGCCCAACATCAACATGAATATCAGAATAACGACACGGTCCCTTCCTACGCCCAATCTCTAAGTGAGTCTCATCTTGACGATCCGAGAATTTTGGAGAAAATTTGTCCATCAAATGACAAGTGCAGTGGTAGATCAAGCATCTAAAAAAAATGCCCCAAAAGTACAAAAATTTCCAAATCTATATCTGTTCCCACTCCATATCTACATTCTCTATAAGACCACCATATAAATTCATATCCATAAGCAGCCACACCACTCTCTTTTCAATGTCTCGCAAGAATTTATGGTCCGAATACATAGAAAGACAAATTGAATTACCAATATCTTCAAAAATATTCCTGGACTAGAAATCTAGAGGCATGCTGGGTAATTTCACCCAAATATAAATATTTCGGGGGGCCTCTAACAATGAGTTAAACCCAACATACCACTAGTGCAACTGCAAAAAAATATGACTGCTAACCCAAGGGGTTTTCATAATATGGTTTACATCATCCTGGTGAAGAAAATGGAACTCGAACCAACTGTTTAAGACACTGCTAACCTTGGTTGTATAGTGAAGGATAGGTGTCGATTGTGCTTTAACCCACTCATGCATAAGCCTCACGAACATGTTTGCAAAGCCCCAAAAACCCACCATAGCACATTTCTAGAGGCTAACCACCTTATCCAACAAGATATCATGCCTAAATATGACAAATTTTTGTCTTAAAGACCGACTTCACTACCCTATCATTCTTCGTTCCCTCTTTATTTCCACACACCACCCATTTTTTCTGACTGATGTCATTTGCATGTGTTGGCAAACTATAAAAAATTTTCTATCAAAAGGTGGCCAAAACATTTTTTGGAGCCTTCAAGAAACAATTTCATTGCCAAATGTTGTCTCTTGAAGCCTCTGGAAGATCTCATGCCCATGTCTAAAAATTCTTCACTACTATTTCCCTTCAAAACTCAGAAATTCTGCTAAAAATTCCATGAGAGAACTACTGCAAAATCCCCTTTCCTCCCCTTCCTTCACTCACAAGCTAACCTTCATTTTTACTCTTATTCCCCATCATTTTCCTCTGATTTCCATTTTTCCTCATTTTTCCCTTCATATAATCCACCTGGCATAGTTTAAAACTCCTTTTTGAACTATATCGAAAACCCTCGAATTCCTTTGAAAACCAGAGAAAATCATGAAAAAACCCATTTTGTATTAAGGGTTTAAGCCCCTTTGGGCCAAATCTCAACCACTTCCCCACCGTATGTACATGGTGCTAAGACCAAGCGCTAAGCCTTTCGGCGCTTATCGCATCAGAGAAAATCCAAAGCGCGCAAGTCTGTTTTCATTGTGTTGACAAAAGTTCCGATGCGATTGGCCCTGTGTGTCGCAGTCCCCGATCATGTTGTTACCTTATATAACCCTTTGGGCCTGCCATTGGGTGCTAAACCTTTTTGAAAATCCATCTCCGATCCGTTATTTCTTTCATAAATCCAAAAACCCTTTTACCCAAATTTTGGTCTAACGCGCCCATACAATGCTTTTTATAATATAAAAATGGTTAGATCAAAAAGACCGATGCACAATCGCATCGAAGAAATCTGAAAGGGTTGGTTGAAAGACCGAGCCTGAAAGCTCCGATTGCGATCGGCCCTTGATATATAAACCCCACCCCTTTTGCTTTCATCCCATGCAACCTACACCCCGGGACCAAGTGTTGAAGTCCCGAAGCGCTTAATCGCATCGCAAGTTTCGAATGGGTTGATTGAAAGACCGGGCTCGAAGCTCCAATTGTGATTGGCCCTTGTTATATAAAGCCCCAGGCCCATTGTATTCCATACATCCAGTGGCCCCACAATCGGGCGCCAGCCACTTTATATATATATATATATATATATATATATATATATATATATATATATATATATATATATTCCGCCCCGATCCACTAAAACCTTGGTTTTATTTAAATATTATGGGTTTTTCATAAAGTGTAAAGGTTTCCGTCGGTACAAAGTTGAAAAGATATTTACCGTTGATCTAAAGCTGATCAACGGCCTGTGCAAAATCGCAAATTTTCAATCGCATACCTTTGTTTATCCCCCCGATCGCCCATCCCTCTGATTCATTCCCCGTCGTTGATCTGATCCTCAGATCAACGATCATCGCTCAATCGCATCGCAAAGTTTCAATCGCATACTTTTGTTTGTCCCACCGATTGCGATCCTCCGATTGAATCTGAACCATCCACATGTCCAGATCGAATGGCCCAGATCTAATTTCGCTTCATACCATCGCCCTCCACCTTTCGCCAATGGGTTTTCAAAACCGATCTCCACCGTCGATCATCATGCGATCAACGGTTCTGTTCAATTCTTCCTTCCGCTGCTTTTAAACCTCCTCTCGGCTAATCTCCACCGTTGGATGATGCCATCCAATGGCTCTGCTCTCATCCCACGCCTCTGAAGTAGTGAACCCAACAACGCAGGATTTCTTAATATTTTGTGTATTTTGTAGGGATTACTAGTTTTCCATAGTATTGAAAGAAAGGCCAAAGGTCGGGAAAGACGTTTCCTGTGCCATTGATTCATCAATGGAGACCATTCGCAAGGTTTGGATTCAACGTTTCATCATTGTTTCATGAGGCATTGATGCCATATGAGCCCCACACGGCCTGCACATTAACAAGACACAGCAATACATTGAAGAAACAAAGAGTATCAGTGTTTGAAGACTTCCCAGCACAGTTTGAAGGATTAAGGCACGTATTCAGTAAAATCAAAACCGAAATCCACGGATAAAAGCATCATAAAGATCAGAAGACACAAGATAAGCCGGATCAGACCTAAAACAAAGATCTAAAGTAACTTAAAAGTGTTTTGGGAAGAAACGAAGACATCTGTCGATCTGAGAAAGCCTCCACTGCTTGAAGCATAAGCTAATCGAACCCTCTCCAGCTCCTAAAGGCACCTGCAGCCTTGCAGTAATCATAGAAGGTTTAGTCATTTTCTGAAACAAGAGGTGTTTACCCGAGGACGGCTGAACAATCAATACAAATCAAATATATTATCTCTAATTGTCGGCAAAACTATTTTAAAGATTAAGAACAGCCCAGAAGTAAATCTTTTTGATCATTAGGCCTCGGGCAGTAGAAAACAAAGTTACTTCAACATGTCACAGAGGCCCTCAAAGGCCGAGAAGTCATCAATCTATATTAATTGACCTACCAGATCTTTTCATCAAATTCCACCTCCTTTTTCTTCTATAAATACTTCTGTAGAAGATAAGAAAATGTTGGTCTCTGGACATCTGAATGTATGTAATAGTTATTCTGAAGCTACTTATGCCATGTTTGCAACTTAAAGATATATAAGATGATATGGGAAGTTCGAAGTTGTGGAGACCCACCTGGCTTGCTGATTGTAACTGGTTTGAACATCAATACAAGCTGCTGATTTATGGGATCCTGATTTATGTCAATGGTGATGTGTTGCTCACTGTCAATTGTTATTTTGTTTAATGTTTTCACTCTGTCCACTTTCTCTGATAAAGAGCAACAAACATAGAGCTAGGATTTACTCTCAACAGTACCTTACTCTCACTGAAAGCTTTATTTTTCTATGTTTTCTTCATTCGAACGTCCTCTTTGAAGAGTATATTAATGCAAGTCGGTTTAAAAGTACTTGCCTGATCTAGATTGCTCTTTAAAACAAGTATTTTCTGTGTTTTCCTTGAAGAGTGTATTAAATCAGGTCGGTTTAAAAGCACTTGCTTGATCTAAATCGCTCTTTGTGACTGTTATCTGTGCTTTCCTTTAGAATATGCTGAAAGCAGGGTAGTTTAGAAGCACTTACCTGATCTTAAGTTGTGCGAACTGGTTTTTTTAAAATGTTTTCTGACTGAAAGTACTTCAAAGCAGGCTAGTTTAAAAGCACTTCCCTGATCTCAGAATACTTTTATGTTTCCCCTTAAGTACATGCCAAAGCAAGATAGTTTGAAAGCACTTACTTGATCTAAGGTTGTTTCACTATTTTCTTCATTTGTTTGGTTCTACACTTCCTCTCTGTTTCATTCCATAAAATCACTTTAAGAGATCCTTTGACATAAGCAACTTGCCCCATGGATCCTCCTTGAACCTTGTTGTCCAATTAAAATCCTCCTATGACTCCATAGCCCGATGGGTTAAAACTGTCTTTGCCTTTCTGTCATCTGAATCATTCCTTCACCTGCAGACACCTTCACCCTCCATTTTGAAACTGCCTTCACCTTCATCATGTATTTGCCCAACCAAAACAAACAAACAAAAAAACTCAAGCTCTTCATGACTAGCCTAATATCATATTTCAGGTTCTAAAGATCACATATTTAAGCTCATTCATAGAGAGATCCCTCTCTGGATTCAGGACGGCTAGATCCTTGAATCCCAAAGCGGTTTGATGTTGTCTTATCTTTTGGTTTTGCCAATCTGGCCAAAACATAGGAACCCCAACATAATGGCGACTCCACTGGGGAACTCAGTTGAATTTGCACCTTAGGTTCCCTTAAAACTTCATAAAAACTTGAGAGTAAAAGCAGCCTTTCCAAGCACTACTAAGTAATGGTAATCATGGTAAAACTTGTGTTGAATCAATGACAAACTAGGCAAACCCTAGGATTCTCCTAAGTCTTTATCTAACCTTGAAAGATCAGCTGACTTTGCCATAAGAGTAGACTGTCTTTGTCTCATAACCATAGCGAAGTTGTGAAACAGATTTAGGATATTCTTAGAAACCACACAACTGAACAATAACTCAGAAAACCCAAAAAATATCCTGGATTGGTATTTAATAAACATGGTAGTGGACCATAAAACCTTTTACCTCTAAAAGAGCTAAAAACTTCCACTTGGCGACTCCACAATCCTAAACAGACCTTAATACTCCACTGGGAAGAACTCTTATCATTGTAGTATTATTCAAACTCAGTTAGAGAATTGTAAGGTTAAATTTTGGGTAAACAGACTAGTTAACCTTTTAAAGACTGTCATACCTGGTTGAATTTTTTTTTTTTTTTTGGGTCTAAAAAAACACAACACAGTGGCTCCTAGAAAGATTCACACTAGAGCCTATCCTGACCCTGATCCACCTGAGACAGTTGATAACCCAGAAAGTATTCTTAGGAAGTCTCCTAGGATTAAATTATCAACTATTTTCATATCACCCTTGAGAGCTAATTCAGTCCCTGAAAATCTTTCAGCTCTACAACAATCACAAGCTGACTTAGTAAATCCATTTAGAACTAGGTCATTTGATGATATAATTCAGATAGACTCTGAGTCTTCATTTTCATCCCTGGAAACAAGTGAACATCTTGGTAGTAGAGAAACAACACCACCAGATTTACACTTCCTTCACAGCTTAGGTGTCTCTCACCCAAGATCAACTCAGCAATCGATTCCTGGTCCATCCATTTCTGCTCACCCTACACCCACTGTTCAAACCACTCCACTTCAGCCCACTTTCCCTTTTGTTAATACACCCCTTGTAAATCCACCCCCACCTCATATCATGGCTGCATGGTATGCTCCCTTAGTTCTTCCTACACCATTAGTCAATCTTCCATAGGACTATCAGTCCAAAATTCCATTATATGATGATAGTAATGCTACTACTGCATCACAACATGTGGATAAGATGAATGATTACTTTGACAGAAATGATATTGATGATGATTCTTTCAAAGTGAGATTATTTGCTCAGTAGCTTAGGGGGAGAAGTAAGAAAATGGTTTAAAGCTTTAACCCCCCATAGTATAAATGATCTCCAAGCCTTCCATCAGACTTTTTTAAACAAATGGGAAGTGAAGAAGAATCCTCTCCAAATCCTCTCTGATTACAAAAGCCTCCATAGAAACACTAGGGAAAGTGTACAAGCTTATTGTACTAGATTTAATAGTGTGTATAATGCACTCCCTCCAGAACTAAAGCCTCCTCAAGGCTCATCACTAAACAAGTTTCCAGAAGGGTTTGACCCTGAGATGGCTTATCAGCTGAGAGAGAGAGATCCTGCAACTCTTGAAGAGATGCAAAAGGGTGCTCTTGCTGTGGAAGTCAACTTAATGGAGAAAAGAGCAAGAATGAAAAATGAAAGGAGAGTGTCTTTAAAAGAGGAAAACACACTTTCCACTTCCAACTCAAAGATGGAGAGAATGATGGAGGAGATGATGAAGAAAATGAGCATCCTTGAGAGAACACAAGCCAGTCAAAACCAAACTGCTCCTCAGAACAAAAACCAGAACCAGAGTCAGAATTTTAGAAGGAACCAACCTCCAAACAGGCCGAGGGAAGATGATCAACAGATCACTCCTCCCTTTCATCAAAACTATGTGAGTGAGGATGAAGAAATAGATGAGCAAGTAGAGGACAAGGACATAAATATGTTGGGAGTAGATAATGACGACTTTGAAATCCATTATGATAGAAAACAAGGTCTTTAAACACCTCCTGATGACAAACGAGATGATGATGAAAATTATTATCAAGACATGGAAAATGTCATCATAGAGTCTCAAAGAGAATATGACCTTAGAAGCAAAACGAGTCAACAAACTCCCAACACCAAAACCTCTGAAAAATCTTCACAAAACAGCACTGCAACCAAACCTAAACTTTTCAAACATAAGGAAAAAACAATAGCTGTGAGTTCTAATAATGGTAGAGAGAAATGCACTCAAAAGAGTGAAAAACAAAATGCAGACCTTAGTAGTACTAACACTTCAGCTAGTACTCCTGTTAAAACCATTCTATCAAATGTAAATAGAAAAAATCAGCGAGCTGATGTTGCTAATAATCTAGCAGCTAGTAAGGCTGAGGCAAGTTCTTCAAAAAACCAAATTCCTTTCAGCCTAGAGCAGGAAATTTCAAAGACCAAAATCTCTGTTCCCTTGACTGAGTTAGCTGCCCAGCATGTATATAGAGCCCAAATTTTGAAGGCTTTAAATATTGATGGTAATAATAACACAGTCAATTTTAATGATGACCAGCCAGAGCTCATTTTTGGTCCTAAAATTGAAGTGAAATTTCAAGAATGGATAGTACCTCCATTCTACGTCAGCGTTAATATCCATGAAAAAATCCTGCATAATGCTATGAATGACTCTGGAGCCTCACACAACCTTATGCCAAAGGTGATAATGGAAAGGCTAGGGCTAGAAATAACCAGACCCTACAAGGATTTATATTCTTTTGACTCTAGCAGAGTGAAATGCCTTGGCCTAATCAAAGACCTTTGTGTAAGTTTGACTCAAATCCCAGCCAAGTACATGGTTATGGATGTTGTGGTGGCTGATGTGCCTCCTAAGTATGGCATGTTGTTATCAAGGTCATGGGGTGCCAAGCTGCAAGGTACAATGCAGATGGATGGGACATATGCTAGTATCCCTGTCTTTAGCCAGCTTAGAAGACTATACAAAGAGGCACACTTGAAATTCATGGTCAGTAGCCCAGAAAAGCCTGAAAATTCCCCCATTTACTCTGTTTATACTGACCTGGATTCATTTATCCTTTACAATGATGAATCCTCAAATAAGCTAGAGCTAGAAGACAGCGACTCAGCCAAACAGTTAGAGACCCCAAATATAGAAATAAATGCAGTTCTAGATATGGAAGAAAACGAGAGAGAAATTTTGGAACAACGCGTTGAAACAACAGACCAGAGTGAACAAAGCCAAGATGGCAAACAACAGACTGCCCCTCACGCTCAACTCCATGAAAATCCTGAGGAACGAGACCCGGCACAACATGTTGTGGATCTCAGAATAGAACATAATGATGAAACACTTAGTGAACAAGTCACTTTAATAGGATTAATGGCCGATAAGGAGGAAGAGAAACTCAACTCAGAAGTGTCAAAATAGTTTGCTGCATTTGAAGACATTAGCAAACCAAACAAAGGTTTTGAGCTATGAGTCATGTGTCCATTTCTCTTAAAACTTGAAAATCAAGAGAACAACCTTCAACACAGCGAAAAACTTGAGGAGTTGAAACAAATTCAACTAAGTATTGATATTCAACAACAATGAGAGAGCACGTTAGTTAAAAAGGACACTAACCAAGATGAAACTGAAAATGGTCCTCTGTGGAGTATGTACTTTGATGGGTTATGCACTAAGAACAATGTTGGTGTAGGTGTCTGGATTACTAACACTGAAAACAACCACACAGAAAGCATTTCCTGCAAATTAAACTTTCAGTGTTCTAACAACATCGCCGAGTATGAATCTCTTATCTTAGGCTTGCATCTGTTGAAAAAGTTAGGAGCCAAAAGAATCAATGTGCATGGGGATTCAGAATTAGTCATTAGGCAAGTCAATGGGGAGTATAACGCAAACCATCCCAGACTTAGAGCCTACCGAAACGATGTCATGGACCTTTTGAAAACTTTTGAGGAGTCCAAATTGATTTTTGTCCCAAGAAAAAGAAATATTGTCACCCACAATTTAGCCTTTGCAGCTAGAACATGCTTAGCGCCATATGAAACCAAAGACTGCGCAACTCAAATAAAATTTAGACCAGTTGTGCCTGATAATGAGAAATATTGGCAGGTCTTTGAGTGTGAAAAACAGATAGAGGATTTCCTGCTTGGCATAAACGAGTTTGAATTATTTGATTCAGATTCTAAATCCGATGAAAATTGCCTAAACAAAAATCACCCTAAAGAAGAAAAACCATCAGGTCCCGTAAAAATCAACATGGTAACTAAAATTGAAACTCATACTAAAGAGTACGAGGACACAGAAAATGAAGACATGAAGGTACTGTCGTCAAGGGATAAGAACATACCTAGGGGGCTAGCCCCATTAGAAGACATGTTTGATTTTAACGACGTGGCAAAGAAACCCACAATAGAATATACAGAGTCTGAGGTCGAAGAATGCAACATAGGCACCAAGGATCAGCCTAAAATGATTAAATTAGCTAGGTCCTTGCCACTAGACATGAAAAAGAAATACATTGAGTTGTTTAAAGATTTTTTTGATGTGTTTTCCTGGAGTTATGAAGACTTAAAATCCTACGATACAGAAATCATCCAGCACAAGATCCCTTTGAAATAAAACCAAAAACCCTTTAAGCGAAAACTGCGTCGAATTAATCCAATACAACTGCCTCTAGTGGAAAAGGAAATCAAGAAAATGTATGAGGCAGGAATCACTGTGCCTGTGAGGTTTTCGGATTGGGTTTCTAACCTTGTAGCTGTGAGGAAAAAGACAAGAGAAATCAGACTATGCATCGATTTTAGGAACCTCAACAGAGCCTCCCTAAAGGACAATTACCCTTTACCTAAAATGGAACACATCCTACAGAGGGTAGTTGGGTCAAAGAGGATTTCTCTGTTAGATGGTTTTTCAAGATATAACCAAGTTTTAGTACTCCTAGAAGACCAACTCAAGACATCTTTCACCACTCCTTGGGGCACTTTCATGTATGTGAAAATGCCTTTTGGACTAATGAATGCTGGGGCCACTTTTCAAAGGGCCATGGACATTGCATTTTCAGAGGAAATAGGGCACTTCATTGTAATTTACCTTGATGACATAACAGTTTATTCCAAATCTGATGAAGATCACCTTAAACATCTAAGGAAGGTATTCGAAAAATGCAGGAGATTTGGGCTATCTTTAAATCCCAAAAAGACAGCATTTGGCCTACAAGAGGGTAAACTCCTTGGCCATATTATATCAGAAAAGGGGATTAAAATAGATCCAAAAAGAGTTGAGGGAATACTACAGATTAGCCACCCAAGGAACATAAAGGAATTGCATTCCTTTATTGGAAAAATTAACTTCTTAAGGAGGTTTATTCCCAACTTAGCAGAGCTCCTTAGAAACATGACTAATATGCTCAAAAAGAAAGTAGGAGTGAAATGGACTGTAGAAGCCAAAAAAATCTTTGAATTGGTAAAACATGCACTCACCAGGGCCCCAGTCCTGATCAGCCCAGACTTTTCAAAAGATTTCCTTATTTTTTCCTTTGCCTCGGAACATACAGTGGCTGCAGTCTTGTTGCAGAAAAACCCAGAGGGACAGGAACAACCTATTGCTTTTTTCAGCAAGGCTTTAAGGGATGCACCCTTGAAATATAACATAATGGAAAAACAAGCCTATGCTTTGGTAAAGGCCTTAAAAGACTTCAGGGTGTATATTATGCATTCTCACATCATTGCTTATGTGCCTAACATAGTGGTAAAGGACATTTTGTCACAAGACCCAGATGGAAAGAGGGGAAAATGGATTGCGGTAATATTAGAGTATGATTTGGAAATCAAACCCACAAAACTCATTAAAGTTTAGGGCTTAGCTCAATTAATGGCTGAATCTAATCTACAAGCCCTCGACATTAACATGATATATGCCTTGGATGAACAGGAAGAATTACCTGCTCCCACTGTGGAAGAGCAGTTCCAAAACTCACCTTGGTATGCTAACATCTTGTATGTACTTACAAATCTTAATGCTCCTCCTGATTTATCAAAAACAAAGGCAAGGTTTTTAAAGTTAAAAGCTAGGAACTATTGCATTTTAAATGAATGTTTGTATTGGAAAAATGCTAATGGTTTATTACTTAAATGTTTGCCTGAAGTTGATGCAGAGAGGATCAAGCATGAATTCCATGAGGGAGAGGTGGAGGTCATCTCTACTGGAAAACCACAGCCAATAAAATCCTTAGAGCTGGCTATTACTGGCCCACCATCTTCCAAGATGTCCATAAAATGATAGTGGCCTGTCACAAATGCTAAATATTTGAGGGCAAAAGAAAACTCCTTCCTTTACCATTACAACCTATCACTGTTGAAGCTCCTTTTCAACAGTGGGACCTAGATTTCATAAGAGAGATCCATCCTGCTTCATCTGCCCAACACAAATGGATTCTCACAACCACTGACTACTTCACAAAGTGGATAGATGCCATCCCTTCTAGGAATGCCACAGATTCTGTCATTATAAAATTTCTTGAAGACCATATCTTGTCTAGATTCGGTTACCCTAGAAAGATTATTACTGATAACACTGTTGTTTTTGGTTCCAAAAAGATGATTGACTTTTGTCACAGGTATCATATTACACTCGGTCATTCTACTGCTTATTACCCTCAAGGTAATGGGTTAGGAGAATCATCGAATAAAAGTTTGGTGACCATCATCAAGAAGCTGCTTGAGGAAAATAAAAAATCTTGGCATAACAAGTTGGTGCATGCTCTGTGGGCAGACAGATTGACCACAAAAAATTCCATTGGAATGTCCCCTTACCAACTTGTTTATAGAACAGATGCAGTATTTCCTACCAACCTAGGTGTACCAGTGATAAAATTAGTCCAAGAAATACAATCAGAAGAGTACAGCATGATAAGGAGGATCAGTCAGATAATACATCTCCAGCAGACAAGGGAATAGGTTTACAACAGAGCTCAAAAGGCGCAAGAGAACATAAAGAAGTTGTTTGACAAGAGAAAAAAGGCTTTTGATTTCAACATTGGAGATAAGGTACTCAAATGGGACTCTAGAAGAGAGGATAAGGGTAAACATGGCAAATTTAACAGTTTGTGGCATGGTCCTTACATCATTCAGTCCACCATTGGTCCAAATGCCTTTTTTCTGCAAGAGTTAGATGGCACAGATCTGTTTGGGGGTCCTGTCAATGGCAGGGTCCTTAAGCATTACTACTGCTGAGTTCGATTTTAAAGCTTTCATTCCCATTGTAAATACCATTTTCTTTGTTCAGTCTCACAAAAGAAAAAATACAAAAACAATAAAAAAGAAAAAGAAAAGAGGGCAGATTGTAAAAAACAATAAAGGTACAACCCCATACCAAAAAAAGAAAAACAAATCTGAAAGTGTGCAAGCTTAAATGCCACTCCTAAAAAACACACTCCTAGTTAGTCAAACAGCCTAATCTTGATTAATTAGTTTTAAATTTACTTCTGATAGGATAGTGAATTCGATTTGCCAAACTGTTTAATCTTGGCTTATTAGTAGATAGATTAGGATAGAAATTAAAGGTTCAAACATGCTCAAAACCTGAACCTAAGTTCCCAAGCAAGAATTGACTCCAATCTATGTTTAATTTTGAGTCAAAACAGAGGTAAATCTGGTTCTAATCAGCTCAAAATCTGAACCAGTTGACAAAGGAAGAACAGCTCAAAAAAGAGAAAAAAAACAGAGCTGTAAAAAGGTGAAGGAAGTGCTTGAAACTTTCAGATCTTAAGCCTTCCGTTTTTTATTTAAATTTTCTGCAAAATAAATATCTGTGTGCAGCTTTTTTTTATGCCATGGATTACAGCAAGTCAAACAGCTTAATCTTGACTTGACTGTTTTTAAATTTCTGTTGTAGAATTTAGAGAATACAATCTGTTGGACAGTTTAATCCCAACAGATAGTAGATTAGGTAGAGAATTATATGGGCTCAACTGTTTAATCTGAGTCCATGGAGAAATAAGGAGTAGAATTAGATTAGATTTCCTATTTTCAAAAGAATAAATGTTGTAAAAGAGTTTTCCAATCCAAATGCACTCTAAATGAAGAAAAAATGTTAGATCAGTAGGATTGGGTAGGTAGAAAGCTGGTTGATGAAGATCCATTGTTTTTCCTAGCTGCTAATATGTTTTTAGAAAAAAGAAGATATTCCCAGCAAAGAAAGCAGCCTAATGGATGAGGTACAGGTCAGCCTCCGAGAGAAATACAGGTCTGAAGTTCTTGATGCCTTCAAGAAGGTACCATCCCCAAGTGGAGCCATTGTTGGCCACCTATAAAATTTGTTCTATTAAAAGGTGGCCAAAAAATTTGTTGTAGCCTTCAAGAAACAGTTTCATTGACAAATTTTGTCTCTTGGAGCCTCTAGAAGATCTCATGCCCATGTCTAAAAATTCTTCACTGTTGTTTCCCTTCAGAACTCAGAAATTCTGCTAAAAATTCCATGAGAGAACTGCAGCAAAATCCCCTTTCCTCCCCTTCCTTCACTCACAAGCTAACCTTCATTTTTACTCTTATTCCCCATCATTTTCCTCTGATTTCCATTTTTCCTCATTTTTCCCTTCATATAATCCACCTGGCATAGTTTAAAACTCCTTTTTGAACTATAGCGAAAACCCTCGAGTTCCTTTGAAAACCAGAGAAAATCATGAAAAAACCCATTTTGTATTAAGGGTTTAAGACCCTTTGGGCCAAGTCTCAACTACTTCCCCACCGTATGCCCATGGTGCTAAGACCAAGCGCTAAGCCTTTTGGCGCTTATCGCATCGGAGAAAATCCAAAGCGCGCAAGTTTGTTTTCATTGTGTTGACAAAAGTTCCGATGCGATTGGCCCTGTGTGTCGCAGCCCCCGATCATGTTGTTACCTTATATAACCCTTTGGGCCCGCCATCAGGCACTAAACCTTTTTGAAAATCCATCTCCGGTCCATTATTTCTTTCATAAATCCAAAAACCCTTTTACCCAAAGTTTGGTCTAACGTGCCCATACAATGCTTTTTATAATATAAAAATTGTTAGATCAAAAAGATCGATGTGCAATCGCATCAGAGAAATCCGAATGGGTTGATTGAAAGATCGGGCCCGAAAGCTCCGATTGCGATTAGCCCTTGATATATAAACCCCGCCCCCTTCGCTTTCATCCCATGCAACCTACACCCCGGGACCAAGTGTTGAAGTCCCGAAGCGCTTAATCGCATCGCAAATTTCGAATGGGTTGATTGAAAGACTGGGCCCGAAGCTCCAATTGCGATTGGCCCTTGTTATATAAAGCCTCGGGCCCATTGTATTCCATACATCTAGCGGCCCTGCAATCGAGCGCCAACCACTTATATATATATATATATTCCGCCTCGATCCACTAAAACCTTGGTTTTATTTAAATATTGTGGGTTTTTCATAAAGTGTAAAGGTTTCCGCCGGTACAAAGTTGAAAAGATATTTACCGTTGATCTAAAGTTGATCAACGGCCTGCACAAAATCGCAAAGTTTCAATCGCATACCTTTGTTTATCCCCCCAATCGCCCATCCCTCTGATTCATTCCCCGCCGTTGATCTGATCCTCAGATAAACGGTCATCGCTCAATCGCATCGCAAAGTTTCAATCGCATACTTTTGTTTGTCCCACAAATTGCGATCCTTCGATTGAATTTGGACCATCCACGTGTCCAGATCGGATGGCCCAAATCTAATTTCACTTCATACCATCGCCCTCCACCTTTCGCCAAAGGGTTTTCAAAACCGATCTCCACCGTCGATCATCGCGTGATCAACGGTTCTGTTCAATTCTTCCTTCCGCTGCTTTTAAACCTCCTCTCGGCTAATCTCCACCGTTGGATGATGCCATCCAACGGCTCTACTCTCATCCCACACCTCTGAAGCAGTGAACCCAACAACGCAGGATTTCTTAATATTTTGTGTATTTTGCAGGGATTACTGGTTTTCCATAGTATCGAAAGAAAGGCCAAAGGTCGGGAAAGACGTTTCCCGTGCCATTGATTCATCAATGGAGACCATTCGCAAGGTTCGGATTCGACGTTTCATCATTGTTTCGTGAGGCATTGATGCCATATGAGCCCCGCACGGCCTGCACATTAACAAGACACAGCAATACATTGAAGAAACAAAGAGTATCAGTGTTTGAAGACTTCCCAACACAGTTTGAAGGATTAAGGCACGTATTCAGTAAAATCAAAACCAAAATTTACGGATAAAAGCATCATAAAGACCAGAAGACACAAGATAAGTCAGATCAGACCTAAAACACAGATCTCAAGTAACTTAAAAGTGTTTTGGGAAGAAACGAAGACATCTATCGATCTGAGAAAGCCTCCACCGCTTGAAGCAGAGGCTAATCGAACCCTCTCCAGCTCCCAAAGGCACCTGCAGCCTTGCAGTAATCATAGAGGGCTTAGTCATTTTCTGAAACAAGAGATGTTTGCCCGAGGACGGCTGAACAATCAATACAAATCAAATATCTTATCTCTAATTATCGGCAAAACTATTTTAAAGATTAAGAATAGCCCAGAAGTAAATCTTTTTTATCATTATGCCTCGGGAAGCAGAAAACAGAGTTACTTCAACATGTCACAGAGGCCCTCAAAGGCCAAGAATTCATCAATCTGTATTAATTGACCCAGCAGATCTTTTCATCAAATTCCACCTCCTTTTTCTTCTATAAATACTTCTATAGAAGATAAGAAAATGTTGGTCTCTGGACATATGAATGTATGTAATAGTTATTCTGAAGCTACTGATGCCCTGTTTGCAACTTAAATATATATAAGCTGATATGGGAAGTTCGAAGTTGTAGAGACCCACCGGGCTTGCTTATTATAACTGGTTTGAACATCAATACAAGCTGTTGATTTATGGGATCCTGATTTATGTCAATGTTGATGTGTTCCTCGTTGTCAATTGTTATTTTGTTTAATGTTTTCACTCTATCCACTTTCTCTGATAAAGAGAAGCAAACATAGAGCTAGGATTTACTCTCAATAGTACCTTACTCTCACTGAAAGCTTTATTTTTCTATGTTTTCTTCATTCGAACGTCCTCTTTGAAGAGTATATTAATGCAGGTCAGTTTAAAAGTACTTGCCTGATCTAGATTGCTCTTTAAAACTAGTATTTTCTGTGTTTTACTTGAAGAGTGTATTAAAGCAGGTCGGTTTAAAAGCACTTGCCTGATCTATATCGCTCTTTGTGAATGTCATCTATGCTTTCCTTTATAATATGATGAAAGCAGGGTAGTTTAGAAGCACTTACCTAATCTTAAGCTGTTCGAACTAGTTTTTTTAAAATGTTTTCTGGCTGAAAGTACTTCAAAGTAGGCTAGTTTAAAAGCACTTCCCTGATCTCAGAATACTTTTATGTTTCCCCTTAAGTACATGTCGAAGCAAGATAGTTTGAAAGCACTTACTTGAACTAAGGTTGTTTCACTATTTTCTTCATTTGTTTGGTTCTACACTTCCTCTCTGTTTCATTCCATAAAATCACTTTAAGAGATCCTTTGACATAAGAAACTTGCCCCATGGATCCTGCTTGCACCTTGATGTCCAATTAAAATCCTCCTATGACTCCATAGCCCAATGGGTTAAAATTGTCTTTGCCTTTCTGTCAGCCGAATCATTCCTTCACCTGCAGACACCTTCACCCTTCATTTTGAAACTGCCTTCACCTTCATCATGTCTTTGCCCAACCAAAACAAACAAAACAAAACCTCAAGCTCTTCATGACTAGCCTAATATCACATTTCAGGTTTTAAAGATCACATCTTTAAGCTCATTCATAGAGAGATCCCTCTCTGGATTCAGGAGGGCTAGATCCTTGAATCCCAAAGCGGTTTGATGTTGTCTTATCTTTTGTTTTTTCCAATTTGGCCAAAATATAGGAACCCCAACATAATGGTGACTCCACTGGGGAACTCAGTTGAATTTGCACCTTAGGTTCCCTTAAAACTTCATAAAAACTTGAGAGTAAAAGCAGCCTTTCCAAGCACTACCAAGTAATGGTAATCATGGTAAAACTTGTGTTCAATCAGTGACAAACTAGGAAAACCCTAGGATTCTCCTAAGTCTTTATCTAACCTTGAAATATTAGCTGACTTTGCCATAAGAGTAGATTGTCTTTGTCTCATAACCATAGCTAACTTGTGAAACAGATTTAGGATATTCTTAGAAACCACACAACTGAACAATAACTCAGAAAACCCAAAAAATATCTCGGATTGGTATTTAATAAACATGGTAGTGGACCATAAAACCTTTTACCTCTAAAAGAGCTAAAAACTTCCACTTGGCGACTCCACAATCCTGAACAGACCTTAATACTCCACTAGGAAGAACTCTTATCATTGTAGTATTATTCAAACTCAGTTAAATAATTGTAGGGTTAAATTTTGGGTAAATAGACTAGTTAACCTTTTAAAGACTGTCATACCTGGTTGAAATTTTTCTATTTATTTGGGTCTGAAAAAACACAGCACAGTGGCTCCTAGAAAGATTCACACTAGAGCCTATCCTGACCCTGATCTACCTGAGACAGTTGATAGCCCAGAAAGTATTCTTAGGAAGTCTCCTAGGATTAAATTATCAACTATTTTCAGATCACCCTTGAGAGCTAATTCAGTCCCTGAAAATCTTTCAGCTCTACAACAATCACAAGTTGACTTATTAAATCCATTTAGAACTAGTTCATTTGATGATATAATTCAGATAGACTCTGAGTCTTCATTTTCATCCCTAGAAATAAGTGAACATCTTGGTAGTAGAGAAACAACACCACCAGATTTACACTTCCTTCACAGCTTAGGTGTCTCTCACCCAAGATCAGCTCAGCAATCTATTCCTGTTCCATCCATTTCTGCTCACCCTACACCCACTGTTCAAACCACTCCACTTCAGCCCACTTTCCCTTTTGTTAATACACCCCTTCTAAATCCACCCCCACCTCATATCATGGCTGCATGGTATGCTCCCTGAGTTCTTCCTACACCATTAGTCAATCTTCCACAGGACTATCAGTCCAAAATTCCATTATATGATGATAGTAATGCTACTACTGCATCACAACATGTGGATAAGATGAATGATTACTTTGACAGAAATGAGATTGATGATGATTCTGTCAAAGTGAGATTATTTTCTCAGAGCTTAGGGGGAGAAGTAAGAAAATGGTTTAAAGCTTTAACCCCCCATAGTATAAATGATCTCCAAGCCTTCCATCAGACTTTTTTAAACAAATGGGAAGTGAAGAAGAATCCTCTCCAAATCCTCTCTGATTACAAAAGCCTCCATAGAAACACTGGGGAAAGTGTACAAGCTTATTGTACTAGATTTAATAGCGTGTATAATGAACTCCCTCCATAACTAAAGCCTCCTCAAGGCTCAGCACTAAACAAGTTTCCGGAAGGGTTTGACCCTGAGATGGCTTATCAGCTGAGAGAGAGAGATCTTGCAACTCTTGAAGAGATGCAAAAGGGTGCTCTTGCTGTGGAAGTCAACTTAATGGAGAAAAGAGCAAGAATGAAAAATGAAAGGAGAGTGTCTTTCAGAGAGGAAAACACACTTTCCACTTCCAACTCAAAGATGGAGAGAACGATGGAGGAGATGATGAAGAAAATGAGCATCCTTGAGAGAACACAAGCCAGTCAAAACCAAACTACTCCTCAGAACAGAAACCAGAACCAGAGTCAGAATTTTAGAAGGAACCAACCTCCAAACAGGCCGAGGGAAGATGATCAACAGATCACTCCTCCCTTTCATCAAAACTATGTGAGTGAGGATGAATAAATATATGAGCAAGCAGAGAACGAGGAAATAAATATGTTGGGAGTAGATAATGACGACTTTGAAATCCATTAGGATAGAAAACAAGGTCTTTATACACCTCCTGATGACAAACGAGATGATGATGAAAATTATTATCAATACATGGAAAATGTCATCATAGAGTCTCACAATGAAAATTCTCCAAATGTGAGGAAGAATGTATCAACAATAGATCATACAGATGAGAACTGGGATAAGAAAACTCATATTCCATAGTGGCACTAATGAGTGCGTATGAGTCTAAGTAACTAGGGCTATATTAAGACATCACATCCCAATAAGATGGAAAATGCCCACCAAAATGTAATTTAGCGATTCAAGATAGGATAAATCAGAGAATCATATGAACACCGGTGCAATATGATGTAATAAATGCTAATGACACCAGCCACTAACCCAGGCATGGAGGAACCTAGGAATGCCAACCCCCAAGACATAAACAAAAGAAAAAGTTTAGATACTACACCCTAGGTCTATGGGGAAAAAGAGACAAAGAATTTTTAATACCCAAATACATCGACAACTATAAATGGAAATAAAACCAAATCCAATAAAAATCAATAAACAACCCTTTCCATAAATCCCCACTACACCCAAAGTGTATAATCATTAAATGATACCTACATTAGAAAAGGCATTAACATATATTAAAGACAACACTAACCCACACATGACTTGAAAATTTTAAAATTTATCACCAGACGCCAACCCAACCCCAACCTCAACGACTCTGAGCATGGAACGTGATACACCCCAGGAAAAAACTAATCAAGACCACTACAATTGAAGGAAATCCCCTACCAACAACAACAAAACCAAAAACCTGAACACATTCCCCAGTAGAAAAAAACAAAAAACAAAAAAAAAAACTTGCAACCCCAAATTTTACATGACTTTTATGGTATGTATAAAATGAGGAATTTTTCTGTGATTTCTAGACACAAAATTTTCCTTTTGAACCACCAAAAATACAAAAACTAGAGAAAATATTTGGCATGTCAGCACTTTAAGTGACAAGCATGGAGTGTATCCACGAATAGAAAAAAATCCCCAACTACACATCACGATAAGGCAACCACCATCGCACCCTAAAATTCATACCCAATATACCCCGGTCATAGAAACTTAAACCCGAGAATAAGATTTGAAGGCCCCAACTAAGATGTCATATAAGAGTATGATTGCAGCCAAAAATAGCCCCAAACACTAAATACACTCTAGAAGAAACATCACATGTAACAAACGAAGTCACAACATGAAAAATAACCCATAAACTCCATTTGCTCCAAAAACCAGTAACCTAAACTACATAATACAACAACAATATCTAAAAATTTCTTATTATTGTACTTGTATGGTTGAAAACCCTCAGTTAACAACCCCTATCATTATGCAAAGCACATCCCATGAAGTTTTCATCCCCTACCAGACTCCATATTTCCGCTTTTCAATAGACTTGAAACCACCCAGAGCATGTCTTTTGACCCTTGACTTGGCAAACCCTCTCTAGCTCCCACCTACCTTGCACCTACCTTGCACCTACCTCAATAAGCTTTTGAAAGGGTTCTTTCCCAAAACCCAAATATTTATTAATATAAAACCCTTATTCATTCCTTTAATTATAATAATAATAATTTAGTTAATTTTTATGATTTTAAATTTTTTTGGTAATGTGACATGTATCGTAAAATAAGTGATTTGATGTCTATCAATTTCTACTAATCATTTAATTATATAATTACACTACCTTTATTTATAATAAAAAAATTAAACATATCGAAATATATCATATTGAAAAAATATTTATAATTTCCCATATTTTTTATTAAATCTTTGTTTTCCACTCTCTCCATAGATTTATCTAAGAGGCGACAAAGTGTCCTCAATGCTCTGGAAATGAAAAATCTTCATTTTAGAAATAAAACAAATTTAAGTAAAATATATATTGATTATATTACATAGTTAATTTATTTCATGTTCGCATTCTTGGAAATATTTTGAATAGATTTTAAACTTTTATATTATAATTTTTTTATGTGGTTATGTTATGTTTTTTTGTTAACTTTTTTAAATATTTAATAAATGAGTTTGTTTTGATGATTAACATAATATTTTTAGTAATTCTAGTTTTCATTTTCAGCACTCTTTTGGAGTAATTGAAACACTCACCTCATTGAAAATCGATTACATGGACTAATCACAACCCTAGAATCCACCTTAGGAATATAGGATTAATTTCTCACTCATGTTGGAGTAATTTTCACATTCACCTAATTCGGAATCAATTTCGTGGACTAGCTTCCACCATGGGAATATGCAATTGAACACCAACTCAAGGTAATGGTAAGTGTTTGGAATTTTACTAAGGCCTATAGCTTTTGGTGTAATGAAAAACCTCAATATGGTATCAAAGCCTTGGCCCAAGTTTGATTCCCCGAGTTGCATTTGAGGAGGGGTGTTAGATTAATTATCACATCACCTCATTGAAAATCAATCACATGGACTAACCATCACCCTAGTATCCACCTTGTTAAGATGGGACTAATCGCCCACTCAATGTAATGGTAAGGGTTTGAACATTTACTACAACTTGTAGGTTTTGGTGTATGAAAAAGCTCAACATGGTATAAGAGCCTTGGCCTAGGTTTGATTCACGAAGTTGCGTTTGAGGGGGGTGTTGGAGTAATTATCACACTCACCCCATTGGGAATCAATTACATTGATTAATCGCCACCATGAGAACATGGTAATAATCACGCACTCAAGGTAATGATAAGGGTTTGGAAATTACTATTGTTTACGAGTTTTGGTGTAATCATCAAAACCCAATATGGATTTTTTAAAATGACCTATGAGAAATATAGAATATTTCTATTATATGTGATTTATATTTTCCAATTTGAATAATGAAAACATATATTTTTGAAAAAGAGAATGGTGGTGTTGATGATGATGATGACGATTAATGTCCATCTAGACCATGTCTAAAAATATTTTATGGGAGGCATTCCTAACTCACCATAGTTTTATGAGTTGAAATGTTAGGAAGATCATTATAGTAACACATATTTTGAATTTGAGATCTAATGCAGGTGGACAAAAGACATTTTAAGAGAAATTAATTTTCATTTTCAACCATTTTAAGATAATATCAAGCTGAACTAAGAAAGGAAGTCCAAAAGGTAAAGGAGGCAAGAAGAGAAGGGAAATGAGAAACAATTATAAAAAAGAAAAGTTATTATTAGGGAGAGAATTCAAAACAACAGTAATAAATAGGAATTAAGAACACTTTGGATCCTCTTATGGAACTGTCGTGGCTTCCCATGGTGTAAAGGACCTATGTTAGCTGGATGCCGACTGATATTGATCTTATTTTCTTAGTTGAAACATGGGAGCATGATGAATCTAGGGTTGCCCACATGGATGGATTCATTCTCTGGTCAATGTGGAACAAGAAGTCCACCCATATAGGTTTTGGTGGTATATCATGTTATATAAAAGATAATATCTCCCCTCACATTCACCTTCAGAAGATAGATCCCCTCAATTAGTACATGTGGATCACAATTTCTTATTCTAGCACCAATAAGTTATTTATATCAATTTGTTATTTCGTCCCTATAAAATCTACCTCATGTAAGAAAATTGAACTAGATAATAATTTTCCCTTCAACACTTTAGAGAAATATATACATAATATTCAAATTGAAGGTGATATCCTTTTTCTTGGGGTCTTCAATTCTAGAAGCGCTACTAACCAAGCTTTTCTCCTAATAAATAACTCTCACCCTAACCCCCTATGGCTCGATGAACATTGTGACCTATCTAATAGATTCAAAATTTACTCTGAAGACACCACCGAAAACCTATTTGGTACCGAGCTTATCAAACTTTGTAGTTCTCACGACATGCTTATTTGTAATGGGATTATAAAATGTCCCACCTCTGGCCAAATGATTTGCATTCATGGTTTAGATAGTAGTGTTATCGATTATGTGATATCTAAAACCCATATCCTCAATTGTATATTAAAGCTTAATATCCTAAATGACTACGAGCCCAATTCTGACCACAAAACCTTATCTATAACCCTTAATATTTACATGCACACCAAAATAATGGTGAAATTAAAAGGAATACTTTTTTTAACAAGAGTTAAAATAACCTCTTCTTACAATATTTAAAGAGGAACCTTGGTTACCTAACTTATAACGATAAAATTTATCTCACCTACTGTGATTTCACTACAAACCTTTCCACCACCGTTAATAAATTCTCTACCGAGGTATCATATAAAAATAACAATAGAAATTCCAACCCCTAGCATGATAATGATTGTAAAGTTTCCCTAAAAGAGATAAGTGATGCTCCTAACGAAACTTCAAAGCTTGATAAAATTAATATGTATAAAGCTCTTATAAAAAAGAAGAAGTGATCTTATATTAATAAGAGGAAAGAGAATCTTCTCCACCTTTTTAAAATTGAGCCTAGAAGTGTTGGAGGAATATACTTGTTGGTAAAAGAAAATAAAATAATATGATCCCCTTGAAGAATTGGGATAATTATCTTAAGAGTCTCTATGAATCTATGGAAACCATGAAGATATTAATAAATACTTCTATAAAGGAGGATATTTTCTCTTTAGAAGACATGGAGTTTGGGATTAAGAAACTCACCAATGGGAAAGCCAGGGATATTGAAGGCCTAGAAGCCAAAATTTTACAATTGGGAAGGTCTATCCTCATTCCTCATATTCACAAACTCCTCAAAATGATTGTAAACAACGACTTCCCTAATCCTTGGACATAATAATGATTGTGCCTATCTTTAAAAGCAAGGATAAAAAATTCCCTCTAACTATCAAACCATTATGTTATCCACATCTTAGCCAAACTTTGTTGGCCTGTTTTGGAAAAAAGGATTAGCATATGGATTGAAAACCATCGCAAAATGGCTCAAGGGAAAGTTAGTTTTAGAAGACATCACTCAACTATTGACCATCTTATCACTATTAGGATCATTGTCGATGAATGTCGCAATATCAAGTCTGATCTATTATATTTTTTTGTTGAATTTAGGAAATATTTTGAAAATGTGGCTTGAGATAAGCTATGGCAAAGACTCATAGATATAATGGTCCTGCTTTCGTTGCGACAACGACCCTCCAAATTTTTTTCCTATGTTAGTTTTGGAGCCTACAATAACTGTCATTTCAAGCCCCCTTGAGTCTACATGTTTTTTTTATTTTTCATCTATGTGTTTTCTCCTAGCCTCACATCCTCCCAAGTCAATGTTGCCTAAGCTTCATCACTTAACTATCAGAAATCACTTGAGATAATTAGTCCATTGGTAGGTGATCTCATCATCTTTCTAGACTTAGAAACTTGCCTTATCACCATGCACACATTGGAAAAACACACAAAAGCATGAAAAATAAAACAAAAGAAAGAAAATATCTCACAAAAGCAAAAGCACACTTTAAGTTGACAAAGATATGCACTTGAATTGAGCGCACTCCTTCGAGCTGAAGGAGGGCGCCCTACTTGAGCACATGATCAGGAGATCAAGTCTCTTGTAGAAAAATGCTCAAAAATGAAGTTGCTCAGAATTGGTCCAAACTAGATCGACTGGAAATAGCTCGTAAAAATGATCTTGTAGATGCGAACGGCACTGAAAACCGACGTCGTATGAGAAAGTTATTCAGCTTTGAAGTTTGCCAATTTTAATTAAAAAATGGCCAATTTGAATTTATAAAAAAAAAATTATTAAAAAAAGAATATTCCACAGAATATTATGCGAATATTCTATCGAATATTCCACAGAATATTCTATGGAATATTTCGTAGGCAGCCAATGAAAAGGCACCACGTGGCCAGCCCGGAGGCTGCCACGTGGCCCCAAGGTGGAATGAAAAGTGTGTTTCAAAATTTTTGTTGCACACGGCAGGATTTGAACCCGGGTGGGTGCGGTAACAATGGAACGGCCCGACCGTTGGACCACTGCATTAGTTCTTGTTAAACTATGCAATGAAAATATATTTAAACGTTGAATTAAAATCTTAAATATAACAGCAAAAATGCACAGCATAACAGTAAGCATTTGTTTAAGCAGTTCACCCCTCTCTTGGGCTACCTCTGCTGGGTCCAAAAGCCTCTAAATAGGCTTTTCCCTCTTTCATTAATGCTCAAATTAAGAATTACACTGTGTAGAAAGCCTCAAAAGGAAAAATTAGCTGCAAATTCAGAAACAGAGAACTGAAATCAGTATAAATCGACTATTCATTCACCTCCAATGCAGAATACTTGAACTTGCTTATTCACACATAAAATTTTGATTAATGAATACTTTACACATAAACAAATACTTTCATTGATCAGATCTATTTAGTGTTTACATTATATTTCTCTAGGTAGAGCTAGTATGTGGGCCAGAAGCTTTTGGTTTCATCCTTTCTAGTAAAGGTGAAATAACCAGTAAAAGCCCCTACTGTCAATCTCTGTATAAGAAATACTTTGTTCACACAATTTCAGATCAGCACACCCCTTCATGTTGAGAAATTTCACCTTACCTGGGCACACTCCTTCGTGTCGAAGACATGCTCCCTGTCCAATAGCATGCATGATCCAACTTGTTACATGAGGGTGCACTCCTAGAAAATAGGAGCCTTCATAACTCCTCTTAACTAACCCTTTCATGTGACAACAAGTAGAACTCATGCATGGAATAGTTTTGAATTTTAATTTCTTTAAATAAAATTAGTTAGTCATTCTTTGCATAATCATCTCATATGATTTAAGCAGACAATTGGGGAATCAAGAAGCTCTTCATCAACCAATGAAAAAAGTAAGTTTGCATGTCAAATAATCCCATTGTATTTCATAATTTCACCGTCAAATATTGCTTTTCATTCTTTTGATCCCTTATTTTTCAGTTTGTTTTCTAACATTTATGTTGAATATTCATGTTGCAAGTGTTAATTTACTATCACATGCAAGAAACTATTCACATTATTAAAACCTTCTATCTCCCACCATGCATGCAAAAACAACTATAAAGCCTTGTATATCCTTCTCTTCCTCCTCTTATCATCGAATCTGGTTGTTTGAACTTATTTGTGAGATTCTAATAGTCAAAGCGCACTCCTTAAGCTCGAAGCCCCATAAACCTTGAAAACTGCGGCTTGCTTGACCAAGTTTTCTTCCTTAGCACATGAGCACATCACAAAGGCATGAATCATTTCCATTTGACCCTTCATAGTGCTATATTGTGCCCTCTTTTCCTTAGAGTGCATGAGTGTATCATGAAGGAACGAAGCCTTATCATTTATCCCTTCGGCATGCTACAATGTTCCCTCCTTTTCCTTGAGTGCATGGGTACATTGTGAAGGACCAAAGCCCTCTTAACCTCACCCTTTGTCCCTTCAAGGTGTGGCAATGTACTCTCATTGTCTCCTTAAGTGCATGGGCACATAGGGAAGACCTGAAGGCCCTTTTTCCCATCCCTTCAACCCTTCAAGATGTAAAATTTCACTCTTCTTGATTTTTATTCCTTTCTTAAGCACATGAGCACACTACGAATCCCTAAATGGCCATGCATGTACCCTTCATGATTTGAAAGTGAAACCTCCTAGTTTTCATGTATAATTTCTCTTGCGCGCAATTTATTTTAGGTTTTCATTCACAAATTTTCATGATTTATCATCTATAATGTCTCTTTGAACTAATTTACAAGTATTGCTACATAGTTTTGCTATTTTGAGCTAATACTATCAATATGAGTGTGTTGCCCCAACAAAGTGATTGTGCTACAATTGTTACCACTTTTTCGTCATTTGTTGGATACATGTCACCTCGCAAAGTGACCTCCAAAGAAATTTTAAAAGAAAAATATGATGATCGTGTGGAAGTCACAAGGCCCAATGTTCCCATATATGCATATGCTCAGTGCTTCATTGATAAAGACACACATGTCACTTGGAGCAAAATATACAACACATTCATGGAGGAGAGGTTTCCTGGGGACTTAGAATATTTTCATGCATATATCAATATTAAGAAGTCTAGGATGCACAAAGTTGTATGAATATTATCGGTCATGAAATGTGGAGAAGTAAATGAATGGATCATTACACACATGGATGAATGTCACATTGTGCTACACAATAATAATGGCAATCAAACCACCACCTATTATGGTGAAGACATGCAAACATATTATAATATTCTCAATCCCACTGAATATTCCAATTATGAATTATACACAAGATGGGCAACCCTTGACACTACTAATGTTATCAAAACATGGTGTCGCGAGCTAGCCAAGTTCCGCCATCGGCCATCTATAGTGTATCCGACGAATATTCTCAAAGATGTATTTTAGTACATGATAGCTATGTATTGTCAGTTATATGGGATTAAGAACACTAAGGTGTTACAAAAGAATTGGATATACGTGCTCAATATAGTAGCGACCTGTGGAAATTTTTTTAATTGGGTGGATATGCTATCATTTGAATTGCAACATCAGGTGGGACGAAAAAAAGAATCTTTACAAGCGAACTAGGCACTAGAATTATACATGGATTCATTTCTATTAGATGGGATCTATGCACAATACATGTTCCCAGGAATGAAGTGGAATTTTACTCCTGAGGAGAAGTCCCTTGTTTACTTCCACTGTAGAGTGTTATCCGACTTGAGCTTCATATGCGTATACGAAAAATTAGATGAACACTTCTTTGCACTAATATTTCACATGATTTTTGAGATCGATCCTCCTTACATGACTGATCAAGTGAAGGACTCACTTCAAGACATCATGGACTGGTTTGCAACTCTAGAGGGTACATACATCAGGTGCTTCATTTGTAATATATCCCCTCGTATTATACCGCTATATGTGACTAACAAAGTGGTCATGCAAGAAGGTCAAAATCAGTTGGATAAGGGATTATCAGGAATTCCTCATAGGAGGAAGAAAGCCCCTTGGAATATATTTCCATTGAGGATCAGATTGTATGAATTAAAGAGTAACAAGGCTACAAAAACAACGATACATGATCTGGATCACCTAATATTTGCCGCTAAATATTTCCATGGATATGATCTCAGGCGAATTTTCAGGCAACATTGTTAAAGGATCGGTCACAATATGGGGTACTCATCTATGTATATAGTAGAAGATGAGAAGATAAATAAATGGCACAATTCCAACATGAAGACACATCCACTATTGGAGTCTAGTTCACCCAACAATCCACCAACTCAATATTTGCAAGAGCAGGAGGAGGAGATAACACCTCAAGTAAGGAAATTATCTCCCAAGAAAATTATCAAATATCCCTTGAATAGGCGAGAGAAGAAAGAAATAAAAATTTGATCCATTAAGCTCGAGAGCTAGACAATGATATCATCAGAGAGGAGAAAAAAAAGAGGGAGAGAGGAAGAGCCAACATGATGAGTTGCTTGAAGAGAAACAAGAAGAAGAAGAAGAAGAGAGGACGAGGATAGAAGAATATAAATAGAGGCATTCGCATGAGGAGGAAGAAAAATAGAGATTGGAAGAATAAAAATTGACTCAGGATATGGAAGAGGAGCAATTTGAAGAAGAAGATACCATACATCTAATGTAGGAAGAACCATGTACTCCAAGGGAGCATCCCATCACAAGTGGTCATCTTCCCTTTGGAGAAATGGTAATTACATCCCCACCAATAGACAGAGTCATGGATGTATGCAGCACAAATTTTGCTCAACTAAATAAGAGGATCGTACAAAAAAGGCATAGGTACTTCCCACGGGATCCTAAGAATCTAGTCTCAATGTCTACAGAGAGGGTGATCACTACAAAAACTAGAAGAAATCTAAGGGCGGAAATGGAAATAAATGTTGCATTCGCTACAACGACACAGGACAACTCAGAGTACTTGTTGAATGAGAATGATAGGATGAGAAGAGAACTTGTTGCGATGAAGAAACAAGTAGAACATATTGAAGTGGAGAAACAACTGTCATCAAAGAACTTCAATGCTGCAGAATCACAGTTAGCCATGCAATAAGAGTTGAGGACAATGGAGAATACTATGACACAAATTTAAGACAATATGATACGTATACAACAGGTCATGGCTCCTCTTATTGGCATTCAGAAGAACACACAGGAAGTGCTGAAACTTATGAAGATAGAAAACAAAGCAATTGACCAAATGTAGGATTGGACTACCAAATATCTAGATGCTTTGCCACATCTGGAAAAAAGGGATAAAATCTTCACAAAAATAGACATAGTTCATCTAAGACTCGACCTACAAAATTAATCGCATCTAGGAGCACATACAGTTAACACTATGGATTCCTACAATCAAATACATAATTCGTTTGAGTCTCTAACACAGAAGCATAGTGTTGGGAAAAATACTGAGACGGGGGGGGGGGTGAATCAGTATTTAGGGCATACTCAAAACTTTTTACTTTTTCTTACTTCAAAACACATACGCGACTTTCATGTAGCCAACTCGCATATACACGCGGATATACTTAATAAAACATGCGTATGTCCAGCAATCTTATTATGCAGATAATTCTTCACTTATATCATTCCATCATTCATTCATTAGATGTTCAATAAACAGTAAGCATGAGCAGTAATAACATAATAAACCATCACACATAAGCAACACGCATGAACACCAGGATTTTAGGTGGAAACCCAAGTCGGGAGAAAACCACCGCTGCCGTTGTCTCAGCCTTCAATATTTTATTATAGAGAAAACATCTTACAACCATGTACTGGCGCAGACTCATACCATCATGCAGGCACCCACCTGCAGAAGGCTACAACCTTCTCTCGTTTACCAGCCTCTCCTGGAAGGGAGCTACAACCCCCTCACTGAAGGCTTCGACCTTCAGCACCTCTGCGGACCACGTTTCATCAATTTTCATACTGGATCCAACAGCTTCCATACAACATATCTTGTAGGCCAATTTTCATCATATTTTTAGACTAGACCCACTCCACACATTTAAGCACAACATTCATCAAACTGAAACTTATAACCCCATCAATTCATTCATTGAATCATCAACCAATCAACCAACAACTTGATCTTAAATTAACATAATCAGCAGCATATTCATCATTCAAACAACCCAGTTTTGTATGAATACATCATTGACAGATAGCAGTAAATCAGCAGAACAGATCAGATATTTCATACCACATACTTCAGTAAAACCCTAGATTCCATACGCACTTTTACTTCACTGAACCTGCGTATGTACGCGCTTTCATATAGACCAACCCGCGTATCCTTCAGTGCATTCTTCAGAAAATCCTTTCTGCCCATACGCGCTTTTCTTTAAGCAGACCCGCGTATACACGCGCTTTTGCTGAAGCGAACCTGCGTATACATCTGTAACTTTTCAGGACTGTGCAGCTCTTCAGATCAGATAAACAACTCAGATTTCATCCCTTACTTCAGATATTATTTCGCCTCATCTCATATCTAAACAATCCATAATTAGATCTAGAAAATACATATACATTTCAGATCTAGAGATCCCTCTTCATCATTTTCTTCATAGGTGCATCATAGATTCAGATCTATCAATCAAGAACAGAGTTCATCCATGCAGATATTCCTTAGAGAGATTTATTCATTCACAACCCTTACTCATGCACCCCCTTGCACTATGGTTTTCTTCTCCTTAAATAGATTTGGCCTTTATCAATACCATGAGCCAAAACCACACAACTTCCGATGGTATTCCTGGACGGGATCAAATAGATAATCCAACGCTCAATACAATGGGTCAATACCATGGTAATGCCCCTAGGTATCATAGTTTTTAGAGTGCAAAAGGCATACGCGACTTTGAGCGTGCGTATTCGCGTGTATACGCAACTTTGCCTCATAAAAACTGCGTATATGCTAACCCTGAATGTATATGCAGGTTCCCTTCACAAAAGTAGAGTATATATGCGGGTTGCCTTCACAAAAGTAGCGTATACATTGTGACATATTATATTTATCATTTTTCTGGCACTTACTGGAAATGTTTTCTCTGTCACATCTGAACTGATCTGTAGATACATCATTCTTACATCTTTAGCACATAGGTTGCTTATCATAGGCAACTCATCAAGTAGGTTTCCATCAAGGACAACTTCATTAAGCAGATTCCATCAAAGTCAACACACTATATCACTTGCCAACAATCTCCTCTTTAACTCATCAAGAAGGTTGTCATCAACTTTATCAAGTAGGTTTCCATCAAGGACAACACTCTACATCATATTGCCATCATCAACTTTATTTCATCAAGTAGTTTACCATCAACTTCATCAAGTAGGTTGCCATCAAGGACAACATATGCCAACACATAGGATTCCCACCATTAGATCTCTTGAAGCAATCAGAGGCAGGGAGGTCATCTTCTAGGAGATCAGGGAATATATTGAAAAAATCAAGTAGAAAATAGAACGGGAAGGCTTGAAGGTAACCAAATACATTATTCAATAATATTCCTTTTCACAAGTCAAAGCACACTTGAAAATTTCATGGTTGTGGAATAATGTACATTCAAGCTCCAAGAGCATACTGACAGAGGTTTTGGAGGTGAAGCGTTATAAGGGGACTTGCCAATTCGTGTCAAACCATCGCAAATGAGTTCAGAGTATGGAACACCTACATTATGAGTGAACTCCATGAAGAAGAAAATGATTTATCTACTTGATGAGTTTTGTCCGATAGTAATTTTTGTCTTATTAGGCCTCTGTCTAATTTGTAAATTGTCTTATGTATTAAATGTTATGAAATGAATTCAAAGGGACACATGTGGAATGTGAAAAGCCACAAAATGAAATGTAAAGAATCATGTAGTGAATATGAATAGTCGTAGGAGTTGAAAAGTCACGAGGAAGCTCAAATTTCATTGTATTTGTTATAAATATCTCCTCATAACTTAGGAAAGGGGGTTTTGGGTGGTGGATTTTGGAAGGATTTAGATTCTAGAGGTCTTGCCTTGGCTTCTCTTGTAAGACATAAAAAATATATCATTATTTGGAGAAGTGAGTTGTGGCTTTGTGTTCCACTATTACATAGAGTGTTTCATCCATGTAATAGTCTACTTGGGATCTTACATGATTAATCAAAAATTCGATGAGGTGACATTCCTTCATACATGTATTGTAGATGTAGTTAGACTATTCTAATTATGTTTATGGTATATGTTTATTTATTCACATACTAAGTTAATGAACTATTTTTTTGCTTAGTTATTGCTATTATGTTTTAAAGGTTTTTGTTTACTATGTTGACTAATTTGCATGTACTGAACCAGATTTTCTCTTTATTTCTGGGTCCCCCTTTAGGATCATACTATTACTTTTCTAACTGGGGGCTTGTTTCTCTCACCAACCGTGTAAGTTTCCCTCGTATACCTTATAATAGATGTATCACAAGGATTAGATTGTTGCTGCCCCAAAGTAGTGTGTGTTATATTGTTTTGGTTGGTATCCAAGGCATATCTTTAAATCATTCCAACTACGGCTGAACTGTATAAATGGATGGGACTCCTACACCAAATGGTGTAAGTTCTAATTGGGACTTAAAATCGTGGAGATCCCCTTTCAATGTTGGAAACATCTAGCACCATTAATAGGTCCCTCTTGAGTTGAGGGTGGTTGTGATTCATATTTATTAGAATTTTTTTGCCAAGCTTAAGATCACTGGAGGACGATCTAAAGACATTAAATGAAATATCAACATAAAACAAGGGTGTCCCTTATCCCCTGCACTTTTCGGCATTTACATTGATAAGCTTGAAGCTTATTTGAAAGATACGGGATGATCTAGAACCATGCTCGCCGGTATGGTCATTACTCTTCTCCTTTATGGTGACCTGTTCTTTTGGCAAGAAGCCATGAGGATCTCGACAAAAAAATTAATATCCTTCATGATTACTTCTCTAAGATGGGTATGGTTGTTAATACCGATAAGAATAAAATCATGATAATTAAGTCCAAAAATATTAACCAAAATAATTTCACCTATGATAACAATTTCCTGGAGAAATCTTCTTCATACAAATACTTAGGTATTGACATTAATCATCAATTCAATTGGAATTATAACATTGAGAAAATAACCATTGGTGGCTAGAAAGTTTATTATGAGCTTGAAAAAAACTGTAAGAAGATTGATCTTTGGGTTTGGAGTAAAAAAATGTTCCTCTTTGAGACTCTTGTCACCCCTGTGATTTTATACAGATGTGAAGTTTGGGGCTTCAGTATATCTACAGAATTGTGGAGGAAGATCAAGATGATCCAAAATAAATTTATAAGATACAACCTCAATATTAAAGGTAATAATCCCTATCCTATCCTCTTAAATGAAACCAACCTTCCCCCCATTGAAATCATAAATATGTTTTTCTATCTGATGTATAATAAGAGGCTTTACAACATGGAAACCAAGAGGTTCCCCAAAATTTCTTCTATATTGAGCCAAAAAACCCACCTCTGGCTCAAGCAGGGTTAGCAAAAGGATGCCCAAGCATGGCTCAACTATTGGGGGGTAAAGGAGGAGATCATATTATATAATAGAGATGATATTAAAAAAAATATCACTTCCAAATTTAAGGACAAATTGTGGGATGATAAGGATCTTGAGGGGAAAATTAAGCTAAGGTATTAGAAGGAGGTGATCAACCCCACTATTGATAACCAAAATTATCTCTTTGTCTTGACTAGTTCTAAGAAGAAAATGAACACCCTAGGAAGAAAGAATCTGTCAGCCGTGTGACACTAAGATAATTGAAGATGAAAATCACTTTCTCTTGGATTATCCAGCCCTCACTCACATTCGTTCCCATTTCCAAAACATATTCCAGACTTCCAACCTTCTTGACTTGTTCATCGAGGATAACTATAGTGATCTCGAAATGCCCCTCTCCCTTCTATTTGATTATATAAATACTATTTTAAAATGTCTCAACTAATTTATTTTATTAAGGTACAATAAGTGTCATCAGTTTCAGTGGATGTTAATAATCATCATCATCATTATCATAAGGATGATAAGTTCTATCAACTTTTGACATTTTAGGAATTATATAATGCCTTATTTCACCATGGAACTTGTGAGAGATTATTATTATTTTAGCAATGATAAATTTCTTATTTACACTAGTTTATACAAACAAATACCTTCAATCTTTTAGATAAGGGTTGACAATCTTTTTATTGTATCTTAATTTTATGTTACCGTCAATTTATTTATTGCACCAAATTTCACCTTAAATTTAGATGTAATTTAATAATTTAAATATTATCATTAATATATAGAATAATCACTTCCTTAATTCCTTAGTGATTTAGCTATGACATGATATCTTTATGTTGGTCGCATTTGAGGTACAACTTGTTTTGACTATAACTTAATTAAGAAATATTAATAGGCCTTTTGTTTGCATGGTATTTATCATGCTTTTTAACATTAAGTACTTATCCATAACCATGTTCTCGATAGGGGAAATACTCTCGTCTACATATGGATAGGATAATGTGTATTTATTTTAATTTTAATATTATAGGTTATAATATGATTTTGGATATGTTCTATATTTCTCCACAATTTTGTAGAGATAGTGAAACTTCACCACCATATAAAATAATAAGAGTGACCAAAGTCTCAAAGAGGAGTTTATTCTTATCCTAATGCCAAAGGTCCATCGGTTTACTATTTTTTTGAAGGTTTCCATAGGATTTCTAACCTCCATTTATCCTTTTATCAATGCTATAGTTTTGGTTTAGCTTGTGACCATAATATGTTTTTTGATATAATTTCTATGTAGTCACTTCTTTAAAACTATTGTTACCAAAAAAGAAATTAACATAAATGATATTTTTGTATTTGATTATCATAACCTTTTTTCTTTGTCAATGTTAACAATCATATCCATAATATAGTAGAATGATGATTATTCCATCTAGATTTAGGATGACACAATATACTTCTTATAAACAACCCTCTAACATGCCAATCTGCATGCCAAAAATGGTAGGTAATAAAGGAAAACCTTGATTAATGCATATATCACAATTAATTATTTTGACCAACCATAATATTTGTAAACTTTATAATTTCATTCTCGTATAACCTTATCGTAGCAACTCCCAACTTGAAATGAACATTTATCCTTTCTAATGTATTTAAATAGTTAGTTTTGGGCATTTTATTAAAAAAAATCTAAAGGAAGAAAAAACAACATATGAGAATGGTTTTATTATTATGGAACATCTTTGAAATTATCCCAAGTGTAAAAATGTGGTCTATAGTTGAATGATAACTCCTATATTTGGCCTAAGCCTTTCTTCTTGAGTCTCTAGCCATACATCAATTTAATTTTCTTGAATAAACCCATATAACTTCATTAAAAGAAGGGTAAACATAATGATCCTATAATTTTAGATATTTTCGTAATCCACATATTTTTAAAATGGGAAAAATGATTCTTTGACCCCATGATTTCGGAAAACCCTACACAATTGCTATAATGAAGAGATTGTGAATGTGATGGATGCAGACAAGTTTCTTAATTTTTATCATTTTTAATAATTATATACTTCTATCATACTGATGATTGACCAATATATTTTCCTTCTCACGGGATGCATTAATAGGGAATTTTTTAATGGAAGTAAAGAGGATTTTTGTAAAATTATAATCAAAATATTCAATATTGTCGATATTTTATTTTGTGTACGTGGTTCACTATACCAGAGATAGATACTAGCTACATCCACATAATACCCACTCATGTATAGGTGAGTTGGTTATATTTCATGTATAAATTACTCCTACGGAGCGAGCATGTCAATCTTAGTGGGAATAGAACCTGGGTGGGGAGGATAATAGTGATTCATCCCTACCAACCTGATCTGAAAGGATTGTATTAGTTTTGATGTGCTAAGTTTCTTTTCAGTTATAAAACATGTGCATACTTGTCTCCATAGTTTTCTTAACGATTGAGGATTTTAACCATGAAATATAGATGATTTTAGTGAATTAGAAGCATGAAATAAGAGAAAATAAAACTCAACAGTAGTGTAAAATAGAGAAATAAAACACCACATAACATTTACACAGCAAGCCCCAAGGGTTAGCTCAATTGGTTGAGTCCCCGCTTGGAAGTACTCTCAGATTGAGAGGTCACAGGATCAAATCTCCTAGACGTCCGCGGGGTTAGGCCTCAGTGTTAGGCCAACAGTAGATCCCTTCGAAAGGATTTACTGCGATATATTAAGACCGTGGATGTAGCTAGTACATGTGTGCGGGCACATAGGAATGTGAACCACTATGAAAAAAAAAAAACATTTACACAGCAGAAATGATGAAGTAGTTCACCCCTCTTGGGCTACATCTGATGGTCTAGCTCCCAATGACAGGTCCATCTTTCATTATGCTCAAATTTTTGCAAATACATGTAGTTGCAGGCGTCTAATGGTTGTTTTCTCTGCACCAATGGCTCCAGAATGCTCCAATTAGTCTAGAATGACTCTTCATTCACTCAAAATGGGCGAAAATTGAGCCTCCAACTCATTTTCCCAGTAACACCTAGAAAATCTCCACTAATTATGGAGAACTCCACATAACTGGAGTTAGTTTAGCCAAATCCGCCCAAAAATAGGGTGTGCTCTAAAATTCCACTAGTCTTAAATGTAATAATAAATTTTATGGGTAGGGGGTGGCCACATGACAACCCCTAAAACCCGCGGTTACCGTTTGGTGGAGCGGAACTCCGCTTAAACCATGGGTAATAACAATGAAACCAAAGTTTAAAATGTCATTAATCGAAACTATCGGCGAAATAATTGTGGCAATGTGACAAGGTTGTGGAGTGTTTTAAATGCTGTGGAGATTACAAGAGTTTTAAACGTCGTTTTACCTGTTTTGTGGTTACGTTAAACGTTGTCGCGTGACCATATACCATGGACCGCCGGCGGGTTGGGACCGTCAGTGGTCCCATCCCCCAAACCACTTTGTATTAAACTTCAAATATATCCGGTGTACCATATAGGTTAAGTCTCAATGTGCAGCGCAGGCGGTGTGGCGAGTGGTTTATCCATGGGAGGTCGTGAGGTCGAGCCTTGCGGAGCTCCATAAAATTTTAATACACCATTCAGGGGACATGTGGCAGCCTCAAGGCTGGCCACCTGTCACCCTCCGATTGGCTCTCAAACCATAACGTACAACCTACCAACAAATCACAATGCGCCAATTTTCATCCTAGGATTGGTTTCTAGGAAAGAAATATTCCTCAGAATATTCCTTTTGCTGACTGTGCGCCCTCCATGCTGACTAGGCATCCCAGTCAAACCTGTTGCAAAATTTAGCTGTTTGAGAATTCAATCAGAATGCGATATCTCCCTCATACGACATTGATTTTTCGAACCATTCACGGTGCCAGAATGAAGAAGACAAGATCTTCACAACCATCCTGGTTTCAGCCCAATCCTGTAAATTTCAATTTTGAGAAAAATTTATGAACTCCTGATCACTCCTCCCCATTGGGAACCTTTTGGACCCCAAAATACTTGATTACCTGTTCAGTAGATGAGGGTACAACTCCCTCACCCTTCCAACCTCCATCCAATTTGTTTTTCTTGGTTTAGTGCCTTTGAGCCCAAATCGAAGGTAGTCAACACTTCCCCTCTTAGATGCTCTTGTCCTCCTGTCAAGAATTGTATCCTCCTTGAGCTCATCCAGAAATTATGGCGAGAAATATTCAATAGAAGGCAGCTGGACATCACTTTCTTGATCATCGATCAAAGGTGTCTCATAAAAATGTAAGTTTTCAACATTAACAACTAAATACATTTGCATATATGAAGGAAAGTCAAGTTGAAATGCATTGTTACCTACTTGCTTTATGATTTTGTATGGACCATAGCGAATGGGTTTGAGCTTTTTACCTTCTCCTTGCATCCTTTATTTGCTAATGTGCAACCATACCTCATCTCCTTCTTGAAACTTGTGATCAACTCTATGTTTGTCATGCCTCTCCTTGTATTTTCTTTGCCTTTTCTCAAGTTGTTCTTGACTTGTTGATGTATAATCTGAATTTGCTCAATTAAATTTTGAGCCTTTTCAATATCACTATGGCCATCTATTGCAACATCCTTCTCAAAGATGAAGTCTAATGGAGATTTTGGCAAATACCCAAAGCATACTTCAAAAGGTGATGTCTAAGTTGAAGAGTGCTTTGCCTGGTTGTAAGTGTGCTAAATGTAATTCAATTTCTCATCCCACAACTTAGGATGTTTGTTGCAATATCCTCTCAATAGATGCACAATGTTTCTGTTCACCACCTCTTTCTGTCCATTAGTTTGCGGATGAAAACCTGTAATATTTCCAAATGGGAAAGCAGCAACATATGAACACAAACCTGGAAATATCAGTGAAAATAAACACATAAAAAATGCATACCAATATGGAGCCATAAAATTATGTATAAGAGCAGAAAATCAATATAAAATAGTGAGGCGGAAGTCATATGATATGAAGAAACAAGCCTCTCATGAAAAATCACTCCAAAAAGTGAGATGCTGCTACAATGCAAAATGTCGAGGAGTTGCTACAATGCAATAATAACATGCATAACTACAGCTGGAGATAATACAATGATGTAAATATAATGATATATGCCTCAATAGGTGTTATACAAATAGATCTAGGCCCTATATCACCTTTCTAAGATAACTGAAGAGGGTTTCTCGAAAATGCACACAATGTGCCAATGTAATTTGTAGTGCTAGGGCTGAAGGTATGCTGCAACAATAGAAATGAGAAGATATGGTTGGAGCTGATGTAGAATCCTACATCTCTCCTCCAACAGATCCTTCGGATGAAAGGATGCCTCCTCCTTTGAAGAAATCACCTCCCAAAACATAAACAACAACCACCCCTGCAGCTCCTCCCTAAAATAACAAAGATCTGGACTGAAACTGCGCTATAGGGGATAAATACTCCTTGGCTTGATGCCAAATGTTGGCTCGAGGGGTCCTGACCCAAGTTCAGAGGTTAAGGTTTTCCAACAAACCCCTATACTACTAGCCCTTTCGGTAGTGACTTGCTTGCGCGGGCCAAAGTCTCACCCGAAGCAGTATGGGAGGGTGTTGGAACCAGGTTTCCACACCTTGAGAGAGAGCCGACAAGTCAAGTGGGTCTGTGTTCCCAGCCTATCGAGTTCATATTTAACAGATCTATTCGCAGGCTATAAAGAAGAGTTATGATTAAGCATAGATCAAGTAGTTATCTTCACATCCACGTGCGTAATACCGATCTATAAGTACAACAAACTATAATCGCAGTAATTAACTGATTACATATTCATATAACAAAAACAGAGATACTTTCGCAGTTATCACATAGATATTCTTGCAACTCAATCATTCACATTAACCATAACAAAATAGATCCAGGTAACATCAGATATCCAACAGTACTTCTCATATATATTAATACCAAAAATCCTCTTATACTCCCAAAATACCGCCTACGCACATAGCCAGCAAGGTCCGCACATAACAGGACTGAGGATCTTCGCGCACACAGCCATCAGGAGTCCTTATCCAAACAACCCAACTACATATCTAACAATTTGTTCTTCGCATCAATCTCTATTATTTTTCTGCCTAAGACTAAAAAAGGTTCATCAATTTATACCAATTTTAGCCTACACATCCAATGGTCTGCAAACCATGGTTTGCAGACTCTTAGTCTATCCTTGACCCATTTACAATGTGTTAGGGGCTTTGACCCACCCAAAAACCCCTGCATTAGACTAAATAATACAAAAACATACAAAAATAGACAAAATCCGCAACTTTTAGGAGACCTTACTCCAGCAGTCCCCCAACACAATCTTGTGCTTCGTCTCGAGTCACTGTGCTGATGAGGTCTTGACCTACTCTTGCAACAATCTGATCGCTTCGGCCAATGGGGGCAGCACACCTTCACTCCAAGTAGAAGCATGTTGCGCAATGTCGACCTCGACCAACTTCTACGAAATCGGGCCTTCTGTCGCGGCAGTGACACTCTCCAGAGTCTGGTTTAGTTGCTTAACAACAACATCAGCATCCTGCGAAATTTTGAGGGTTTTTGCAGCCCAAGGCTTCAGGTGGTCACTAAGGACCTTATTTTTATGCCATAATTCATCAATATCAACTTGGAGGGCGTGATTGGTTCACAGTCGTGTCAAGCACTGAGCAGGAACCAAAGTGGGCAGGGTGGCCTCTAATGTCTCAAACTCTTCTTCTTTCTGTCGTAGGTCATGGTTTATTCCTAGTAGGATTGAATCGTGCTAGACCTTGGTCCATAGTTTCATGGTTGTTTCCAATAATTGGGCACCCTGTGCGATATGCCATGTAATGACATTCATAGCTGTGGTAACCAGCGCAGTTCACTGGGCCCGTACCTCCAGAGGTGTTTCAGGCTACAACTTAGCCTACAGATCATCAATCTTCTACTCCATCCACGTCTTGACCACCTGAAATTCCGCCCTGAAGGTCTTCAATTCTACGACCAACCTTTCAACCTTAGCCTGAGGGGTGGTTGTGTCAGGGATCTATATGGTAACATCTGCGTAGAGGTGGTGAATCAAGTTTTCGAGCTTCGTTTGCTTTGCGATTGTGAGGCATAATTCAATGTTCTTTGCATCAATTGTATGTTTATACTTCAACGTTCGTGCACTTGTTGGTCCCGATGGAAGATTTCCTGAAATAAAGAGGTGTGGAGACCCCGCAAGGCCTCATGAGGTAGCCTGGCTAGATTCAGCTGGACTTCTGTACTGGCCTGGACTTGCAGACCCAGGTCGGGTAGATTGATCTCAAGGGTTGCACCAGGTAGAGAATAGAGGCGGCTTTCATCTGTAACTAGCATGGCACTGCTAGTTGCCGAGGGCGCTCATACCTGAGTCACATTGGTCTGTAGCATATCTGCCTTCATCTGTAGAGTGCAGAGCTCAGCTTGAATTGTGTCGATCGCAACTTTCTGTTGTTCCTCTAAGGCTACCCATCTGTCTTCTGTGACCAAAGTGACAACGCCAGAAATTTGTTTGAGGTCTCCCTTGGTCAGCGTAACGTTCTCATCTCGTTCCGTCTGCTGAGAGCGCTGCTTCTTTCGGGACCCTTTAATAGGCTCGCTTGTTCGCTTTGTGCCTCGGAGGGAGGCAAGTCCTCCTGCATCTAGTCCTTTTGTACCCAGGTCTAGTTGCGAATCTACCTGAGTCTCTGCCTCAGCATCCTTCTCAGTGGTATGCTTCTTCTGCGAATCCTTTTCTGCTGCTACACCCATGTCCTTCCTGGTACTCTCTCTGGTATCCTTGATGACGACAGGTGGGATAAATTTTGGTGTGTTGGTCCCTTCAGAGCTCTTCGCACTGGTTTTGAAACCTATCTTCCAGTTAGGATGCTAGAGCGCAATGACATTATCAATTTCTTCATCTACGACCATGTAAGGGAGCGAGGTCCAGGATTTATCCTTGCGTGCTCGGATCTGGACGTTGTGCATGGTGACTTGGAATGTTGCAATGCCTTTGTATCTATCATATACCGCTGGAGACAACCGTGGGTGGCCGAAATGTAGAATCCTGAGCAGGTTCAGGAGGTTGGACCTTGCCACTCTGCGTACCCAGATTACGGGGAAAATTTTGATCCCATCATCCTCCTCAACTCATTCCAGATATAACTCAGGCACCAATTCAGGGAAGGCCTCCAAATTGGACAAGTCATGATCATCAAACTTGATCTCATGGAACCTTCCAAAAGGTTCAAAAATAACAGGGACCTCGCCCGGGGTCAGTGGCATCTGCAAGTAGGTGATCAGACCGTCGAGGTTCTTTGGTGTGCGCGTTGAGGGCCTGCGCGGCCGAACGAAAGGAGGTAACCAATTGATGGGCTTCGCGGCCTGAAACTCTTCCTACGCAACCCGTGCCTGGGTCATCACTCGTGGGGATTTTACATTTCGTGGGGAAGTACGAGGCTTCCCTCCAGCTCATTTCGTGGGTTTCGGGGGCTTTCCTGAGCCGTGCACTTTTTTCTTCCCTTCTTTGTGACTGGGGTGGAGAAAATTTCTTCAGCTTCGGACTCAATATCCACTACTTCCTCAGTGCCTTGTTCCACCAAGATTACTAGTTCTGAGGGTTCAGTAGGATTCATAGCTATCATCTTGGTGCAAAAGAAAAACTCAGGATTGCTACTGTCAGAGGGAGGAGGTTGCTTAGACATGAAAGAGACACTACAGGCACATAAATTCTTACAGCACAAATATGCCAAGTACAAGTTATTCAAGCGATACAGAACCCTTTTCTGACTTATCCTTCCCTTTTTATAGCCTTGGTGAGTGCCCAAAGGTAGGGTAAAATTTACTTGGAACTTACCATCAGGAAAATGGTAAAAAATATCCAAAAATTGCCTCATTAAATGTCGACCGCCCGCTCCTTCCAACGGTAATTTTTTCTTTTTACCCGATTTGACTATTCCAATGGCTAGTTTTCGTACCCCTGGTGCGCTCAGTGCACCCTTGCACTCCCAATGCATCCCTATGTTTTGAGCATACTTCCCTTTCTTCCAGCGTGCCTGCTGTGGTCTGGGTTTACTTCTGTGCCGCCGATGCACCCCCTCAGGCTTCCAATTCGGCGACCCTAACCTGCGCTCCTTATGATGCCTTCCGTCTGCACCTTCCTTAGTGGGCATAGCCCATTTTAGACAGCTACTCCAACCATATAGTCATTTGATCCGATATGGTTTCAGCTGGCTACCGTTGACATAGCTAGGAAGCACATCACCGCGCAGGGTGGCTAAGCGAACAACTCCACCATCCGTGATTTATTTAACAGCATAGGGCCCTAACCGATGCTCGCAGAACTTCCCTGGGTGTCTCGCAAACTCGCTATCATATAGTAGCACTAAGTCATCCTCCACAAAGGACTTTAGTTGGATATGTTGGTCATGCCATGTCTTATCCCGTGCCTTCTGAACCTGCTGTTGGAAGTTAACAATAAATCGTTCTTCTTCCAAAGCTACAAGCTACGCTAAACGCTCCTCCATGATATCAGGTTCCTCCATATTCATAAAGGTTTCGATGCGCATACTAGGAACAATATATTCCATGGGCATAATGGCGTCCTTGCCATAAACCATCCTAAACAGTGTTTTTCCTGTCAACATTTTACAGGTGGTGCGATAGGCCCAAAGAATAGATGGGATGCGCACATCCCAGTCACTGCGATCGACATTACAAACCTTAGTTAGTGCGTTCTCCAATACTTTATTGAATGCTTCAACCGCTCTGTTCGCCTGAGGGTGATATGGAGTGCTCTTGGCGTGATGGATCTAGAATTCCTCTGTTAAGGCTTGTATAGTATCGTTAACAAAGTGCGTGCCCCTATCGCTCTTCAAGATTTTCGTAAACCCAAATCTGGTCAGAATCTGCTCAAATATGATGTGCGCAGTAGTATCTTTAATGCAATCCTTCACCACTTGTGCTTTGGCCCACCTAGTTACATAGTTAGTGGCAGTGATGATGTAGTGCGCACCTGTTTTCTTTCCAGGTGGGTTAATAGGACCCATGAAATCGATGGCCCATTTTTCAAAGGCTTGCAAGGCCATCTACGGTTGAAGGGGCATTTCATCTCTACGTGATGGCCTTCCTGTCCATTAGCATGTGCCGCAGGCTTTACAATAGTCGTGAGAGTCAATATGCAGGGTAGGCCACCATAGGCCAGCCCTTAAGATCTTCTACGTCGTTTCTTTCCCTACGTAGTGACCTCCTGCTAACCCATCGTAGGCTTCTGCCAAGATATCATGTTGTTCAAGCTCCAGGACGTACCTATGCAGCACTTCATCTGCACCCATCTTATACAAATTTTCTGTGATGATGGTAAAATCCGTAGCACAGGCTACCATCTCCTTCTTTTGTTGCACCAAATATTTCGCAGGTGTCATGCCAGTAGTCAGTAACTGAATGATGTCAGCAAAGTGCGCATCAACCACCTTAATAGCAAATAGCTACGCATCAGGCAGCCCTTCCTCCAGGCTGGTCAATTTCTCACTAGTCTTGATTCGAGACAAGTGATCGGGCCCGGCATTCAACTTCCCTAGCTTGACAATAATCTCAAAGTCATACTCCTGGAAGAGAAAAATCCATCGGCAGATCCCCCCCCCCCAACATAGGCTTATTCACCAGGTACTTCAAAGCCGAATGATCTGTGAACATTTTTAAGTGCCCTCCTAACAGATAGTGTCAATACTTCTGTAGTGCATCGACCATGGCCAAACCTTCCCTTTCCGTGGTGGCATAATTTTTCTCCGCACCCAAGAGTTTTCGACTAGAAAATACGATTGGGTGATCAATTTCGATGCCTCCAGGTTGCGTAAGGACCGCTCTCAGGGAAATTCCTGAAGCATCAACGTGAACATGAAATACCTTCACCCAATCGGGAAAAATAAGGATAGGTGTAGATACCATATTTTCCTTGAGTAGCTCAAAGCTCTTCTGCCACTCGTCATTCCAAAATAATGAAACATCCTTCTTAAGCAGCTTTTACAGAGGTGTTGTGATCAATGTGTATCCCTGAATGAATTTTCTGTAGTAGCTTGTATGTCCAAGGATTGAACACAATTGTTTCTCAGTCCTAGGTACTGCCAGATTGATGATAACTGCAACTTTCGCAAGGTCCACCATAAACCCTTGTCGGCAAACTATATGTCTGAGCAAGATTCCTAAGGGTAGACAGAAGATACATTTCTTGATATTCAGGAAAATCTAGTGTTTTTGGCAGGCATCCAACATCATGCGTAGGTTCGAAACATGTGTCTTTACTAAGTCGAAGACAGTCCAATCATTGAAATACACCTCTAGAAATTTTTGGATGAATTCTTTGAACACTGCAACAACTACTCGTGAGAAGATAGCAGGGGCATTCTTGAGTCCAAACGGCATGACTGTATACTGGAAGGATCCCCATTCAGTGGCAAATGTCGTTTTTCTACGATCTTCTAGTGCAATCCTAATCTGGTGGTATCCTGAGAACCCATCAGTGAATGAGTACGCTTCTTGGCCGCCTACACTATCCAGGATCCCATCAAAGAATGGTGTCAAAAAGGGGTCATGTACGCAGGCATCATTTAACTTGTGTAAGTCCACACAGATTCAGATTTATCCCTTTGTTTTCTTTTCCTGGACTACCATCAGACTTACCCAATCTGATTGCTCAACTGGCTCAATAATACCTGCGGCAAGAATTTTGTCGATTTCTTCCTTAACCTTCTGCTTAGACTTAGGGTTCAGCCAATAAAGCCATTGCTTTATAGGGTGCACATCTGGTTTTAGCATGATGCGCATAACCCCTAGGTTCCCTGTGATCCCCTGGAGCTCTGAAAACTTGGTTGGGAATAAGTCTTGATATTCTGTGAGCAATTCAGAAACCTTGCTTTTAGTGTCATGATCCTAGTAGTCCCCAATTTTAGCCAACTTAGGCTGCTCTGTCGTTCCAGTGTTGAATTCCCATAGTTTTAGAGGCTTCGTCACATCCAGGGCTTGTAGTGGAGGTCCCGCAACTGCATGTTCTCCCTCTGATTCTGGGATAGATATATTTCATGGATCCTCATCACGCTCTTCTATAGTTATGTTGCGAAAATTTACAATATCCTACATCTGCGCTTCCCACGTTGGTGCCCCCCATGTTGTGTAGGGGCTAGATTCACCAAATACAAAGGTGTCTATATCCTGTAGAGCTTTGTCAAGCGCCTCCAAGCCCCCTGCTAATCCAAATTTCCCTATGAATTCATCCTTCAGCATTTCCCAGTGGTTTTTGCACTAATGTAGCTCTGCATCCAAGTACCACGCAATGGGAATTGGCCCCAATGCATGAATAAACAAGTGAACCCATTCCTCTATAGTCCGGTCACACCACTTCTCCATCCAAACGAACAAGTGTTCACACGGATCCCCTGGGCCAAGGAACATCTTGATGTGCACCTCAACCAAAGGCTCAAATCGTAGGATCATCATGTCCCAACATTCCTCCCAGTCTTGGAATGCCCCCTTATGCGTGTCCCACCACCTTGCAGGTGTTGCACACATGGCTAGATTAACGGCCCATAACCTTCTTTCTCTTGGAACCTCAGCTTCAAATATTCGCAAAAACTATTTTATACTATTGGAACCATCAAAATAGGGTAGTTCTCTTACCTCTGAGATATGCAGCGGAAGTCCCTTGTGATTCGCAGGCAGCGCAGCGTAGAGACATCATGTAGCTAGTTTTGCCAATTTTCTATCTCTTCGTCAGAGTCAGAGAAGCATTCACTATCCTTTTCCTAGAAAATCACACCATCAGATGTAGGATTAATCCAGTCTTCATCCTGCGTGTTCAAATTATAGATGTGATACACCTCTTCTTCCTCACGCACTAGCTCTGTATACCTTTCTCCTTCTTCAGGGTCTAGTGGTACTATCGCCCGTGTTCCTTCAATTTCAAACACCATGCTTCTTTTCTTCAAATTGATAATGCTGCCCATATCTATGGCCCAGTCCAATCCTAGGAGTGCAGGATAGGGGTCCACATGTTCTACAATCTGAATGACTTCAAAGTCAGCCCAGACCTTGATCCCTTCGATATCTACCACGACCTTAGAAATCCTTCCCAGCGGTATGATATTTTGTTGATTGGCCATGCACAACTGGATAGTGGACCATTCCAACTTAGGTTCTCCCATTTTCTTCCAGGTATGTTTGGGTAGTACACTCGCATCTGATCCTAGGTCTAGAATAACCTGATCCATTTCGTAATCACCAATCTACACGGTTAGCCACATCTCTTGACTAGTGTGTCTCTTATGCTTATATAATTTGTGCACATCCTTAACTTCCATGACTGGGGTTGTTCTTTCTGCGCAGCTGTCGATTAGGGCTTGGAGGCTTTCTACGGCCCGTTGATTGCACAACAACTTCATGCATGCCTGAAAGAATAGTTTGACCTCGTCTTCAGCTCTAATGTTTGTGGGGTCCTGAGAAGCAGATGCCTTAGCCTGAGCAAAGTCTTGCCAAGTTGCAACAAAGGTTTCCTTCTCCTTTTGTAATTCCAAACCTTCTTTTTTAGTGGTTGCTTTACGGATAAGAGGCTCCACCTCAGCCTTCTCTGCAGGCCCTCCAATGGCCATGTTGTTGTGTGTTATTACATTAACGCTTTGCCCCTCATCTCGAGGTTCTACCTTAATACTTTGTATATTCTGCATAGGTGTTTTCTGCTTTTCCTTCTCCTTGTCTATCAGAACTAGGCAACCCTCGATCACATGGTCTATTTGTCTGCAATATTGGCATGATTGTCGTGTTGGGTTCGTGCAGTCCCTTGCAAAGTGACCTACCTCCCCGCAGTTATAGCAAATCAGTTGGCCTCTACCCCTACCTGTGCTTCCACCTTGGCCTCCTCCCCTGCCCCTAGCTGGGGAGCCTCCTATACCTGCGGGGGATCTTGGTGATGAGGGATCCGACTGTACGCTATATAGGTTTCCTTGGTCTATCATCAGATCATAAGTTCAGAAATTCTGCTCATCATGTCCTACAGACCTGCACCATTGTTGCTTTACTTCTGGGATATATGCGGCAACGCAGGGGCAATGGTTGGTATCATGCAGCCCCGCAACATGACAATCATCACACCACAGCGCCGACCCACTTGGTCCCACAGCTTCCCTAGGACGTAGTGGGTTGGGTCCCCCAGCCTACATGTAGTCTGTTAGTAGAGGACAATTATCCTTTTTAATATCCCAAAAGGGAGAATGCAGTAATAATAAAACACAATATGAGAACTGCAGCAAAGTAAACAATAAATCAATATACACATTAGAATGCACAGAAATAGCTAAGTCATTTTATTATATTGGAGGTGCAAAAAGCAAGTACAATAGTGCTCAAAATATGAGACACCCAAGCCACAAGAGTAGCCTAAAATGACCCTGCAAAGATATCCCAAAAAGGAACTGCTGCTTTGCTAGAAGGTAAACTGTGTTGTCCCTACTGCAACTGTAGGGACTACAACTGTCTGTAAGATAGAAATTTATATCTAGGTATAATGAGAGCTCGGATGATGTTGAAATTGTAGATCTGAGCTCAATGATGGATTCCCAAGATAACCCAGAAGGGATTTCTTAGATTTGTAAGTCTAAGAAAGCCACCCTCTTAGGGCTTCACATATATGCTACTGGGAATTCAGATATGAAGCTAGATCTGATGATATGATGGCTGCGATGATGTACAATCAGATCTATGCAAGAAGGGTTGATCCCTTCACTAGATCCTTGGGCTAAAAGCTCAAGATCTAGCTCCTCAAATATCCTCCACTGAAAATAGTTGTTGAATGAACAAAAGCTTCAGAAAACTGCATTTTCAGAGAGGGAGGCTCTTTAGCCTGCAGCTAGATATGGAAAATCAGCTCCTAAGTGATGGAAACAATATATCCAATGTGAGGAGGTTATCCTTCATAGGATTTCCAGCTGAAATACTAGAAAATTCCTTCCTCCAATAGATCTACATGACTCAACTGCGCAATCCTTGAAGGGACTATTGCTGCATGGAGGTAAAACCCGATGGCCTAAATGCCGAATATAGATCTGCTGCTCCTGAAAGGCTAGATATGAAAAACAAAATGGTAGGATGAATCCTCCACTTGTTTCCTAGCTGAAATGATAGAAACAACCTCCTGAAGATGGCACCAATGTCTGATAAGGAATGAAGAACAATCCTCTTTCCAGAGCTACTCAAATAAAGAGGTGGGATTCCCGCTCGGGAACACCCTATGCTAAATAGCACTGCAAACTCTGCTAAACAACCCAAGCTTGCATAGAAATGTCCTAAGACAAATCTATATCTAAACAGATCAAGAAATGAATAATTCAAATCATGCCTTCCATTGTTCCCTCACCTTCATTATATGCATGAGCCTTCCATAGCCTAGGCCCACTCCAAATCTTCACTGTACATGTGGAAAAAGTCTCCATTTTTTACTGTGCTCTTTATCCATGTCCTCCATCATGTTCATATGGGGTGATCACCCTCTCCATCTTGCATCCATTAAATGCACCACTTCCTCCACTATATTATCATGAGTGCTTCATGATTTTCTTTGAATGCACTATGATCTCAGTTGACCTTATCAAAGATCCTCATGATTTTATATTTGAGATCCATGAGCTTATTTGACTGTCTCATCCTCCATAGTTTATCTCATAAATGAGACATGATCTCCATAAATAGAGCTGCTCCACTACTCCGTGTTCTAGATCTGGATCTAAAATATCCACATACACACATTAAAAGTGGATTTTATTCATCTTTGAGGTTTGTGGGTCCCTCCACCCTTTTATTTACATAATTTATTAAGAAAATCAAGGACTCTAATATTCCAAATATGATGTGTAAATTTGAGAATATTACAGTCCCCTTCCCCCGGCAAAATGTTGCTTGTCCTCAAGCAACTCCAAAAGTAGATGCAAATCCATCTATTCCCCTCCAAATTGCATCCACATAAGGAAGGCTTCCTCCATTTGCTGCAATGTGTTATGCATGTTTGGTTCCAAAGTTGTCTTTCAAAAACATATAGAATGACCTCTAGCTGTATGGTTAGATGTCCTCCTTCCACCATGAAGTACCAAGTGACAACCGTATGAGTTCCAAATTCATCATTAATGCATGAGATATATAAAATAAAGTGGCTCTTTCCACAAAGGAAAAGATCCATCTCACAATACATCTCTTCATCCCATGCTTTATGAATTTGGTTGAGCATTGACATGCCCCCATCCTTAGCCCTGTTGGCCTTGTTGGATCCAAGCATCATTCTAACATTATGCAAAAGAAGAAGTAAAGGAGTTATATGGGTAGTAAAAGATGTCAAACCATATTCTCCTAATAGTAACCATCGGAGTAAGGCCCTTTTCTGCCATCCTCCATCTCCTCCATGTAAGATGGAAAATCCAAACTCCCGCAAAAGCAACCAAAGCAATAAGAGATCTTGTTGCTTTCTCTCCTCCTCATGTGCATCATGGAGCAAAAACATACTAGTGGACATGTGTAATGTCACATCAACCCAATACAAATAAACATCATCAATGCACATCATGAGAGCATCATGCCAAGATTTACCCAATACAAAACACATAGACATAGGAGATGTCATGTGGTGGCTGTTGTGTAACCAGCTCCAAAAATAGAAGAAGAGAGATATGAACGCCTTAGAAATAAGCCACTTCGAGGGGGCAACCTCCAATACATTACATAAATGAACAATTCTTGGATGATACAATTTACAAAACCTCCTTTCTATATATAGGAGTCATGGGGCCATAATGTAATCCTAGTGGGCCACAATGTAATCCTAGCCGACCTAACAATAATAATTTAAGGGCACAATAATAACAAAATGGGGGTTACAAGGGGTACAATAATAACAATAAGAGGGGCTACACTAACATAATAAGGGGCTACACTATTAATATAGAGACTTAACATGCCCCTCTCCTTCAAAAAAGTGTTGTCCTCAACACTTGAGTAACTCTGGGTGCTTCTGTATAAAATTCTCATCCTCCCATGTAGAATCTTCAGTGGGTAAGTTCTTCCACTTGATGAGATACTCTGAAATTGATCGATTCCGTATTTGTCGAGTTCTTGTTTCCATGACCGCTTCTGGTTCCAATATGATTTTTCCTTCCTCATCAAGTTCTGGCAATATTGTTTGAACTGGAAGATTTTCTCCTATAACCTTCTTCAAGCATGAAACATGGAAAACTGGATGTACTCGCGAAGAAGCAGGAAGCTCCAATTTGTATGCCATAGTACCAATCTTTTGCAACACCTTGTAAGGACCATAGTACTTTGGCGATAATTTATTATCCTTCTTAGCTTGCTTAAGGGACATTTGTTTGTATGGTTGTAGCCGTAAAAATACCCAATCTCCTACATCAAAACTTCTCTCGCTGCGATGTTGATCTGCCTGTTGTTTCATTCGATTTTGTGCCAAATTTAGGTTATCCTTTAAGAGTTGGAGAACTTCTTGCTGATGCTCGATGTGATCTTCCACTGCTTGAACCTTCGAATTTTCTCTTAAAAGTGATGTGATGGATGGTGGATGATATCCATAAGTGCCATAAATGGGGTCATTTTTGCTGCAGTATGGAAGGAAGTGTTATACCACCATTCAGCAAGAGGTAACCACTTGACCCATTGTGTTTGTTTATCAGATACAAAACAACGAAGATATCCATCCAAACATTTATTTACTATCTCAGTTTGACCATCAGATTGAGGATGATAAGATGAGCTATGAGCTAATTGAGTACCCAAACAAGAAAATAACTCCGTCCAAAAATTTCCAGTAAAAATGGGATCTCTGTCGCTCTCAATAACCCTTGGGCTTCCATGTAGCTTTTGAATTCTGTCCATAAATGTAGTAGCAACTGTACTTGCTTTAAATGGATGAGATAATGCACAAAAGTGTGCATACTTGGTAAGTCTATCAACTACCACCATGATGACATTCTTTCCTTGAGACTTAGGTAAACCTGTGATAAAATCCATTGAAATCTCCTCCCAACGCTGACTTGGAATGGATAAAGGTTGTAGAAGTCCCGGGGTCTTAATTGTCTCCACTTTATTCTGCTGGCAAACCAAACATTCCGCCACAAACTTTTGAATATCAGATTTAAGGCCATCCCAGAAAAATTCTTTCTTCACCCTGTGGTAAGTTTTTAAAAATCCTGAGTGTCCTCCTAAAGGAGAAGTGTGCAATTCCAGAAGAATATTTTGTTTTAGTTGGGAATTCTTACAAAGATATAAGCGATATTTGTACCATAAGGAATCATTTTCCAACTAAATGTATTAGATGTACTAGGATCTTACTGCAACTTTTGAATGAGTGTCCATACATCTTTGTCCTTCTTCCATTCATCTCTTGCTTCATTTATCCAATCTAGTTGGATAATAGAAATGGCACAAAGCAATGCTTCCACCTCTTCATTCTTTCTTGAGAGTGCATCTGCAACAACATTAAGCTTTCCCTTTTTGTAGATTATTTCAAAGTCATAACCCAACATCTTTGTGACCCATTTTCGCTGCTCTTCTGAAGATAGTCTTTGTTCCAAAAAGTGTTTAAGACTATCATGATCAGTTTTTACCTTGAAGTGTCTTCCCATTAGGTAAGTTCGCAATTTCTTTAGTGCATGCAGTATTGCTAACATTTCCTTCTCATAAATAGGTTTCTGTAAATACTTTCCTTTGATTGGACGACTTTCAAAAGCAATGGGTCTTCCTTCTTGCATTAAAACAACACCAATTCCATTTCTTGAGGTATCACATTCCACAATAAAGGTTTTTGTGAAGTCTGGCGTAGCTAAGACTGGTGCTAGGCACATTGCCTCTTTAAGATGTTCAAAGGCCTTAGTTGCTTCAGGAGTCCATGAAAATGCATCTTTCTTCAATAATATTGTTAGAGGTGCTGCTATTCTCCCATAATTCTTAACAAACTTGCGATAATACCCTGTTAACCCAAGAAATCCTCGCAACTTCTTTATGGTTGTGGGGACTTTCCATTCCTTAATGGCTTTAATTTTGTTAGGGTCTACTTTAACACCCTCGTGAGATACGATATGACCCAAATATTCCACCTCTTGTACTCCAAAGAAACATTTGGATTTTTTTGCATATAATTGTTTCTCCTGCAATAGTTTGAGCACCCTATCAACATGTTCAACATGATCCTTCCAAGACCTGCTGTAGATTAGTATATCATCAAAAAATACTAGCACAAATTTTCTAAGGAAGGGTTTGAAAATGGAATTCATCGACCCTTGAAATGTAGAAGGTGCATTGGTAAGGCCAAAAGGCATGACCAAAAATTCATAATGACCCTCATGAGTTCGAAATGTTGTTTTTGGAATATGTTCAGTCTTCATTCTAATTTGATGATATCCTGAACGAAGATCCAACTTGGTAAAATAAATTGCTCCATGTAATTCATCCAATAATTCATCAATCACAGGAATGGGAAATTTGTCTTTAATGGTGAGCTTATTGAGCTCCCTATAATACGGACACATTCGCCATGATCCATCCTTCTTGTGTACCAATACTACAGGAGCAGAGAAAGAACTTTGACTAGGTTGAATTATACCCGCCTCTAACATTCTGCAATCATATGTTCAATTTCGCTCTTTTGGAAGTAAGGATATCTATAAGGCCTGATGTTTGGAGGAACACTTCCTGGAATCAAATGAATAGCATGATCATGATCATGAATAGGTGGGAGTCCTTTGGGAGTTCAAACACCTTGGAATGATTGTCCAAGACTTGTTGGAGATCTGCAGAAATAGATGATTTTGATGTTGGAACTTCTAGTGAGCATAATTGTGCAATTACACCTCGTTGTTGTTTCTTTAGAAGCTTTGTCATGACATTAGAGCTTATTATCCTTCATGGCTTCCCTTCAATACCCCATAATTCGACTTCCTTTCCTTCTGAAAAAAATTTCAAGAAAAGTTCTTGAAAATTAAAAGCTACCGTCCCCAAAGATTGTAACCATTGTACTCCTAGTACAACATAAGCACCTCCCATAGGAATGGAAAGCATTGGACTAGTCAATACATATTCCCCCATGGTTAGCTTGATATTATGGCATTTTCCAGAGCAATTTATAGTTCCTCAATTTGCAACCATCACTTGACATTCTGGTGCTGGGTATAGGAAACAATTTAATTCCTTGGCTACCTTATAATGAATAAAATTATGGGTGCTGCCTGAATCAATCAACACTATTACCCTTTTCTTCTTTATATGTCCTTCTATCTTGAGAGTTTGAGGAGTGGTAATTCCTGCCAGTGCATTACACGATATGGTCGGATTCATTTCTTCTTCTTCTAGGGGTGGTTCCTGGTGTATATCCTCTTCTTGTTCATTTTCTTCTTCCTCTTCACAATCTATGTAAAATAATTTCTTCTCAGTACACTTATGACCTTTAGTGTATTTGCTATCACAACTGTAGCAAAGCCCTTTTGCTCTTTTTTCTTCCAATTGTTGTGGTGTCAACCTTGTAGGTTGTGGAAATCTAGATGTAGCAACACTTCCTTCTTTATAGAATTGAGTGGTAGGCTTCCTTGTCGCCATAACTTTACATTCAACTTTTCTTGCCAACATGAATGCCTTCTCCAATGAATCAGGTTCCAGAACGCGAACTTCATGTTGGATGTTATCCTTTAAAGTGCCTATGAAGAGATCAATCCTGTGTTCCTCTGGAATATCAGTTACCCTTATATTCAATTTTTGGAAGTCCTCGATGTGCTGCCCCACTAAACCCTTTTGTTTGAGATTTATCAATTGGCTAAAGAAGGTGTTGCTCTTTGTATCCTCATAATGTGCTATCATTTCCTCCGTAAAAATTGACCAAGTGACAATTTTTTTACGGGAGAAAAGCCATCGATACCATACAAATGTATTTTGTTCTAAATGTATAGTTGCAATGCGTACCTTTTGTGTGTTTTGCACGTTATGGAGATCAAAATATTGCTCCATCTGTAGTATCCATGTTACAGGATCCTTTCCATCAAACTTCCTCATATCCATTTTTTGAATATGGTGGTTCTTCCCGCCAACATTAGAGGTTATGAAATCACGATTAACATTTATTTTGTTCTCATCATGAGGTTCTTCTACTATATTTCCACCATTAGGAATTGTTTCTTGTTTTAAGCTTGTCATCAAGCCTTCCATGTATGCTTTTAGATCATTCTTCATGTTTTCCATGTTGTCTTTCATGTTTTCATCAATCTTAGCTTCCATGTCATCAATCTTAGCTTCCATGCCCACTTCCATGCCATCCATCTTAGATTCCAAACCATTCATCTTAGCTTCCACGCCTTTCTTCAAACCATCCATATTAGTTTCCATACCTTTCTTCAAAACTTCCATTTCATTTTTTGTTGTTCTTTGCGAGAGCGAAATTTGTTGCACTTGCTCTTGTAATTTTGATATGTCATGTTGCCATTCTTCGTCTTCATGAGTCATAGTAGATCCTTCTAAAGGCTTAATGGGAGTTGAATTATTTTTAGGGGGCCATTTTAGAATCCAATACTGATATCTATTCTACAATATTCCCTTGGAATCAATTCAACTTGATTCTTCAAACAAGACTTATGCAATTGGAAAAAAAATACACACCTTTTACTTGCTTTTTAGGAGCTCTGTATTGAAATTGAATTATATCTGTAATTGAGAATCTTCAATATCTGAAATTCACTGCTGTAGTAGCCTTCTGAACTGAATTTCAAATGCCACAGATATGATCTGATTTGGATTCTTCAAGACAAAGTTATTTCCAATCTCCCACAATGACCCAACTTTGGACTGGTTCAGTAGATCGAACTTGTACGGATTGCCACGTGTCACTGTTTTGTCCTTCGTCTCTGAAATTGATAGCCAAGAAACTGCAGTCTGTGTACTTGCAACCACTTTTTACGGCACTCCAATCTGATGCCCAGAGAGAGAGTTATTGAACTTTTCCCACGATCACCTCTTTGAGATGAAATTCAGGAGCCTGAAAAAGCACTACCTTCCACAACTTATATCTCCAAAAATATTGCGAACCAAGGTCTGAAATTTTGTGACAACTTTCTTCAGGATTTCAGCTTCGTACCATATGAATTTCAGATTCTGAACCTTCGTAGAAATTTTTTTATAGCGCAAATGCCACGATGACCTGTTTAGGAGCCTGAAAAAATACCTGACTTCCACAGATCATATCTCCGAAATTATTGCGAACCAAACTCTGAAATTTTTATACGAGCTTCCTCAGGATTTTTTCTTCGCACCCTAAAAATTTCAGCTTCTGAAACTTCGTAGAAAAAAAGTTATAGCGAAAATTCCACGATGACCTGTTTGGAGCAGCGAAACCCTAGAATCCAAAGCTCTGATACCAAATGTTGTATAACCAGCTCCAAAAATAGAAGAAAAAAGATATCAACGCCTTAGAAATAAGCCACTTCGAGGGGGCAACCTCCAATACATTACATAAATGAACAATTCTTGGATGATACAATTTACAAAACCTCCTTTCTATATATAGGAGTCCATGTGGCTATAATGTAATCCTAGTGGGCCACAATGTAATCCTAGCCGACCTAACAATAATAATTTAAGGGCACAATAATAACAAAATGGGGGTTACAAGGGTTCAATAATAACAATAAGGGGGTTAAACTAACCATAATAAAGGACTATACTAGTGATATAGGGACCTAACAGTGGCCAATCTCTCTCAAGTGAAACCAAAATGAACATGCCTTCTTTTGCTACATTCTATAATTGATACACAAGGCATGAATTAGAAAAATATCAACTATCAGGTGGTAACCATACTCACCCAAGAGTAGCCAGTGCAGCCATGCCTCCTCCTTCATTTCATAAGTGTTTTTCAAGGCATGGATCAAAGAAATAGGAATCTTTGGGGAGTGACAAAAATATCCCAAGGGCAACCAACGTAACCAAGCTTGCTGGCCCATGTCATAAATCTACAAGTGGTCATGAAACCCCTTGCTTATCATCCTCACCCACTCTTCCCAATATGGATGATGAGTGATGTGTTGCATAATCATGGTATCCTCCCTTTGTATAATACCATCTTCCCCAAACTGATGAATAACTTTGCACTTCATGAAATGTTGAAGTGAACCTCCAATGAGATCTTTTAATGAGATTATCCTTTCATCAAAGGCCCTCCAAAACCAATGAATTTTTGGATCTGTTGCAGGTATAATTTTCTCTTTGAGCTTTAAGGTGCTCATTGAGAAAGGGTCATATAGAAAGGAGAGAAGGTTCCTCATCTCAAAATGTCTACCATTTGTCATATTTACCTCCATTGCTTCATGAGTCAAGCTACCTTCAGAATGCTGCAAGAATGATGGGGCCTCTTTATTTTCACTTTTACTAAGTGACAGCGTTGTACATATGCATGGTAATACATGTGCTATCTCAAAGCAAGGCACAATACTGATCTCATAACCAGCTATTGTACATAGGATCTTACTCATCCCATTTTCTGAAACTCTACACTTCAACTCAAAGGGTTGAATGTAGCTCAAAAAAGATGAACTGGGATAGTTCTTAATCTCCTCCTTGATTAGATCAAGGGTCCTCTACGTTGTGATATGTTGCTACTTCAAATCAGCATTTTGATCTAACCCTGGTTATGCATTGGCCCTGATGGCATGTCCTCATAAGTTTCAATAAGATTTAATGAAACAATATGTGATGAAAGTTCATGCATACCTTGGATCAACTAATGTGTGGAGACCTCATGCCAGAAAACAAGAGTTCCTCCAACTGGGACCATAGTGTCTCCAACTGCTGGTAAAAGAGATGATTGCTTTTCTCCAAGTGTACCAGCGCTGGAATCTTCCTCCTTTTCCTCATGCATCTCCTTAATCATGCACGGGACTCTATGTGTCAAGAGCTCAAGACTATCTTGCAAGGTTTCAAGTGTCTCTTCTCTGGATGCAAGTAATTTTGCAGCTGGTGGTGACTGTAGTGACCTCTTGTCCAGAGTGATAAGATTGGCATCCTCCTTTGTTTTCTTAGGAAATTTCATTTTGTGACACATCTCTAGTTTTCTCACATCAAATTCCTTCCTCAACTTGTGAAAGAAATCTAAATACTTAGTCACCTTTACATGCTCCATGTGACCAAACCACCAATCATTGGCTTCACCTAAAAGATGAAGTGCTGCAATTTGAATAGCCTCTCCTTTAGCTACAGGATGTATCCTAAAAAATGCATCTAAATCTCTCCTCCAAGCTCTAACAGTGCTTGAGGAATATCCATCAAATATAGGAAAATAGAATCTATTATGCCTCTTTCTTCTATTGCTGCTATAGGTTCCTCTTTCTTCTTTGATTTTGAAGAATTGTTAGAGATTTAGATTCTCCTTGAATGCTCTATACTATGATTTGTACTCTTCAAGATATAGACTGGGAGTCTCATGAGTCTCAGGTTCATCCCTTTATTCATTCCTACACCTTCCACCTTCTCCAAAGAAAGTGGGCATAGTGGATCTATGAGGAGATCTAGGATTCTCTAGTTTTATTCTTTGCCGATAGGAAGTGATTGGACCTTCCTCATCACATCTTCTTCTTGGATCTTCTTTATGTCCTTCCTTCTTCATTGGATTGACCTCCTTGGAGAGATCTTGCATGGATCTTGTAATGTTCGCAAAACAAGCATAGAGCTAATTGGAACATTATTTTTTCCTATATCATCTAGGAGGTGAATAAACGAGTAAGGAGGCCCATGAGTAGAAATAAAATCCCTCATAATTTGAAAGGGATCATTAGAGTAGCTCTATTTTTCAACCACAAGTGTGAAAAGGGGCAAATGCATGAAGACAAGGTCAGGTTTGACCAAGTGAACATCACTGCCATAAGAGGAGTTGATCACTTTGGAAGACAACGCAGTGTGAATGAGGAAAAGGTCATTTGGTGGAGGAAACCCTAATGTGTGGGGGCCAAGGCAAGGAGGCTTTCATTTGTATAAAGGGAGGACAAGGCAGCCATAGGAACATATGTTGATGAATATAGATTTTGGTCTACATGACTATTTTCTATCTTTAGTTGTTTAACTGAGATTGTTGTGCTGCTTAGCACAAGGGAAATTCCCTGTTTAGGAATTCTTCTCCCTTATTGAGAGTCCTCTTGAGGGATTATACTTCATTCTCCACATTTCAGGCTCAAGGCCAAGCCACCTCCTTCAGCTACAATGTTATTCCTGTAGCAGGAAACGTTGTGTTGCAGGGTGTTGCAGTGGAGGGTTCCACAACACCATTTCCTTGGCTCATCTTTCAGAGGAGGGAGCTTCTATTCCTCTGGGAGGTTAGTGAGGGAGATTCCAGAGCTTATTGCAGATATTTAGCATCAGGCCAAGCACTTCCCATCACCAACAGCATAGTCCCTTCTCTAGACTGCATTATTTTTTAGTGCAATTGCAGTGGGGACTTGCTCCACTATTTTGGAGGGTGAGAACTTCAGGGATTGGATCAGCCTTTCACCTAAGAGATCCATTAGATGAGATTCAGCCATCATATGCAAAATATTTAGCTATCTTCATCCATTTCCAGTTTTTGAGTTGCAGTTGCTACCCTGCTACTCCGGCATTTCTGCAGATTTTCTATTTTGTGCTTATTTCAGCCAATCCTTCCAAGGATTGGGTACTATTGTTTCCAGGGGTTGAGATCTTGCTCCCCCCATTTTATCTTAGCTGTATATTGTCATATTTGTGTATTGACACCATTTTTGCAGCATTTACTCTTTATATACTGTGCAGTCATAGCCTTAGGCTTGCCATATGTAGCAGTGTATCTCATATTTCTTGTACATGTTCCTTGAAGGTTGATTGCTTAAGCTTTAGTGATTATTTCCTCAAGATACTGTACACATTCTTCTGCTATAAAAATTAATAAGATGGATATGAGATCTTATTGCATTTTCTGTAGTTTATGTATCATTGCTACTCCATTGGCATGTTTATGTATTGCTGGATCTCCGCATTTGAAATATCTTAAGATATTCCCAATAGTGTAGAATTTCCCTATTTTGGGATATTACAGTGGTATCAGAGCATGATATTTGGCTCAGCCTGTGAGTTTTATTCATAAGAAGACCAAAGAGATCAAAATGATGAAAAATATGAGCTTGCTTTCATCAGTTTTCAGATGCAGGAAGGACCTCTCCAAGGAGGTCAAGAAGATGGAAGAAGGAGAAGAGGAAGGACAATGCACTTCCTATTCTCAAAGAGAAGAAGGCATGAAGCATGAATAACACTTGGAATTCGAAATTATAAGTGAGTACCTTGCTGAATATAGAGCTAAACATAGAGCCTTCAAGGAGACTCTAGCTTTACCACAATTTATTCAGCTGGAAGAAGAGAGAAGACCCCAAAACTATGGGATGATGAGAGGAAATAGACTTCTATTGTCCACATTTGATGGATCACTCACATGTGCAGTAGATATTTGGGTGAAGAAGCTAGAGGCTTTCTTCCTGCTACATCATGTAGTAGACAAAAAGGCTATAGAAATTGCAGCGCTGCACCTTGAAGGTGAAGCAAATATTTGGTGGACCAGCCATTTAAGCCATGCAAGGGTTTCTACCCTTGTTGATTTTTCTCAAAGATTGATCAAGAAATTTGGCAAAGAGGAGGAGAAGCCCTCGCCACCAGTTGAAGAGGCATGTACCAGCACTGTTGAGACCATGGAGGAGCATCCTTCATCTTCAATAGTTTGGGAAGCCAACAAGTATGAGGAGGAAACTCTTGCAGCCCTACAAGGAGCTTCCAAATTTCACCAAGGTATGCTTAAAATTCCATCTCTTTTCATTTCAGAAAACACTATGGATGAGTCTACATCATTGCATGCAGTTGATCTAGAGAAGCAGAATAGAACTGCGCTGCACAAGAGCAATGATGGAGAAAAGAGGAACCATTCCTCATGTGAGCACTCAAAGGGCAACTTCATTCAGGAAGCCATGAAGGAAGCAGTGAGCAGGAGTAGACATCTGGAGATAAGGAACTCTTTCTCCTCTCTAGATGACACTCTCTCAATGAGCATGCCACAAATCAAAGAGATACTTCTACTGGCAACTGATCCAAGGTCTCTTTGGTTTTGGAAAGCCATGCATGAGGAATAGATCTCATGGAGAGATTTTAGTAGAGGTGCACTCCCATACATCATGGAGTGCAATATTCTTCAACAGTTTGAGGAGGTTCTTCCCTTCTCACACTTGGATCCTCATGGATTCAAGGAGAAGTAGATAGATGATGGAGGAAATCTTCGGATGGATAACATCTCTCATGATTGTATTGGACACCTATTGAGCCATACACATCATGATGGGAGGTTTTTGCCTACCACCTATTTGGGTCCTTATGGGATCAAATTGATCCTTGGGAAGATTGCATTTCAAAATCCCAGGAAGTGTAGAAATCTGATTTAGGATGATGGTAGCCCTCATAGGAGGAGTACCAAGGTGAAGGATGGAAGGAGACACCCACAATTAGTTGAGTGGATGTGGATGGTGAGAAAGAAGCTGGTGAGCTACTTGCAAATTTATGATATCGGGCAGCAGGATGCTTGGTTTCACTAGTTACTCTTGAAGGAGTTTGGCCATCACTTGGCTTACACTTTTTCTAAAGGTATGGGGATGAAGAAGATGTGGCAGGGTGCTAGCATCATTGAGCAGCAAAGAGTATGGATTCATATTGTTGATGTAACACTCATATCAACCATTATGTCTTCATCACCTATCTTGTATGATGAGAGCATGAGGAAGCACCAAACACTTTTGTTGCTTGGGTTGTTCTTTGGAGAGCAAGGGAATATTTGCTCTCATTTATTGTATGATGTTGCAGGAGTAGGAGATGGTACTATCATGGTGCAAAGGGGATACTCCTTGGCCTTTGATGATCTAGGATTACTTCCATATTGGGAGGAATTCTATGTTTGTAGCAACATTATTGGAGGAGTCTTTGACAATCATCATGTCAAAGAATTGAGCTATGGGTTGGCAAGATCCTATTTGCATAGGCCAACAGCGTTTTTCCTTTGGAGCATGAACTTATTCATGTATTCATGCATCACTCTACTTTCAGCACATGGTGAGAATGAGGTTTTTGCATCTATTGATTATGTAACACAGTATTTGCATCTTCTTACCATTGTCATACATTGCATTGCTCCACAAGAGGGCAAGTTTATTGTTGAGCCCCATGAGCAAGATTTTGCCTACTATTATGATGGAGACAACCATATTTTGTTTAACCATGGGCAAGTGTTTGATTCTTTCTTGTATGCTCATTTGGCACACGCACTCATTTACTATTCACTAGTAGATGTGATTATTCACACAACTAGTCATTTGCCAACACACCACATGCCATACTATTTTCTGAAGTTGCAGTGGGAGAAACTGCGTTGTGTCCACTTGAGACTTTTTTGTATCATGTAGCATCATGTAAAACATTCATAAAACTTCTCATTTTGATACTCTATGGTGATCATGTCCTATTCATCATGGATGAGATGTTTTGGGCCAGCTTGTTTTTCAATGTTGGAGAGGACATCCTTGCAAGATTGTTCTTTATTTTACCACTTGAGGGAAATAATTTTGCAGCCCGGGATCAACACATACTCTACACTTATCATGAGTGGAGAGGAGGATAGCATGGGGTAGACTACCTTGTCTACCATGATCATATTTTCAACCCACCTACTTTGAATGAGCCAAAGGTGGAGGAAGACTTTTAGGAGTTGCCATGTTGGAGGGTAACTCATTTTGTTTGGATGATTGCTTGGGGGATGGGAGATTCATATGGGGATGGTAGATCCCAATTCATTTTAGCTTCATGCCTCAAGAAGGCCCTTCAGTTCCATCCTTGCAGTTGCTTGAGGACAAGCAACATTTGGGAGGGGAGGACTGTAATGTTTTCAAAACTAGCGTAGAGCTAATTGGAACATTCATTTTGCATATATCAGCTAGGAGGTGCATAAATGGGTAAGGAGGCCCATGAGTAGAAATAAAATTCCTCATAATGTGAAAGGTATCATCAGATTAGCTCTATTTTTCACCCTCAAGTGTGAAAAGGGGCAAATGCATGAAGACAAGGTCAGGTTTGACCAAGTCAACAACGCTGCCATAGGAGGAGTGGATCACTTTGGAAGACAGCGCAGTGTGAATGAGGAAGAGGTCATTTGGTGGAGGAAACCCTAATGTGTGGGGGCCAAGGAAAGGAGGCTTTCATTTGTATAAAGGGAGGACAAGGCATCCATAGGAACATATGTCGATGAATATAGATTTTGGTCTGCATGACTATTTGTTATCTTCAGTTGTTTAACTGAGATTATTGTGCTGCTTAGCACAAGGGGAATTTCATGTTTAGGAATTATTATCCCTTCTTGAGAGGCCTCTTGAGGGATTATACTTCATTCTCCACATTTCAGGCTCAAGGCCAAGCCACCTCCTTCAGCTACAGCGTTATTCCTGTAGCAGGAAACGTTGTGTTGCAGGGTGTTGCAGTGGAGGGTTCCACAACACCATTTCCTTGGCTCATATTTCAGAGGATGGAGCTTCTATTCCTCTGAGACGTTAGTGAGGGAGATTCTAGAGCTTATTGCAGATCTTTGGCATCATTCCAAGCACTTCCCATCACCAATAGCGCAATCCCTTCTATAGAGTGCGTTATTTCTGAGTGCAATTACAGTGGGGACTTGCTCCACTATTTTGGAGGGTGAGATCTTCAGGGATTGGATCAACCTTTCACCTGATAGATCCATTAGATGAGATTTAGCCATCATATGCAGCATCTTCAGCTATCTTCATCCATTTCCAGTTTCTGAGTTGCAGCTGCTACCCTGCTACTCCGACATTTTTGCAAATTTGCCATCTTGTGCTTATTTCAGCGAATCCTTCCAAGGATTGGGTACTATTGTTTCCAGGGGTTGAGATCTTGCTCCCCCCATTTTATCTAAGCTGTATATTGTCGTATTTATGTATTGACACCATTTTTGCAGCAGATACTCTTTATAGACTGTGCAGCCATAGCCTTGGGCTTTCCATATGTAGCAGTTTATCTCATATTTCTTGTACATGTTCCTTGAAGGTTGATTGCTTAAGCTTGAGTGATTATTTCCTCAAGATCCTGTACACATTCTTCTGCTATAAACATTAATAAGATGGCTATGAGATCTTATTGCATTTTTTGAAGTTGATGTGTCACTGCTACTCCATTGGCATGTTTATGTATTGTTGGATCTCCACATTTGGAATATCTTAAGATATTCCCAATAGTGTAAAATTTCCCTATTTTGGGATATTATACTTCTAAAGAAAGGAGTGGTAGAATTTTCATCCTCCGTGATAGATCTCATCTATCTGCTTCTTCTTTTGATGTAAAAGATGAAGTGTCCACAGGCTGAGCCAAAGATCATGCTCTGATACCATTATAATATCCCAAAAGGGAGAATGCAGTAATACTAAAACACAATATGAGAATTGCAACAAAGTAAACAATAAATCTATATATACATCAAAATGCACAAAAATAGCTGAGCCATTTTATTATATTGGAGGTGAAAAAATAAAGTACAACAGTGCTCAAAATATTAGACACTCAAGCCATGGGAGTAGCCTAGAATGACCCTGCAAAGATATCCCAAAAAGGAACTGCGTAACTGCTGCTATGCTGAAAGGTAAACTGCATTGTCCCTACTGCAACTCTAGGGACTACAACTACCTGTAAGATAGAAAGCCATATCTAGGCAAAATGGGAGTTCGGATGATGCTAAAATTGTGGATTTGAGCTTAATGATGGATTCCCAAGATAACCCAGAAGGTATTTCTCAGATTTGTAAGTCTAAGAAAGCCACCCTCTTAGGGCTTCACATATATGCTACTAGGAATGCATATCTGAAGCTAGATCTGATGATATGATGGCTACAATGATGTACAATCATATTTATGCAAGAAGGTTTGATCCCTTCACTAGATCCTTGGGCTAAAAGCTCAAGATCTAGCTCCTCCAATCTCCTCCATTGAAAATAGTTGCTGAATGAACAATAGCTTCAGAAAACTGAGTTGTCAGAGAGGGAGGCTCTTTAGCCTGCTGCTAGATATGGAAAATCAACTCCTGAGTGATGGAAACAATATTTCCAATGTGAAGAGGTTATCCCTCACAGTATTTCCAGCTAAAATATTGAAACTTACTTCCTCTAATAGATCTATAGGACTGAACTGTGCAATCCTTGAAGGGATTGTTGCTGCATGGAGGTAAAACCCATGGCCTAAATACCGAATGTAGATCTGCTGCTCCTGAAAGGCTGGATCTAAAGAAAAAAGTGGTAGGATGAATCCTCCACTGGTTTCCTAGCTGAAATGCTAGAAACAACCTCCTGAAGATGGCACCAATGCCTGATAAGGAATGAAGAACAATCCTCTTTCCAGAGCTACTCAAAGAAAGAGGTGGGATTCCCTCTCGGGAACACCCTGTGCTAAATAGAACTACAAAATCTGCTAAACATCCCAAGCTTGCATGTAAATGTCCTAAGACAAATCTAGATCTAAACAGCTCAACAAATGAATAATCCAAATCATGCCTTCCATTGTGCCCTCACCTTCATTATATGCATGAGCCTTCCATAGCCTAGGCCCACTCCAAATCTACGTTGTACATGTGGAAAAATTTTCCATGTTTGACTGCCTTGTTGATCCATGTCCTCCATCATGTTCATATGCGGTGATCACCCTCTCCATCATGCATGCATTAAATGCACCACTTCCTCCACTATTTTATCATGAGTGCTTCATGATATTCTTTGAATGCACTATGATCTCAGTTGACCTTATCAAAGATCCTCATGATTTTATATTTGAGATCCATGATCTTATTTGACTGTCTCATCCTCCATAGTTTATCTCATAAATGAGACATGCTCTCCATAAATAGAGTTGCTCCACTACTCCATGTTTTAGATCTAGATCTAAAATATCCACATACACACATTAAAAGTGGATTTCATTCATCTTTGAGGTTTTTGGGTCCCTCCACCCTTAATTTATTAAGAAAATCAAGGACTCTAATATTCCAAATATGATGTGGAAATTTGGGAATATTACATCCTTGGTGTGGCCATTCACCCTACATCGTATGCACCATCTTTCAGGGCTGGCCTCTATTCCTCATTCCTTTCACAGATTCTGGATCTCCATGTGCATTGCTTCTAGATGGCCTTGTATCTGTTGTACTCTTAGCTGGGTATCATTCCTTGGCACAGCATCTAGCTTCATAGCAACTTCCAAGGCCTTCTCCTATTATTCAATGGCTTGATGACCCATTGACACACACAGGTTGGGCAGCAACATAGCAATGAACCATTTCGTGTGATGCCTGTCATCATATTGGAATCCTCCTTCTCTGATTACTTTCTTTAATCATTGATCAACTTCCCATATGGACTCAGATGGTCCTTGCTTGAAATATTTTAGTTCATTCACTATCTGAGAGTATTACTTAGGCTTCTTGAGCTGTTGTTTCAAGGCATTCTTAATTTCCTCAATAGTCGCATTCGCATGTTGGTCAATATATCCCATGTACCAATCCAAGGCTCTTCCTTCAAAGGAAAGGGATAGCTGCGCCCTTTTCACTGCATCACTAGCCACATTTTGTGTAGTCCATACCAATCCTATCACAAAGTAGAATTGATCCATGTCTTCATCCCCCATGCCCTTGAAGGTAGGTAGCTTCATGTGTGAGGCCATATCGTCTTCTGGTGGTGGTGGAGGTGAGTTATTACCCCTATGATGGTTCGAAGGTGGAGTAGATGGAGAGCTATGTGCAACAAAGTTTCTTACTGGACTATAGACAGATCGATCTCCTTCTTGATTAGTTCTGTATTACTTACCACTGCGTTTTGTACCCTCGCTTTGATCAGAGCTCATTGACTTTGTATGGCTACACAAAATTATTTTTTCGCACAACAAGATCTTAATCAGTAATGGCAAAGTTTTTAGAAACTTACCTCAGAAACCCTTGAAGAACCTCCGCTCTGCTTCTGAGTAGGACATAAATTGGTCGATTGCAAATTCTATCTCGAATCCTCCTATCACACTGTCTACCTAGTGATCTATCGTGTGAGTTACGGTGTTATCAGTCTTTTCTAATTGTTGGACCAGTTCTAGGGTCCATTGCGTGACTCGCTCGTCTTTCCAGCACTTCTGAAAATCGAAAAGCCTCATGAACCACTCTTGTAGCTCGATCGCAATCATCACAAAGAAAATCTCGTAGATCTCTGTGAAAATATACTTATTCTTCCACTCCTCTACGGTCAACTTCGCACTGTAATTTTCTTTCACTGCGAATTCCTGAACTTTCTTATCAAACCACCTGTCAATTTCTTTCTTCTCAAGTTTCCAATACGGTCTTGGCATTACCCGATCTCTCTCAAAATGCTCCCGGTCCTGGAAATGGAACCATTTGTTGGCTCGAGGGGTCCTGGCCTAGGTTCAGAGGTTAAGGTTTACCAACAAACCCATATACTACTAGCACTTTCTGTAGTGACCTGCTTTCGCAGGCCAAATTCTCACCTGAAGCAGTATGGGAGGGTGTAGGAACCAGGTTTCCGCACCCTAAGAGACAGCCAGTAAGTCAAGCAGGTCTGTGTTCCCAGCCTATTGAGTTTGTATTTAACAGATCTATTCACATGCTATAAAGCATAGTTACGATTAAGCATAAATCTAGTAATTATCTTCGCATCCACGTGCATAATATCGATCTATGAGTACAGCAAACCATAATCGCAACAATTAACTGATTACAGATTCATATAATAGAAACATAGATAATTTCGTAGCTATCACACAGATATTCTTGCAACTCAATCATTCATATTAACCATAAAAAAATAGATCCAGATAACATCAGATATCCAACAGTACTTTGCATATATATTAATACCAAAAATCCTCTTATACTCCCAAAATACCGCCTGCGTACACAGCCAGCAGAGTCCGCACGTAGCAGTACTGAGGATCTAAGTGCACACAGCCAACAAGAGTCCTTACCCAAATAACCCGACTATAGATCTAAAAATTTGTGCTTCACATCAATCTCTATTCTTTTTCTGCCTAAGACTCAAGAAGGTTCATCTATTTATACCGATTTTAGCCTACGTATCCAATGGTTTGCAAACCATGGTTTGCAGACTCTTGGTCTACCCTTGACCTGTTTACAATGCGTTAGGGGCTTTGACCCACCCCAAAACCCCTGCATTAGACTAGATAATACAAAAATAGACAAAATCCGCAGGTTTTAGGAGACCCTGCTCCAACACCAAATATGTCAATAAAGCCCAAGGGTCTTCTTTATTGGCCTTACAATGGAAGGAAACCTTCCTCCACTACAAAAATAGCTCAGAAAACACCCAATGCAAACCTCCACTGCTACACCCTGCAACACAGCACAACTCTAAGCCGAAACTGTGTTGTTGAAGAAAGTTGAAGCTTGGCTTGATGCCTGATAGTGGGAATGTAGTGCAATACTCTTCCTAGAGGCTTCTCAAGGAAAGAGGTGGGATTCCCGACCATGAACACTTTATGATAAACAACACTTGCAATCTTAGCTAAACAACTGAAGAGAGAAACAAGTCTATATAGACGATATACAAAATAATAATAAAAAACATGAATCAATATGTCTGCCATCCTCTTCCTTATATAAGTGATGAGCTTCCTCACCCTTGGCCCCACTCATTTAAGTCACTACTTCCATGCAAAGAGTCTCCAACCCAAACTGCATTGTCCCTCATTGAATGCCACTCCTCCATAATAGGGATGTTGATTTGGTCAAAGTTGACCTTATCCACATGCATTAGCCCCTATTCACACATGGGGGTGATTTATCCATCTATTAAGATGATCACTTTTCACATTAAGAGGTATTTTATTCTACTAAAGATATTTATGGGTCTCCCTACCCACTTATTCATCTATCTAAAGGACAAAAGCAAAAATTAATACTCCAATTAGTTGCATGCTAATTTAGGAATATTACAGTCCTCCCCTCCCAAATGTTTCTTGTCCTCAAGAAATTAAAAGGATAGAACTGAAGAGCCTCTCCCCTTCCTCCTTTAGCATTATCATATGATAAATTCCTCCAATGATCAAGATGTTGTCTCATCAATATGTCTCCAAGTCGCTCCTCCCAAGTGTACAAGTTAGCTTTTGGTGACAATTCCAAATAGCTATCATCATGAAGAAGTGGGATATCCATGGAGGAAACTATATGCTGTTTAGAGGCCTTATTGAGGCATGGAATCTGAAATTTATTGGGAACCATCATTCCCATGTGAAACTCCCATCCCCAAGCTATCATCCACACAAAATGAGTCACCCTCCAAAATGGTAACTCGTAGAAATACTCCTCCACCTTAGGCTCCTGCAAAGTAGGTGGGCTGCATAGTTGAACTTGATAGACCAAATTGTCTATCCCATGTTGTCTCTCTCTCCACTTATGATAAGTGTATAATAGCTGCTAATTTTGGGCTGCAATAATGTTGCCTTCACGAGGCAAGAAGAAAACTAGATCTTCAAAGATCCTCTCTCTAGAGTCATGAATCACGTTGGCCCAAACCATCCCATATATGATGAATAGGATATCATCACCATATGGCATCAAAATGAGAAAGATATTGAAGGTTTCATGTAGTGCTAGAAAGTACCAATATTTTCCCAAGTGGCCACAGCGCGGTTTTACTAACTAGAGTTTAATAACATGATGTGGCAAGTTGTCTCCCAACAAATTTCTAGTTGTGCATGTCATAACTGATCTTCAACGAAAGATCTGCATAGATAATGAGTTGTCATGGGAGTGTAGGAACCTCTAGTTGGTGTAGGATTCCTACCTCCACTCGTCCATTCTACCGCAATGATTAATATTTTTTTCATCAAATACTTTAGGAAATAAGAAATAATAGTTTCAAAGATAATTTAAAGGTATGAAATCCATAAATAAATAATTAAGCCCATGAGAAACCTTAAATATGAAAATATAAAGAGAGTGCAGGAATGGGCATGATTCTAGAAAAAGTGCACGAATGAAGGGGTTCTAAGGTTGAAACAAAGATTTAAGGTCATGTGTTTTAGAGCACGACAGGGGTTAAAAATGAAGCAATTTAGCCTACCAACAACCACTACTATGATATTGGGTTGTGTTATAACCAAGTCACTAGGAGGAAAAGGGGTTCCATTCTTAAAGAATATTTTTGTTCCATATATGAGAAAAAAATATCCTACTGGGATATGATATAGAGAACATAGAGAGTATTTTTTCACTGTAGTAGCCCACATGCCACAAACCATACTTCTTGTACTCACAACCATATTTCCATTCAGAGAAAGGGAGTGGAGTGACCTCACCTTCCAATTGGTTTTTTCTCTTAAAAGGGTTTCCCAAGTCATATCTCGTGTTAAATGAGTGTGTGGGATTTTATTTCATTGTTATATATTTTCTACATAATTTTTTAACTCACATGCATGCATTATTAACATTATTCTATAGATATATAAATCTAAAAAAATATAAAACTATAATAGTGTAGAATTTCATATTTTAAATATTGTTTTATCATTTTTTTGTGACGAACTTTCTGGTGGAATATCTATGACAGTTTATAGATCATATTGGTATCAAATAAGGTTTATTTGGGTGTAATGTGGATATTTTTAGGGGATAATATTGGCTGGGCCAAAAGTCAAAAAACCCTAATCATGGCCGATGAATCTCTGAATTACCCTTGTGATCTTGTATAGGAGATGTTTTCCTTGTATGGAGCAGAAATTCACAGTTATAAATCGTAATGTAAGTCTCCTCATGGTGGCCCTGAGAAACAATATTGGGATATTCATAGAATATGGGGGCTCAAGTGTAGAGGACAAATCATAAGGGGAATCAGAATATTAGGAAGAAACAGAGAACCAGCTGAAGAAAGAACCTATAAAAGATCAACCTTGTTAAAATGTCATGAATCAGTCACAACCCACATTAAAAATGGAAGTGAAGGTCTATATTAGCCCAAACCATGGAAATATTGATGCTCTCGAGCTAAATAAATGGTTACAATAACTGGAAGTGTATTTTAGTGTCCATCAAGTTAATAAAGAACAAAATATTTCATTTACGAGGCTGAAATTAAAGGGCCATGCCCTAACTTGGTGGGAAAGCCACACGGAGACCATGAGGTTGGAGGCAGAGCTTCCATTTACTAAGTGGTAGGATTTCCAAACCCTCATAAAGTCATGTTTTTACCCTATTGGGTATGTGGAGGACAAGTGTATTCAGTGGCACTACTTTAGATAAATTCTAGGAAAAAGCATGCAAGGGTATACTACAGAGTTTAGAACTATTTCCATAATGTTGGGTGTCTCCCCGAAGAACCCAAATTTACTACTCAAGTAATGGTTCTTAAACTCTTGTGGTTGTTGTTATTTGCAGAAACCAGATTATCCACAGTATCATAAAACAATCATCAAAGTGATGTTTTTCCCTACACTACCATATATGAGGGCCCTACACTGCCATCTATGAGAGAAAGTGATGTTTTTCAAGCCCAAACTGATGGATGAGGCTTCTGTACATGCAAAATAGCTGAAGAACATATTCTTGAAGAGAGCACAATAAAGTGGATCAAATAATAAGGAGAAATATGATTTTTATAAGGAGGCGAAGAAAAAGCAGAAAAGGGGAAAATATAAAAATATAGAAGACATAACACACCAATGGAAAGATCTTAGGAAACACTGCAACCATTGTAACATTGAAAATCATAGAGAGGATAAGTGTTGTAAGTTGTACCCAAAACTTAACCCAATGAACAAAAATGAAGACAATAATAAGATGAATCTCATGGCCACTGATTTGAGTAGCCAAGTTAAAATTAGCTTAGTTGTGTATGCAAAGATCATCTATACGTCAATGAAGAAGGGGGTGAATATGAGTATCCTTCAAAAATAGGAAGATAAATACATGAACCAAATCTTCCATATAAATATATAGGTCAAGAATACCAAGATTGATTCTCTATTTGGATTAGGATCATAAGAAAATCTCATATTAGCAAATTTGGTCAAGAAAATTGGATTGGAAGTTCGTGATCATCGAAGCCCATAACCACTGTGATGGGTAAATAAGGATGTAGAGCCAAAGGTAACGAAACATTGCAAAATTAGATTTGTTGTTAGTGTTGATTTTATTGATGAAGTAGAATAAGATGTGGTTCCCCTTGATGTGTGTGGATTATTTTTTGGGAGTCCCTACATGTACATGCGATATGAAATATTCTTGCATAAATCCAACCAATATCGACTCATCAAGGACAAGAATCATTCACCATCAATGCACACAAGGTCAAGTCAAAGAGATCACTAGTAAGTGCCAACGAAGCCAAAAAATTGATAATTTCTAGCAAGAAATATGTTTTATTGTTTTTAAGAGAAAATCAGTCTATAGAAGAGTTCGTAAGAAGAAAGGAATCCCCCGAGTAGTGTATTAAGAAAACAAAAACAAAAAACTAGAAGAGTTTCTATAAGAATACATGGTTGTGTTTCGAGAGCCTAAAGGGTTACCACTGAAGAGGCAAGTGGAGTACAAGATCCAACTATTGCCAGAATCCCCATTACCAAACATTGGTTTGTACAAGAAGTTGGCTATAGAAGCAAGTGAGGTGAAGAAAAAATTGCAACTACTACTAGAATAGGGTGTCAGTCAATTGAGTACATGACCATGTGGGGCACCCATCATCATTGTACCAAAGAAGGATGGGACTTGGAAGTTGTGTATAGATTACAGGGTGTTGAAAAAAATCACAATCAAGATTATGTACACCTGGCCTAGGATATATGATCTACTTGATCATACACAACAAGAAAAATACTTCGTCAAGCAGGACCTAAAGTCTACATATCACTAGTTTCTAGTCAAAGAAGAAGATACCTAAAAGATCGCCTTCAAAACCAGACAAGGTTTATATGAGTGGTTAGTCATGCCATTTAGCATATGTAATGCACCAACCACATAAATGAGATTAATGAATTATGTACTATGCCATTTTATAGATTCATTTGTTATTGTCTATTTGGATGGTATAATGGTACATAATGATACATGGGAGGAGCACATCTGACATTTGAAGTAGGTGTTGGAGACATTAAAGAAGCAACAACTTCTATCAAATCTCAATAATTGTGAGTTTGCACAACAATATTTTATGTATCTAGGGTATGTGATAGGAGGAGGATCTTAAGATAGATCTTGCCAAGATGAAGGCCATAATGAAATGTCTAGTCCATACTAATATGATTTTAGGAGTTTCATTAGGGCACCATAATACCTAAGGAGATTCATAGCCTCATTTTCAATGGTAGCAACATCGCTCCATGCGATAACAACAAGTGGCAATATTTTCCTGTGGGGAAAGGGTCAAAAAATGGTTTTCAAGGAGCTAAATAAGAAGATAAGTCAAGCAAAATTTTTTGCATTAACAAACTTGCAAAAACCCTTTGAATTGGAGACAAATTAAAGTAGGTATGCTATGGAATAGGTCTTGATGTAGGGAAGAAGAAATGTATTATACCATTGTTAAGTATTTCATGGGGTATTTCTTAACTAACCTATATATGATAAGGAGCTATATGCCCTAGTGCAAGCTATGAATAAGTGGAAGAACTATTTGATGGGAAAGGAGATAATAATCCACATAGATCACTAACCTCTACAGTACTTGTAGGCCCATATTAAGTTACAATAAACCAAGCATTATAAGTGGATGGGGTTTCAGTTTCATTTGGTGGTCACGTACAAGAAGGGTAGCACAAACAAGTTGGATGGCATGCTATCAAGGCCACCCACATCAAAGATCACAACTTTGGGGAATATTGTGTACATGGAGCCATTCACCCATGATGCATATAGAGAGGAATATTCATAGGATAAGGACTTCATGGAGGCATTTCAATAGTTGCAAAGTTAGAGTCAGTGCACGATGGTGACAACACCATTGAGTACCATCTCCAGGATGGGTTATTCCCCACCCCATTCATATTTCCCTTATCCTAAAGTTTTACACTACCCCCCACCATTCATTTCTTCCCAACTCCACCATCGCATCGCACACCCCATCGATGCTAATCACCCCGCAACTCCCTGTCATCTCCGTGCATCTCCCCACAGTCAATGGCCCACATCACCTTCTACCCCCCCCCCCCCAGCCTCTTAATGTTAACCGGGGGGGTCCTAGATAGGTGGTAGCTATCGCCAAAATTGCTATGTGTCATGCCCGTGGTTTTTTTCACCCTTGCCGATACCATTTACCACTATTACCCCCCCTCCGATAACGGTTTTCGCTGCCAAATAACCCATTACACCCACTGACCGTTGGGCTAGTCGTCGCCCACTGCTTCGCTCATCGTAAGTTTTAACCTTCACCTTTGCCACTCATAAACAAAGACTGTGATTTTCGATATGCGATATGAGTTCAGGCCCCACCTCCTTGCCACATCACCTCCCACCATCATTTCTTCACACATCACAAGATTTAACTTTCACCCCCGTCGATCATAAACAAAAAATTCTGCTTCAAGATATGTGATATGATTTTGCGTCCCACCTCCCTGCCACGTCACCTCCCACTATCGCCCTTTTCTCATCGCAAGTTTGAACCTTCACCTCCATCGCTCATAAGCAAAAACTTCTGCTTTGTGATATGTGATATGAGTTCGGGCCCCACCCCCTTGCCATGTCATTTCCCACTCATCGCCCTTCGCACATCATATCACCTCCCACCAAGAAGTCGTTGGGCCATAAATGGCCAGATCGTTACCCAACGGGCCCGCGCCTAATCAAACGGTCCAAAAATCACAGTTAAAGGCTGAATTCACGCCCGAAAGCATAGTTTACTTTGCTAATGGTATTTTAAAATCACAAGTACTGAATTCACAGAGAAATAAATAGAACTATTGCTGAAGAGAATCTGTTATTCACCAAGGAAGGTTTGTAAACTCTCAACAACTCCAGTTTCTATTTTTCTCAAGCCTTCAACTCTGTTCACACTTCCCCTATATTTTTACGGTCCCTGTTGTCCAGGTAAATCCCCTCTGTAGACAGAGGCGATCCCTATAACCCTAGGGTGGGTCTAGCAACTATGGGAACATACTAACATCTACCTTCCTAGATTGTAAATGAAATTCAGAGCAAGGAAGATGACCTACCTTGTCTTGATGCTATGTTGTCATCTTCCATTGAAGCTTATTGATCTGTCGCTCTTCTCAAGCTCGATACACGCTACTACCAACGTTCGATTACCTGTACAGACAGTCAAGACACCACGACAAGCGTAAAACCGTGACAAACATAAAACAATTACAACCTATCTAACTTATCAAGGAATGCTATAAATCTCATTATAAATGTAAACAAGAGTGGAAGATAAACATTAGATGCATTTTATTATGATAAAGACAACAGGAGTTTACAACCAAGCCTTAATGTTGAGGCTCTCCTTCGGCAGGTCCGTATCCAAGCACGTTTGCAACACCCTCACACATAAAGGTCCAAGATCTCACTATGCTCCCAATCACACAAAAAAAATCACACTCTACACTATTCTCCCGAAGCTATAATTTCTTCTCTTCTCTATGATTGCTAACTAAGGTTGTAGAGCTGAAGGAGGTCTCCTTATATAATAATGGAGGAGGAGGTTATGGGCCCTCAAATGATGGGAAAAGAGCTTATCCTTTGGAGTAGTTCCTATTTTTTTATAACAACAAGCCCAAAGGGGAATTCCTCAGCCATATCCTCAAAACAAACTTCCATCTCACTGCCTCACGAAGCTTCTAGTCGTGGAAGCTTCCTTTCTATTTTAAAAAAAATTCCAAAACAAGATCGAAGCGGGTCCAACATTAAGACAGAGCACCGATAGGCGCGGGCCTCAGTGTAAATTTTGTTATCGGCGTGGGTCAGACACTGAGTGAAAGCGCCGACCTTGAAAACCATAATTTTACAAGGAACTATCAAAAAAGTTGTAAAGAGAGATGATTTGGAAGACAAAATGTGGTTCAGGGGCATGTATTCCATGCTTGGAAAGTACACAAGGGTCATTGTATGGGTCCTCCAGGATTAAGGAACGAGGAGTAGAAGGACAGTGACTAATTATTGTGTAACAGATGCCCCCTAAAGTATGAAGTCTGAACATGAGTGAGGGGTGAAATGCTTTACAATTACGTGCAAGGAACAAGACACTGCTATCAGGAGACCTACAAATCAAGCATAGATGCATATACATAACTGAAATATATGATGAAAATACATGAATCCATCGCATAGGCACAGCTATCCATCAAGAAGAGGATCATGTGAATGGATCCTCGGCATGGACGGAGCCATCCGAATGAAGGGATCATATGAAATAGATCCACGGCATGGGCGCATCCATACGTATAGAGAATCGTGTATATAATCATGAATGACTCATCACTCCTCGCAACCTAGACTTTTGTGGGTCTTGCACTCGAACACCACCCCATAAAAGTACAAATTCCAACATGTGAATAGACATGTTGAAGTCAAACATGCTAGAAAATCACTTGATTATCGGTCAATGATGTGAATTGTTAACAAGTGTGATAGAAACCATCCATAATGTCAATGGCACTCAAGGTACTACTAGTACAATCCACGGAATGTGAATAGTGAGCTGAAGTCGAACACTCGTGAAATCACCCGATCGAAGGCCAATGATGTGAACCTATCATCGAATGCTAAGAACTTGCCATTGCAAGCTCTAAGGTACCAGAAAGGAGCCTCTAGATCAACTTCTCAGATAATGAGCTGAAGTCGACAGGAAGCAATCCATCGAAGGAGGGTCATAATGAATCCCACATCATCGATGTGAAACAAAGAAGGTAATATGAGTGTGAATCAAGACGAAAACAAAGGATCAAGGAATGTACAAACTGCAGAAGGATTTTCTATTGAACATATCGGCGACATGACTCTAGAATTCGGCAGCATTTGACTCAAATAGGATCAGAGGTCATGTTGACAAGATTTGTAATCGAATGAGAGGAAAACGGATTTCCCAAACCCATCGAGGAAAAGTGACAGAGTGAAGATATCCCAACCTGACACGAACTACAGACAAGTGTCATGTTCAAGAGTGACATACTGATGACACAACTGACAAATAACTTTCATTTTTCCCCACCATTTCTGAAGAGTACCTCTTTATTTTTACAAAACTTTGAAGAGGATACCATATGCTTGTCATATAATTTTGTCCTTCGGACAAATCCAACCTAGTACATTTTAGGAGCCCTAGGAAGGAGGAACTCGGTAATGTCATGGAGACGTTTTCTGATGTCATTTAGGTTTTAATGAGTCTTAAAAAGGGAGAACTCGATATCTTTTCATCTTTAGAGAGTTTGAAACGAGGCAGAAAAGAAAACTCCAGCAGATCCCTTTTCATAAGTAGTCTCACAGATCTGAAAAGGTAGAAAACAATATCTGGGAGAACCTCTTAGTCACGAAAGACTACGGTATTCCTTTTTCGTAAATAATCTATCCCAACCCGAAAAAGGGGTAAACGTATACTGGGTAGATATCATTTCGCATCCATTTAACGAGTTCAAAATGACAAGATTCTCGACAATCTTTTCAATTTTTAGGAGTTAGAAAAGAGCTGAAAGTTGACTCCTCCTGGAGGAACGAGTGGTTCCGGTGATGGTGGAACTACTCAAAACAAGTAAAGGTTAAGAGGTTGGCTAATAATACCAGAGGTTCCTCAGGAATGGGTAAAAAATTAAGTGAAGGCATATGATCAACCAAGCAAATGGTAACGATGGAATGAGACAATCAAGGTTCATCTGGAAAAATAGGCTGATAAAATGGCAATCACGAGAGGTAAAATAAAAATGGTTTCATTTTTACACAAGCTTGAAATCGTGGAAAACTATGCTTGAATCCAGTTTCATTTTTACACAAGCTTGAAACGGGAACAAACTATGCTTGAAAATTGTTTTCATTTTACACAAGCTTGAAACAGAGATAAACTATGCTTGAAATGTTTGCATGCCCCCAGCATGGTGACTCAATTTGAGGTACATGCCCCCCAAGCTTTAGTGCATTCCCCGAAGTATACTATTGGTTACTAACAGGTGGATGGAATGAAGGTTCAATTATGAGACCAAGAGAAAGACTCGACTGAGATTTTACGAGATCTAATCAAAGACTCAAATTGAACAGGAACGTCTTTCATTGTTTTAATGAGGTTTGCACAGTAAAATAACTATCCTCGTGAGCTAATTCATTTTTTAACGAGGTTGACATAGTAAAAGAACTATCCCCATAAGAGCTTGTTTCATGTTTTAAGGAGCTTGACACCAGAAAATGAACTATGCTCCGATGACCTTGTTTCATTTTTTAAGGAGCTTGACACAAGAAAATGAACTCCGCTCTGATGACCTTATTTCATTTTTTAAGGAGCTTGACACAATAAAATGAACTCTGCTCTGAAGACCTCATCATGTTGAATAAGAATTCATGGCGTCCAAGAGGTTCTCATCTGATGGGAGAACAACATCTCGGAAATCAGGATCCAATGCTCCCAGCACATGACACACAATGACACTATCATTGAATGCGGGCAGGGACAAGTAGCCACATAATTAACCTGTGGCAGGGAAGATAAAATTGGCAGATAAAGACTCGGAAGGGACGATGGTGGACCAGATGTCACGTCAGGACCAAATAATGAAAGCTGATCAATGGTCTCGATCGAACCTTCATGTGGAAAACAAATCACACGAAAGAGGGAAGAGACAAGCGCCCCCATGACATAAGTATAGTCCCGCCCCAGGAGTAAATTAAAATCCAAGGGGTCTGGAACAACCATCACATTGATATAGACAGTTTTCCCTCCCAAAGTAACAGGAAAATTCGGAAGGATCCCTAACGGTTGACTGGTTCTTCTGTTAAATGCCAACAGATTTTTCATAACAAGCACAAAAGTTGGAGAACCAAAATCTTGCTAAGTAGTTGAAGGAAGAATACTCACAAATGCACCTTCATCTATAATGGTGCTGGGTACGACCATATTGAAGGCCTATATGGTGATCTCAAAAGGCACATAAGAAGGAAGGCCATATCCTGCAAATTGACTCCAATCAAAGGAAGCGACCATATTACTTGGAGGGGTTACCATAGAAATGAGATGGTCATCCCCTGGTGTTACGATAGCAAGAGGAGAATCCTCATGTACCTCCATCATGGGAGCAGGAGGAGTAACTTCTTGAGCTACAGGGACGGGAGAATCTTTCTCCAAGTCCGAGGAATATGAAGAAAAAAGAAGAACGTGAGGGGAATGAGATCTGCTCTCGACGGAGAAGACCTGATGAACCATGGGAAGGACCAGATCAACTGATTCCACGACCAATGGTTGGTCGGGAATGGATTCAGGCATTTTAATTTATGAGGGAATGGGATTGAACAAGGATGACTCTTGACCGCTTGTTGAATCAACTAGCGGAGGACTCAAAGAAAGCTCCTGGTAACCAACTGGAAGGCAAGGTGTAGAAATAGTAGGGTTGTCCAACACTCTCTTGGCTTCATCCATGTACAGACAAAGGTGAATGGGATGATGTCCTTCACACAACTTACAGGGATTTGTAATCTTACCCTGTTTCTTATGAGTCTTATCATGGCTAGTCGAAGATGTGCCACCAATATGACTTCCAGAAGCCAAAGGCAACGACGGACGACCATTGAACCATGCTTCAAGTACCCTGGGAATGTTAGGGAAATCTCGAAGAAGATGGTCATGTTTGCGCAACATGCAAGGGAATTTTACTTTCCGTGGAAGGATGGATGGTTTATCAAGGGAAGGTTTCTTAGGTGCAATAGCCGCAGAGTTGTCCTCTCTCTTATCTGACTTCTTCTTTTTCGTCTTCTTCTTCTTCTTCTTAGCCGCCTTGTTACAAGAATCTAGACTTTCACCAGGCGAAGTAAAAGAGGAGGATGAAGAAAAAGGCGAAGAAGGGGAGAGGCCCACTTTAGAATCAACATGATGTTTTCAGGTGGGGGAAATGGTTGTACAGAGGAAAAAATACTCGAGACCACAGAGGTGGAGAATAACCACACATGAAAACCAACAGCTAAGCCCGAAAGGGACAATGTTGCCATATAAGGAGCACCAACATTCCCAAAAGCAGGAAAAGGAGCAGGATTCCCTTCGGAGGGGATTCCTTGGTTGGTAAACTCTGGAAATGTTGCCATTGGAAACAACCCTAAAAAAAACACTAAGGAATATGACTTTAACCAAGAATAGTTCATGGGCAAGTAATATTTCAAGACATTGAATAAAAACTCTGTCATTTCATATTTTAAGAGTCAAGAAACAGGGAAAATGTGACTCTATCACTTTCAGGTTGAAACGAGCATGAAAGGATAAGCGCTTGATGATCTCTTCTATTTTTAAAGAGTCACGAAAAGATCAAAATGACTACTTTGGTAATCTAAGAAAGAGGGTGTACCAAGTTTCTGTGAACTTCCATATACACCTTGGTGATCAAATGAAAGAGAAATGACCAAGGACTTTCTGTACGTGTAGGTAGTGTGCCCGAATGCTATGTTCGGTGTATCACAGTTACAGGGTGGCAAAATAGGCTTCCTATGGATAAGGTATTGCAACCTCTAGGGGTCTCCCTTTATATACTCGATGGTATGGGGAGCACAAGTTTGTACTAGTGTTGTCTAAAGCCAAAAGGCGAACGACAGCTACTAGGTTTTAAGACGCTGAAATACGTCTCTAGCCTAGACCACTAAAATGTTTGAGTTAAGTTCCAATGTTTCCTTATGTTAATTAAATAAATTTTAAAGTTTATCTTGAATTATGTCTCGGTTTCAAGGCCCTACCACATTTCATTTGACAATCTCCTATATGTAGCTATATGAGGAAAGAAATATTTCAATTCGATGAATGTTATCTAGTTAAGGGAAGAGTCTCAAACAATGATGCAACAAACAATAATAATGCAAATGGAACTTTTTCCTAACTAGATGACTTTCACTATCCAAAATTAATCTAAACATTCAACTATGCGAATTATGCAATGTAATCTATGCAAAATCCTCTTTTTGAAAACTATGCAATTGTAATCTATGCACAATTTTCTTTTTCTTTTGAAAGAATAAGAATGTAATCAATGCATTTTTCGATGAAAAGAGAATCTACTTAATGCATGCTTTTAATGAAAGAGAATTCACTCAAAGCGATTTTTAGCTTTCAATCATTAAACAATGTAATCTAAGTTCAATGATAAATCTCAAAAAATACTTTTCAATGCAATGTGATCTAAATGAATGCAAATTTCCTTAATGGAAGGATGAATGAAAAAGGGATGCAAACCAACACTAAGAATGCAATCGTTGTTTTAAACACTTTGTAACGAAATTCCTCAAAAGGCTACAAGACATATGAGGTCAAGCACAAAATGACTTCTAAAGAATGAGCTCAAAACAAGGCATTCATTCCCTTTTACATCAAACAATCATAGAAAAAAGACTTTTCAGTTGAACAATGAGCAATGTAATCTATGCTTACAGGTGAGAAAGCAGACCAAATGAACTCAAAAGACACTTGAGACTTGAACACTCAATCAACCAAAAAGCAAAAGGCAATCAAATAGAGATGGCTCACCAAGAAAGGAGACTGACTCAATTAGCAGGGTGATGTCCCACGAAGCATGCAAACAGGAAATTGATTCACAGTCCTAGAAAAAACTAGGATGTAAGGATGCACGTCCGAACAGGAAAAAAAACAAAAAACAAAAACAACAAGCCCATCAAAACCTCTTGAGTGAAGGGGAGAAAATATAAATCTTGCAGAGAAAAAGACCGGAAAGGAAAGACACACTGGTGGAGGAATTAGGGAAAAACCTGAATTTTTCACACACCCTGAAATTGGCACGACTTTTGTGGGTGAAACTAGTGCCAAATGGCACGACTTTCTCACTAAAAACTAGCGCCAATGTCCAATTGGCATGGGTATATAACTGAAAACTAGCGCCAATCGGCGCAACTGTCAGAAAAATAAAAGCGTCAATGCCTGAACAAGAAAAAACAAATAATTTCTCCCAACCCAGACCAAACTCACCACTTCAATCAAAAACTAAAAGATCATAATTGATGAAAAACATAGAAAAAAACAGGGAAATGGTCATTTGACTAAATCCGTCGAATGAATAAGACCTCAAAGAGTGACAAACTCAAAGGAAAATCCCTAGTGGAGTCACCAATTTGTTGTCCAGGTAAATCCCCTTTGCGAACAGAGGCGATCTGTAATATCCCCAAATGGGAATGCAGCAATATATGAACACAATAATGGAGTAGAAATGTTAAATCATCCTATAAAATGTGTTGGAAACACATAGCCACCAATTAGTGTTACAACAACAATTTATTATGCCTTTTATGATCCAAAAAGTTGGGAAAATGCAAAAATATGGACCATAAAAACGTTATTCCCTTGAGAAATGGGACTTGGATCTTTTATTTCATACATTATACATCTCACATGCAGAATTGGAGAAGAAAAAAAAATCACTCTAGCCAAGTTAAACAGGCCTCCCCAACTCAATATGGCCTAAAAGTGACCAAACCCCATGACTTATGACAAGCAGAATTCCTAAAGCATGTAACAGAATTATTTTAATGAAGGTTTATGAAGCAAATTATAAAAAATAATAGATCAGGAGTTGGAAATCATTCAATGGATGAGAAAATGGAGATCCCTTCCTTTTTGTACAATATGAGAGTAACCCGGCAAGGGTTTCATGAAATTACATGTATAAAATGTCACATCTGCAGATCTAGATCTGAAACAACGCAGTTATACTGCAACTTTGTATATATATATATAGCTGAATAGTATAGAGAGTAGAATAAGGTGCCTTATACAATCTTTCTTGGGGAAGGGTTGGCCATTTCCCCAAGGAACAAGCTCAAGATCAAGGGTCTTGACCCTGCTCCTGCAATACTTATAGAAATGACGCAGTTCCAGCAAGGGACTGTGCTGTAGTAGATGGAAAATGTTTTGGCCAAGTGCCAAGATGTAAAATATGCTCATAGGTCTCCCTCACAGATATCCCAAAGAGAGGAATGCTTCCTCCTCTGAAAAACAAGTGATGGAAGTGGTGTTGTGACCCTTCCACTGCAACAACCTGCAACACAATGTTACACTCTGTAGAAATAACACTGTAGCTGAAGGAGGATGCTTGGCCTCAAGCCTGAGAGTGGAAAATTGAAGTACAATGATCCTCCAAGAGGCCTCTCAAGGAAGGAGAAGGAATCCCTAAGCAATAATGCCTTGTGCTAAACAGCACTGCAAACTTAACTCAACAGCTGAAGTATGTTGTAATGTTCCCAACTAAGGAACAACTACACTATTGGGAATAACCTGAGTTATTACCAATGTGGAGCTTAAAAAAACCATGAGCATGGCAACGAAGAGCAGCTCATTTGATGTCAAATAACATCACACCAGCAGATGAAAGAACCTCAACAAGATATTGGCCTATATTCTTTTTCCCAGGTGGGGAAAGGCAGCAATACAGGGCATAGAACTGGAACTCTGCAATGAAGAAGTTTTATAACGGTCTTGTTATGATTAATAAGCTTAAAATATACATAAGAAACACATATACATAATTTCTATCTACAACAGCAACTTGTACTTCGTTTCATGATCTGGAGAGTGGGGGAAAAGGGTATTTTATGCCCTAAAAAGGGTGTTTTCAGAAATGATCATAAAAATAGGTAGGGAAAATAGCTGGATATGATAGCTTAGGTCATGAGGGACCTATGCTCCAAATTTAAGCTCAAAATAGTGCTTCTAGCTATGTTAAACAGCTCCTTCTATCCCGACTAGGCTAGAAAACATTGATTTCCCATGACTTTGCTAAACAGAAATTTATGAATACAGTGAGAGCGTAATTCCCATGATGGTTTCTATATAAAATTATGGAATAAGTCTTATATTAAGCTTATATTAATAAAATAACAGAGAAATGGAGGTTTAACCTCTTTTACATCAAGAAAAAGACACCCAGCAAGGGTTTCCGGCAATATACATGTACAAAAGGTAGGACTGCAGAAAATAACACAGTCTATAGAAAATTTGCATTAAACATGACTAAATATAACATATCAAAGCTGAATAACACACAAATATGGCCAAAGGCCCCTCTAACAAACACCCGGAGGGAAATAAGCACCTCCTCTTACAAGATGAGCACAAAATCAAAGGGTGCAACACTGTTGCTGCTACCCCTGCATCAAGGACGCAGTTTTCTGAAGTAGACTGCACTGTGGATGAATGTGAAGGAATGGCCTCAAGACAAATACTGAAATTAAGCTCAAATCACTCCCCTTTGATCCCTTAAGCAAGATGTTCTCAACAGAGCATGGAATTCCTGCACAGGAATTCCTTACACTAAGCAGTGCAGCAACTCCAGCTAAATAGCTAAAGTATGCAATTGGTCTCTAGACCAAAATATATGAATACATGAATGAAATCCCTTTGATGCTATGCCTTCCTTTTATCTTTGGTGAGCCTCCTCACCCCAGACCACACACAATGTTGAGGTGACTTCTCCATGAAGCTTCCTCTTTCAAAACTGCGTTGCCCTATCTAGCTTCCCTCCTCTTTGTGACAGCGTTGTTGACTTGGTCAACTATAACCAAACCACCTGAAATGCCTCTGTTCACACCGAGGCATCTTCAATCCGGTTCTCATATATGTGTTTGGGCTGATTCTTGTTCACATTGAGCTAGTGTACCTGAGTGTTTTCTTCCTCCTCAAGAATGCATGTTGACTTAGTCAAACTTGGCTATGTCCTCATCCAATTTGTCCCTGTTCACACTTGAAAGTGTAAAACCAGCTCCTAAGATGATTTCCTTCCTTCCTAAGGTGCAATTTATTCATAATTTTATTATTCATGGGCTCCCTTACCCATTTATTCCTCTCCTAGGTGAAAGTAGCAAAATCTAATGTTCCAAATTGCTATGTGCAAATTTGGGAACATTACAGTCCTCCCCTCCCAAATGTCGCTTGTCCTCAAGAAATTGCATGAATAGGACTAAAGAGAATCCTCTTCTTCCCTGTAGCAACCTCATAAGATAAAAACCTCCAAGGATCAAGGTGCTACATCATCAATATATCTCCAAGTTGCCTCTCCCAAGTGTGCAAGCTATCTAAATAACTGACATTATGTAACTGTAGAACATCCATGGAAGCAACAATGGGCTATTTGAAGATCCTCTTGAAACATGGGGGCTGATATATATTGGGACTCAACATCCCCATTTGAATCTCTCCTCCCCAAGCTATTAACCAAACAAAATGAGTCACCCTCCAAAATGGTAACTCATGCAAATCATCCTCCACCTGAAGCTCCAGCAAAGTAGGTGGGCTAAAATTCTAATCATGGTAGACATAGTAGCCTACCCCACGCTGCTTTCCTCTCCACTTAAGACAAGTGTAAAGGATTTTCTAATCTTGGGCTACCACAATGTTGCCCTCAAATGGCAAGAAGGAAGCTAGAACTCCAAAGGTCCCTCTCCTAGCGTTGTGCATCAAGCTGGCCCAAACCATCTCATACATGATGGACAAGAAGTTACCACCATATGTTATCCCATCCATCTCATGGCCCTCCTCATTAAGTAACAAAGGTGTTGTTGTAGAGGCCATGTCCCTTCCCATGCTCCCCCTAGAGCATGCAATGCAGAAAGTGTGGGGATGCTCCTCCCCCAAGAACACATCCACTCCATGTGTCCCTTTTTCAATCATGTTCCTCATATAGGTAAGAATAATATCAACAAGTAGGATCATAATCAACATCATAATGAGAGAAAGACTTAAGGCTTCATATGGTGCTGGAAGGTACCAACAGTCTCCCAAGTGGTCACAGCGCAGTCTTCCCCACTGCATCTTCAAAAAATAGCATGGCAAGTTGTCTCCTAACAAATGGCTTGTTGTATAAGTCATCACACCCACTAGTAAATAGTAGATGCCTGAGTATGTCAACTGAGCACACAAGAAGCAACCATATAATTGCCCTAGATCATACATTAGATGGTTGTCTCCATCATGATAGTTGGCCAAAAATAGACCATGGAGCCTAAAGAGAAACTTTCCCCTTTGAAGAGAAATGTACTGCAAAGAAATGGTAAGAGAAAAATATTGTGTGGTATAATCAATAAATGCAATAATAGAATTCTTACCATGTAATAAAGACAAGATGGTGACAAGATCTATAGATGAATCCTCCATAGGGGCATGATATACCCATATGAAGAGGAATGAACCACATGCTCCATGAAAATCCTCCTTCTCACGCTTGTAAATCCAAGTCAAGGAGATCATACCACAATAATCAATGAGTCCATCCATCATTCTTCTATTCTCACCTCCTCTATGCCCACCAAGTGCATCAAATATGAAGTGATCCTAGGAACACTCCATCAATAAGCTCATGCTCCAAAGTGACAACGCTGTTGGCCTATGCAAATAGGCTCCTGCCAACTCATAACTCCATTCTCTGACATGCCCAATGTCAAAGACTCCTCCCATAATGTTGCCATCTCCTCCTATTGCAACATCATGCAAAATGTGAGAGAAATTTTTCCTTTGCTCTCTCTCAATCCTCCAAAGCAACAAATGTCTCTGTTGCCCCAACATACCTCCATCATACAACCTATGTGGTGAAAACATAATGATCACAACACTATAATGCATCCACACTCCTTGCTGCCCCATGATGAAAGTATCCTGCCACTCTTCCTTCCTCTTCTCACCCCATGGGAAAGGACATGTCATAGGGTGACCAAACTCTCTCAAGAGTAGCCAACGCAGCATTGCCTCTTGCTACCCGGTGTCATAGACTTGCAAGAGGTCTACCAATCTCTTGCCTCTCATCCACATCCACTCAACTCCATGTGGATGCCCCCTAGCTTTCTCCATCTTGGCATCCCTCTAATGAGGTCTACCATCCTCCCAAACCACATCTTTCTCCTTGCATCTCATAGGATTTTTAAATTCAATTCCTTGGAGATCTCCAAGAAAAGCTCTCTCATCAATGACTATCTTGGACCCATAAGGATCCAAAGGGGCTGAAAGGAAAGCCTCCTTGCTTCTACCTCTTGACATCGTTGTAACCCTCCTCCAGGGTAAAGTTGTTGCCTCATACTCCATCTCAATGTTCATGACTCCATCGAAAATATCACACTTCAACCTCAATGGTTTTGAGCAACTCATCAATGATACATGAGGTTGAGGGTTCAAATATCCCTTGAACCCCTCAAGCTTGCACAGCGCAATGCAATCCTGCTGCTTTATCTCAGCAATACCATTTGATCCTGGGCCATATGTAAACAAATCTCCAACCCTTTCCATAAAATTTTCTGAAATTTTAAAACATGGAAACTTATGCATACCTTTGTGAGCCTTTGGGACATCTTCTATGGCTACAAGAGATCCTCTCTTCAATGTGTTGGTTGATCCAACTACTGGTGTAGAAGGCTACTTTCTCAAGGCCATGGCAGCGCTGGTACTTGCCTCTTCTCAAGGTGGTGTGGGTCTTCTCTCCTCTAATATTTCCTCATCAAAGGTTCTGATCAACTCTTGAGTGAACTCAGAAAAAGAAGTCACCCTTGTGTGGCTTATGTGACTGCACCACCAAGCATTGTCTTCACCCTCCAAGTGTAGCGCTGCAACTTCCGTTGCCTCCCTCTCTTCCACTGGATGAAGTGTGAAGAATGCCTTAATTTTTCTTGCCCAAGCTCTTGCTGTAGTTTACCCATCAAATTTAGACAATAGGAATCTACTGCCTTTGATCTCTCCTTTGCTGCAAGATATTTCCAATTCTCTCAGTTGAATAAACTGAGGAAAATCTAGGGTCTCTTTGGAAGCCCTAGGTTGGCACTCGTATTCTTCCAAATACCCACTGAAGGTTTCATGCTCTAAGTGGTCTCCTTGATCTTCACTCCCTCCATAAGAACAAGAAGTGCATGCATCTTGTTATCTCATGAATTGGACCCCAAGATGAAAAGGCAAAACATGTTAACAACTAAACCACGCTCAGCCTTGTAGCTAGCCCTACAAGGACAGGAGAGGGCTCTCTCCGTGAAATAATATTCAATGGAATACAATAAATGGACTGATATTAGGCTAGGTAAAATGATCGGAAAAGGCTTTTACTAAAATAAATGAATTTTCAGGGATGTGTGGGACAAAAACGGGACAGCTGAAACCGGGAATTAAATCAGGACACAGGGTATTTCATGCGGCAAGATAGGCAGGAAACTTAGCAAATAAAATTTAATGAGGATGGGATGGAAAGACTGGCGAGGAGCTGAAAAGGGCACAGTAAATGGATCCTTTTCAAACAGAAGAAAAACACAGAGCATGAATGATTTCCCAAGGCAGAGCATATAAAATGGATTCTACCTTTCTATCTTGAAAGCATTCAAAAGGAAATATTTATGAATGAGAGGTGAAACATAACAATTTACATATGGAACCAAGGAGAGAACAAATTCTAAATCTCATACCACATGGATCCCACAAATCAGAGCTGCATCTTTTATTAATTCCCTGTCAGACTGTACAATGGAGCGCAGAGTTTTCATCCACACTATTCCCCTACTTCTGAATTACAGACTTCAGATTTTCCAATTCAGACTCCTTACAAATGATTATCAATTACAATAAATACACTGAAATGAGGGAACATAGATCCACAGAAAAGGGAGTTGTTCTAACAACTGAAAAACTGAAGTACAATCATAGAAAAGAAATACAATAATCTGCCCCTAAAAATAAGGGACAGCATTACATTTGACCACTTGGAGATTTCGTTGTTATGATGTATGAAAGAAAATAGGTAATCCGATGAACAGATTTCCTATTTTGTTGTTGTTGTAACAATATTTGCTTATTTCGGCCTTTGACTGTCGCTTTCCATATTCCGTTTGAATAAAAATGACCTTTAATGAAATGCTGTCAAAATAAAATAGAATGAAATATTGCCTTCGGTGAAGGGAAAATCGATTTCGGATGGAGGGAGCGAAGGGAAATGGGGTCCGCGTGATAATCAGAATCGGAGGGGAGGTGGCAGGCGTGTTATATATTAATACTTCCCCCGATGTGATTGGGGAGAGTTTCTTTATATACAAAAATTTGATTTATACAAAGGGAAAGGGGCCATATCATTACGAATGGGGCGAAGGATTTAAGTGGTGGGGCCGAGGGTCAATCGCAATCGCAATATCGGAGCAGGTGGGAGGAACAATTTGCAGATGGAATGGCCGATTGCGATGGCGCGATTGGATGTGGGTCGTCCGATCATCAATCGGATCAACGGTCGAAATCGCATCGGGCGGGGTTAATCGGAAGGGAGTTTTTGGAGGCGCTGATTGAGTTTGGGCCGTTCGATCGTATGGATAGATCGACGGTGGGGACATTAATCGGAGGTTGGGCCATCGAGGGTAGGCCATCGGGAGTGGAACAATGATAAGAGTCGATGGGAATTCTCCGATCGGCTATGAGCCGTTGGATCGGCGGGGGTAAATCGACGGTCGGATGTGTATCGGAGGGTTTCAATCGGGGGTTATGTATCGAACGTCACAATCGCATCGAAGTTTTGAACGATAGATCAATCGGGGCGCTTGTATTGAAATTGCGATTGCGATCGGGGAAATGACTTAAGACAGCGGGGTTTTATAATATAAGGTCAATTTATATTATAATGTTTCAGAAGCATGGAGGGGAAGTGGTTGGGAATGGTGGGGAGTTTATAACATAAAATTTATTATAAATTTTAGGGGTAATGGTGGGGAAGTGGTTTTTGAATTGGGTTTAATGTATTAATGCAGTTTTTGCCATCAGAAGGGGGAAAAAGGGATTTTTAGGAGGAATATTAAACTTTAAACACAAAATTAAGGGGGAAAATGGGAAATAGGGATTTTATGAGGACATAGGGAATTTTACTTCACTTAAGCATAAATTTAAATCCAGAAGTCAGTTTTGAGAGTGTAGTATACCGTTGGAAATATCTTTCTGGGCTACTTCTGATGGATCTACTTGGAGGATGATTTGGTGCTAAACATGCTGCAGAAAACTTCTCTGAAGGCAGGGACATCACTTTGTGGAGATAAAATCTTCTGAATTGTGACTTATTACACATGATGATATAGAATTACATAATGAATGATAATAAAGGCAAAATATCATGTTTTCACCTCAAAACATGGTTTTGAGGTGAAAATTACATCAAGCTGAATAAAATGTCTCTTTGATCTTCCAGGTGCAGTGACTTTGAATTTATTGACTTCCTCATGACATTGCTGATATTATTGACATTTGACTCATTAATTTGACCATGGTGAGACCCTTGAAACTAATGACACCCAGCCTATGACCTACTGACATGATTTTGAGAATGAAAGTGACTAATGACTAAAGACCATAGAAAAGAAAATCGGCAAGTACCTTATGAGGGAAAACTGATAAAAAATTACTACCATCCATGAATCCATGACCTAGCAGAATGATGAAATTTATCGGTATGGGACTCCTAATATGAAAATGCAAAAGAGAAGTTTTGATCACTGATGGCAGTATGTCTAGACTGACACTAACATTGGCTCTAATGGGGATGGTAGCTCCTTGGAGGTGCCAAGAACACCGTTGACCAAGTAGCTTTATCCATTGGGCATGGAGTCAAAACACTAAAATTGACATTATGCAGACTAACTCTGACTTAAGAATAAGACTGACAATCATAATAAAACCAAACTGAGTTAAGACATGACTAAAACACAATTGACAAACTGGAAAAATGCTCATAATTGAGCTTATTCATCGAACCTACTCTAATTGTTGCATTCACCACCTGATCAGGTGAAATGGAACAACCAATGCAACCATGTAAGCATCTTGGCTACTATTTGAAAGCTCCCCAAGTGCTTCCTAATGAGCAAGTAGAGAGAAGAACTGAAAGGCAACTCCCATGTAAACTTGGAATAAAGTTGAATCTTGATAAACTTGCAAAGCATGAGTTGATTGGATGGCCTCAAGAATACTGTGAAAGGATATTCATAAGAATAGCTATTGATTTCCATTAATACATCACTGCTCTGGTCCAGGTAATCTCCATACCTTGATTTTAAAAATTTCTTAACATTTGTGTTGTCTTTCTCTGATGATTGTAGCAAGTTGACAAAAGGATCCTGAAATTCGTGAATAACCAAACTCTGTTGCTGATCCCAAACAAAACAAAAGTCTTATTCATTAGTCTCCTCATATGACTACAAACCTTGATATGGGCTTAGTAATGAAATGTCTGCTGAACAAGACAATGAAGTCCTCTTTCGAATAAAGTTACTGTCAACAATCTTTTCTGACACATGGTTAGCCAATGGAGAAGGAATTTTACAGCAAACATCATCCAACACGAGCTATAGGGTCATAAAAAACTTGAAAAGATTGCTGCGATGTATCTATTGACTTTAATGAGACTGTATGACACTTTTCAGACTGCTCATCCTTTTCTTTAGAGATATTATGAAAATTCTTCTTTAAGAACTGAAATGCTTCGCAACATAAGGGTACAGAATCCTCTTGCATCATTAGATCATAGTTTTCAGCTTCCAAGCCTTCATCTGTAATCTGACCTTCAATTGCATTTGTGGCTGCAAGTCTGGAGCTAGGGAGGATTTTATATCGCAAATGATTTCCTCAGTCGTTTCAGGGGAAGATTTCTCATTAACAACTTGCTCAAGAATTTCACTATCCATCTCAACCTCAACATTAAAACTGAGAGATTGTTGATTTCTAATTGCATGAAAGTTATCTTTGATGAACTAAATTGAAGCGAAACAAAGAGGCAGAGATCCTTCACTTATTTAAAAAATTTCCAGACTTTCCTCATCACTGTCCTGGATGATATGCATCGGATGATTACTGTTTTCAAGCTGTTGAAACGGAACTTCCTCCCACAAATCAGCAGTTGATTGTGATGCAAGACTAGCTTGTGTTTGGAAAAAATCATCATGATTGTATTGATCGAATTTTGGAAAATCATCAACATAAAACATATCATCAAGCATACAATTCATGTCAACGGATCTCTCTTCTCCCAAATGTTCTATAACACAATCATTGTTAGATGGATGATAACTGGGATAAGAAAGAAAATGTTTTGGTTCAGCCACTTTTTCTCGAACATCCATTTCATTCCTGGCAGTGATTTTTCGCACCATCTTTTCCACTACGTTTACCAAAAGGTCAAGCTTTACCTCTGAAGGTGTCAGGTGCTCTGCCACATTCTTCTTTTCTTCTTCCTTCAGCTTTGCTCTTCTGATCAACAGATTAGCTTCTACATCTACTGCACTGTCCTGTATCTCTTCAAGTGTTGCTAAGTTCCTTTCTCTCAGCTGAAACTCCATTCCCGGATCAAAAGCACTCGGGTAATGTAAGAGAGCTGAGCCAGGAGGGGGTCTTATATTGACAGGTATAGAATAATAGACTTGATTGAATCTAGCGGAAAATTGTTGTACTGTCTCCCCTAACTGTCTTTTCAGCTGGTCATACTCGTCTAAAATGAGGAAAGGGTTCTGTCTAACCACCCATCTGTCGAGGAAGACTCTGACGAACTATCGGAATTCTGAGATGCTCGCATCAGGTAGGGTTTTGAACCAACTCTTGACTTTGCCTTGCAAAGAAAGAGCAAAAAGCATAATACTAACATATTCTTTGTCAACTTCAAAAAGGTCTAGGAAAGTCTAAACATTCTGCACATGTTGCTCAGCGTTGACATTGTTACATTCACCATCAAATCTCGACAAATATAGATAATAATTTGCAGGGAAAGCATGCAGTACAGAAGGTAAAACAAGAGGTTTATACCTATCCGGGACTATAAAAGGTGTAGGAGTATATATAGGAGCTATGGGATTAGTCTTGGTCTCTTTGGGCTCATCAATCTGAAGAGAGTCATCATAAGATTTAGGAAAAGGATGGAGGCCAAGATCAAAGGAAAACTCAGTATTTACACTTTTTGAATAGGTTGAGTGAAGATTTTGATCACCTTTATCATACAACAAATTCTGAAAAACTTTCAGGATAGCTTCAGGAAAAGTAAAGAAGTAATTTACCAGAAAGTAGATTAGATCCTGAATACCATTCCACTTTGGATACCTGAACTTTGTGTAAGATCCTTCCATTTTCCCGTGGAAAGAGTCGGTCCTCCAGTGGAGTCTTTACATTGAGTTGGAGTCGCTAGGTGAAAGATTCAGCTTTCATATGCATCTGATTGTTTGTTCACCATCATCAATCAGATATGATACTTTGTCATTCTTTACCGGGGATTTAGATATGATCTTTGTATTTCCCCAGTATGGTCGCCAGAGATGTTATCTCCTGAATTGGACCCCAAGCTGAAAAGGAAAAACAGGGTAACAACTAAACCATGCTCAGCCTTGTAGCTAGCCCTACAAGGACAGGACAGGGCTCTCGCCGTGAAAGAATATTCAATGGAATACAATAAATGGACTGATATTAGGCTAGGTAAAATGATGGGAAAAGGATTTTAATAAAATAAATGAATTTTCAAGGATGTGTGGGACAAAAACGGGACAACTGAAACCGGGAATTAAATTAGGACACAGGGTATTTCATGGGGCAAGATAGGCAGGAAACTCAGCAAATAAAATTTAATGAGGATGGGATGGAAAGACTGGCGAGGAGCTAAAAAGGGAACAATAAATGGATTCTTTTCAAACAGAAGAAAAACACAGAGCATGAATGATTTCCCAAGGCAGAGCATATAAAATGGATTCTACCTTTCTATCTTGAAAGCATTCAAAAGGAAATATTTATGAATGAGAGGTGAAACATAACAATTTACATATGGAACCAAGGAGAGAACAAATGCTAAATCTCATACCGCATGGATCCCACAAATCAGAGCTGCATCTTTTATTAATTCCCTGTCAGACTGTACAATGGAGCGCAGATTTTTCTTCCACACTATTCCCCTACTTCTGAATTACAGACTTCAGATTTTTCAATTCAGACCCCTCACAAATGATTCACAATTACAATAAATACACTGAAATGAGGGAACATAGATCCACAGAAAAGGGAGTTGTTCTAACAGATGAAAAACTGAAGTTCAATCATAGAAAAGAAATACAATAATCTGCCCCTAAAAATAAGGGACAGCATTACATTTGACCACTTGGAGATTTCGTTGTTATGTTGTATGAAAGAAAATAGGTAATCCGATGAACAGATTTCCTATTTTGTTGATGTTGTAACAATATTTGCTTATTTCGGCCTTTGACTGTCGCTTTCCATATTCCGTTTGAATAAAACTGACCTTTAATGAAATGCTGTCAAAATAAAATAGAATGAAATATTGCCTTTGGTGAAGGGAAAATCGATTTCGGATGGAGGGAGCGAAGGGAAATGGGGTTCGTGTGATAATCGAAATCGGAGGGGAGGGGGCAGGCATGTTATATATTAAGACTTCCCCCGATGTGATTGGGGAGAGTTTCTTTATATACAAAAATTTGATTTATACAAAGGGAAAGGGGCCATATCATTATGAATGGGGCGAAGGATTTAAGTGGTGGGGCCGAGGGTCAATCGCAATCGCAATATCAGAGCAGGCGGGAGGAAAAATTTTCATATGGAATGGTTGATTGCGATGGCGCGATTGGATGTGGGTCGTCCGATCGCCAATCGAATCAACGGTCGGAATCGCATCGGGCGAGGTTAATCGGAAGGGAGTTTTTGGAGGCGCCGATTGAGTCTGGGTTGTTCGATCGTATGGATATATCGACAGTGGGGACATTAATCGGAAGTTGGGCCATCGGAGGCAGGCCATCGGGAGTGGAACAATGATAAGAGCTGATGAGAATGCTCCGATCGGCTGTGAGCCGTCGAATTAGCGGGGGTAAATCGACGGTCGGATGTGTATCGGAGGGTTTCAATCGGGGGTTATGTATCGGAGGTCACAATCACATCGGAGTTTTGAACGATAGATAAATCGGGGTGCTCGCATTGACATTGCGATTGCGATCGGGGAAATGACTTAAGACAGCGGGGTTTTATAATATAAGTTCAATTTATATTATAATGTTTCAGAAGCATGGAGGGGAAGTGGTTGGGAACGGTGGGGATTTTATAACATAAAATTTATTATAAAGTTTAGGGGTAATGGTGGGGAAGTGGTTTTTGAATCGGGTTTAATGTATTAATGTGATTTTTGCCATCAGAAGGGGGAAAAAGGGATTTTTAGGAGGAATATTAACTTTAAACACAAAATTAAGGGGAAAAATGGGAAATAGGGATTTTATGAGCACATAGGGAATTTTACTTCACTTAAGCATAAATTTCAATCCAGAAGTCAGTTTTGAGAGTGTAGTATACCATTGGAAAGCTCTTTCCGGGCTCCTTCTGATGGATCTACTTGGAGGATGATTTGGCATTGAACATGCTATGGAAAACTTCTCTGAAGGTAGGGAAATCACTTTGTGGAGATAACAACTTCTGAATTGTGACTTATTACACATGATGATATAGAATTACATAATGAATGATAATAAAGGCAAAATATCATGTTTTCACCTCAAAACATGGTTTTGAGGTGAAAATTACATCAAGCTGAATAAAATGTCTCTTTGATCTTCTAGGTGCATTGACTTTGAATTTATTGACTTCCTCGTGACATTGCTGATATTATTGACATTTGACTCATTAATTTGACCATGGTGAGACCCTTGAAACTAATGACACCCATCCTATGACCTACTGACATGATTTTGAGAATGAAAGTGACTAATGACTGAAGACCATAGAAAAGAAAATCAGCAAGTACCTTATGAGGGAAAACTGATAAAAAATTACTACCATCCATAAATCCATGACCTAGCGGAATGGTGAAATTTATTGGTATGGGACTCCTAATATGCAAATGAAAAAGAGCAGTTTTGATCACTAATGGCAGTATGACTAGACTGACACTAACACATCTTCTTCTCCTTCTTGAAACCTTCTAGAGGTTTCTCTGCAAATCTCTCCTCCTTGAAACCCTTTTGTAGTTTCAGTGCATTTCTCTTCTTCTTTCTTATTATATCTGAAAATGGATGAGAGTAAGATCATCCTCTAAATAATTTTATTCTTCTTCTTTCTTGGGCTTGAAGGCCACAGGCTGAGCCAATAAAAGTGCTCTGATACCACTATAATGTTCCCAACTAAGGAACAGCTACACTATTGGGAATAACCTGAGTTGTTACCAATGTGGAGCTTCAGCAAACCATGAGAATGGAAATGAAGAGCAGCTCATTAGATTTAAAATAACATCAAACCAGCAGATGAAAGAAGCTCAGCAAGATATTGGCCTATATTCTCTTTCCCGGGTGGGGAAAGGCTGCTACAGGGCATAGAACTGGAACTCTACAATGAAGAAGTTGTATAACGGTCCTGTTATGATGAATAAGCTTAAAATATACATAAGAAACACATAGAAATAATTTCTATCTACAGCAGCAACTTGTACTTCGTTTCATGATCCAGAGAGTGGGGAAAAGGGGTATTTTATGCCCTAAAAAGGGTTTTTTCAAAAATGAGCGTAAAAATAGGTAGGGGAAATGGTTGGATATGTTAGATTAGGTCATGAGGGACCTATTATCTGAATTTCAGCTCAAAATAATGCTTCTAGCTATGTTAAACAACTCCTCCTATCCCTACTAGGCTAGAAAACATTGATTTCCCATGACTTTGCTAAACAGAAATTTCTAAATACAGTGAGAGCGTGATTACCATGAGGGTCTCTACAGAAAATGATGGAATAATTCTTAGATGAATCTTATATTAATCAAATAACAGAGAAATGGAGGTTTAACCTCTTTTACATGAAGAAAAAGACACCCGGCAAGGGTTTCCGGCAATATACATGTACAAAAGGTAGGACTGTAGAAAATAATGCAGTCTACAACAAATCTGCATTAAAAATGATAGAATATAACATATCAGAGCTGAATAACACATAAATATGACCAAAGGCCTCTCTAAAAAACTCCCGAAGGGAAATAAGCACCTCCTCTTACAAGATGAGCACAAAATCAAAGGGTGCAACACTACTGCTGCTGCCCCTGCATCAAGGACGCAGTTTTCTGAAGTAGACTACGATGTGGCTGAATGTGAAGGAATGGCCTCAAGCTGAATACTGAAATGAAGCTCAAATCACTCCCCTTTAATCCCTTAAGCAAGCTGATCTGAAGAGAGGATGGAATTCCTGCACAGGAATTCCTTGCACTAAGCAGTGCAGCAACTCCAGCTAAACAGCTGAAGTATGCAATTGGTCTCTAGAACAAAATATTTGAATACATGAATGACCTACCTTTGATGCTATGCCTTCCTTTTATCTTTGGTGAGCCTCCTCACCCCGGACCCCACACAATGTTGAGGTGACTTCTCCATGAACTTCCTCTTTCAAAACTGCGCTGCCCTATCTAGCTTCCCTCCTCTTTGTGACAGCGCTGTTGACTTGGTCAACTATAACCAATCCACTTTCAATACCTCTGTTCACACCAAGGGATCTTCAATCCGGTTCTCATATATGTGTTTAGGCTGATCCTTGTTCACATTGAGCTAGTTTACTTGAGTTTTTTCTTCCTCCTCAAGAATGCATGTTGACTTAGTCAAACTTGGCTATGTCCTCATCCAATTTGTCCTTGTTCACACTTGGAAGTGTAAAACCAGCTCCTAAGATGATTTCCTTCCTTCCTAAGGTGGAATTTATTCATAATTTTATTATTCATGGGCTCCCTTACCCATTTATTCCTCTCCTAGGTGAAATTAGCAAAATCTAATGTTCCAAATTGCTATGTGAAAATTTGGGAACATTACATATGCCCAATAGTCATGCAGACCATAAAATCTATAATCATCAAGCTTACTCAAGTGGCTTCCATCGTACTCCTTATAAACTATGTGAGCCTCCTCACCTTGGGTCCCACCCATTAGGGTTTCCAGCATCACATAATCAATCTCCCTCCAAAACTATGTTGTATCTCCATCAAGGCCACTCCTCCATAACAGCGTTGTTTGATTTGGTCGAGGTTGACCTCTTCAACCTGCTTCACCCCTTTTCACACCTAATGGTATTCAATCCAGCTCTCATATGTTTGTCTAAACCGATCCTTGTTCATATTGAGCTATTTGAATTGATGATCCACTCCTCTTCATGAATGATGTTGACTTGGTCAAACTTGACTTTGTTTACATCCATTTGTCCTTGTTCACACATGAAAGTGTAAAATCCAGCTACTAGAATGATCCCTTTTCATACCAAGAGGGTTTTTATGCTAATTCAAGATAAGTATGGGTCTCTTACCCATTTATTCATCTACTAGGTGCAAAAATCAAAATTCAATATTCCTATTAGCTGCATGCTAATTTAGGAATATTATAGTCCTCCCCTCCCAAATGTTGCTTGTCCTCAAGCAACTTGTCGTGAAACCAGCTCCAAAAATAGAAGAAAAGAGATATCAACGCCTTAGAAATAAGCCACTTTGAGGGGGAAACCTCCAATATATTACATGAATGAACAATTCTTCGATGATACAAATGACAAAACCTCCTTTCTATATATAGGAGTCCATGGGGCCATAATGTAATCCTAGTGGGGCCACAATGTAATCCTAGCCGACCTAGCAATAATAATGTAAGGGCACAATAATAACAATATGGGGGTTACAGGGGTACAAAAATAACAATAAGGGGGGCTACACTAACATAATAAGGGACTACATTGTTAATATAGGGACTTAACATGCCCCTCTCCTTCAAACAAGTGTTGTCCTCAATGCTTGATTATTTCTTGATGCATCTGTATAAAATTTTCATCCTCCCATGTGGAATATTCTACACGAAATTTCTTCCACTTGCTGAGATACTCAGAAATTGGTCGTACTTGTCAAGTTATTGTTTCTGTGACTGCTTCAGGACTTCTTTCGATGTGATGTTGATCTTCTTGTTGTTTCATTAGATTCTGCCCTAAAGTTAGGTTATCCTTTGAGTGTTGGAGAACTTGTTGTTGATGCTCGATGTGATCTTCCACTAACTTATCATCCATATTAGCTATTATTTGATCCTTCAAACCATCCAAGTTAGCCTCCATCTCTACTTTTAAACCATCTATGTCATCTTCGGTTGCTCTTCGTAAGATCAAAATTGGTTGCACTTAATACCGTAATTTTGATATCTCATACTGCAATTCTTCCTCGTCATGTGTCATAGTATAGATTTTTGAGGGCTTAATAGGTATGGAATTATTTTTTGGAGGCATTATAGAACCCAATACTGATAAAAATTCTGAAATATTCCCTTGGAATCACTTCAATCTGCTTTTTCACACAAACGTTATGCAATTTTAAAAACCAAATACACACCTTTTTCTTGGTTTTGAGAAGCTCAATATTGAAACTAAATTATCTATGTGATTTCAGATCCTCAATAACTAAAATTTGGCCCTGAAGTATCCCTCTTAATCTTCTTTCGAATGCCACGGGTCTGACCTGATTTGGATTATTTAAGGCAAAGTTATGCCCAATATCCTACAATGACCTAATTATGGACTAGTTCAGTACAGCGAAATTGTACAACTTGCCACGTGTCTCTGTTTCCTCCTTCGGATTTGAAAAATTTTATAGACAGCAAACTACAGTTTGTGTAATTGTGGCCAATTTTTACAGCATTCCAATCCAATGCTCAGAGAGAGAGTTATGAATATCTTCCCACAATCACCTCTTTGAGATGAAATTCAGAAGCTTGAAAAATCCCTACCTTCCACAGACCATATCTCTGAAACTATTGTGAAACAAGCTCTAAAATTTTGAGACCACGTTCCTCATGATTTTTGATTCGCACTCTATAAATTTCAGCTTCTTAAACTTCGTAGAAAACAAGTTATAGCGAACATTCCACGATGACCTATTTAGGTTAAATTCAGGAGCCTGCAAAAATCCTTAACTTCCACAGATCATATCTCCGAAAATATTGCGAACCAAGCTCTAAAATTTTGCGATAATGGTCCTTAGGATTTCGGTTTCACACTCTAAAAATTTTAGCTTCTGAACCTTCGTAGAAAAAAAATTATAGCGAAAATTCCATGATGACCTGTTCGGAGTAGTGAAACCCTAGAATCTAAAGCTCTAATACCAAATGTTGTGAAACCAGCTCCAAAAATAGAAGAAAAGAGATATCAACGCCTTATAAATAAGCCACTTCGAGGGGGAAACCTCCAATACATTACATGAATGAATAATTCTTGGATGATACAAATGACAAAACCTCCTTTCTATAAATAGGAGTCCATGGGGCTACAATGTAATGCTAGTGGGGCCACAATGTAATCCTAGCCGACCTAACAATAATAATGTAAGGGCACAATAATAATAATATGGGGGTTACAGGGGTACAAAAATAACAATAAGGGGGGCTACACTAACATAATAAGGGACTACGCTATTAATATAGGGACTTAACACAACTGCAAGGATAGAACTGAAAAGTCTCCTTTCCTCCTCCTGTAGCATCCTCATATGATGAAATCCTCCAAGGAATATGATGATGTCTCAACAATACATCTCCATAGTTCCCCTCCCAAGCATGCAAGCTAGCATTTGGTGAGCATCCCAAATAGCTATCATCATGAAAAGTTGAAATACTCAAGGAGGCAACTATGTGCTGTCTAGAGGTCCTCTCAAAGCATGGAGTCTGAAATGAATTGGGAACTATAAATCCCATGTGGAACCTCCATCCCCAAGCTATCATCCAAACAAAACGAGACACTCTCCAGAATGGTAACTCATAAAGAATCTCCTCCACCTTGGGCTTCTGCAATGTAGGTGGGATTAATAACTGAACATGGTAGACAAAATGGCCTACCCCACGCTGTCTTTCTCTCCACTCATGATAAGTGTAGAGTATATGTTTATCTTGGACTGCAAACAGGTTTCCCTTAAGTGGCAAAAAGAAGATTGGGTCTTCAAAGATCCTTTCTCCCATGTCATGAATCATGCTAACCCAAACCATTCCATACAAGATGAATGGCACATCATCACCATATGGCATCCAAATCAGAAAAATGTTGAAGGTTGTGTATAAGTTTGGATGATACCAATGGTCTCTCAAGTGGATACAACGCAGTCTTCCCAACTGTTTTTTAAGAACATCATGTGGCAAGTTGTCTTCCAATGAATTACTAGTTGTGCATGTTTGCTCATTTACTATGTGGTAGTAATTAGAAATATATATCAGCTGAGCATAATCAAAATAAAAATACACTTGCCTAAAGTCATGTAGACATGGGTTATCATTATTATAAAGGTTTGCCCTAAAGTGACCATGAAACCCAAGAATAATCTTGCTTCCTTGTGGAGCAATGCATTGTTCAGAGATGGTGAGAAGATACAAATACTCAATGGAACAATCAATAAGTACATAAATGTATTTCTTACCATGCATAGTGAGTGGGCTGAAAGTGTGGTCCATGGATGATTCCTCCCATGAGAATATTCTCATAAAAATCTGCAAAAAGAAAGGATCCATACTCCTCTTGGAACACTCCATCAATAGACACATACTCTCAAGTGACAACGCAGTTGGCCTTACTGATAAGGCTCTAGTCACTCCATGACTCCTTCCTTTGACATTCCACATGCCAAAGCCATCCACCATCATGCTTCTATGTGAGGAAATATTCTTCCTATGTGGAAGCCTCTCCTTATCCTCCAATGTTGAAGGGTAGCCTCTTTGCACTTTGAATGTGCCATCCCCTTCTCTGGACATATCATGATAAGTATGGAAAAGATTCTACCCATACTCTCCCAAGAGAAACCACAACAACAATAACTCTTGATGCTCCCTTATCTCTCCCTCATACAAGTCATAGAGTAATATCATGATGGTTGTCTTGTATCATCTCCCATACAAACAAATCTTCTGCTACCATATCATATGGGTGCCATGCAATGCCTCCATTCTCAACATACCATTTGAAAAATGGTATGTCATATGATGGCCAAACTCTCTCAAGAGTAGCCAATGCAGCCTTGCCTCTTGCTGCCCTGTGTCATAGATTTTCAAGGGGCTTTCCCACCTCTTGCTCTCCAACATCTCCCACTCAACCCAAGGTGAGTGTCTATCATCCTGCTCAACATTTGCATCTTCCGGATGAAGAATACCATCATAGTAATGGGAGACAAGATACATCCCATCAATCATCTGTCCTTCCTTTGCTATATATGTCGAGTGGTCATTGGAATGCCCCACTAATGGTTGGGCCCCCAACTCATAATTGCCACTCAAGGACAGCGTTATCCATGATGCTACATCTATTGTTTCCAGATCATGTCCACTATTGAGTACACAGTTCTGCATTGCATTGTAGAGAAAAATGCTCATTTCATCCTTCAAAAATCTATACTCCAACCCCAAGAGTTGTGTACAGCTCAACAATGAATAAGTAGGATGAGTGTTTATCCTTTCCTTGAGTTCATCAAGGCTCCTCAGCGCAGTGAGAGTGTGCTGCTCTAAATCAACATTGTATTCTGTCCATAGGACATTAAATGGTATACAACTCTCCATAAGATTTTCTGAAACAAGAGGAAATGGAAACTTAGGCATACCTTGGTGAATCTTGGGAACTTCTGGTATGGCTGCAAGAGTTCCTTCCTCCAATGTGATGGTTTCCCCAACTGCTGATGTATATGGCTGCTCCTCCATATCTGTGTCAGTGATGGTACATGCCTCCTCCAATGGGGGTGAGGGCTTCTTCATGTCAAATTTCCTAATCAACCTTTGAGTGAACTCTGCAAAAGTAGTCACTCTTGCATGGATCAAATGGCTGAACCACCAAGTGTTGGCTTCACCTTCAAGGTGCAGCGTTGCATTCTCTACAGCCTCTCTTTCTACCACTGGATGTAGTGGGAAGAATGCATCTAGTTTCCTTGCCCAAACTCTTGTTGTAGATGACCCATCAAAAGTAGACAATAAAAACTTATTGACCTTGATTCCCCTTTTGCTGCAGGGCCTCCTCTCCTCCTCCAGCTGAATGAACTGTGGGAAAGCTAGAGTCTCCTTGAACGCTCTAGGTTGATATTTGTACTCAACAAGGTACTCACTTAGAATTTTATGATCCAAGTGTCCTCCATGCTTCTTGTCTTCTTCTCGTTGAGAATAGGAAGTGTATGGTCCTTCCTCTCCTTGAAACCCTCTAGGAGTTTCATTACATCTCTTCTCTTACATCTGCTTAACCTCCTTGGAGAGGTTATTTCTAGATCTGAAAAATGATGAGATCAAGCTCATTCTCTCCATCATTTTGATCTTTTCTCCTTTTATTCTTCTGATAGCTGGAACTCACAGGCTGAGCCAAAGATCATGCTCTGATACCACTGTAATATCCCCAAATGGGACTGCAGCAATAGATGAACAAAATAATGGAGTAGCAAAATTAAATCAGCTTATAAAATGTTTTGGAAACATATAGCCACCAATTAGTGTTACAGCAGCAATTTATTATGCCTTTTATGATCCAAAAATTTGGGAAAATGCAATAATATGGACCCTAAAAATGTTATTCCCAGATAATCGCATTATAAATGTGAGAAATGGGACTTGTATCCCTTAGTTCATACATTATACATATCACATGCAGAATGGGAGCAAAAACAAATCACTCTATCCAAGTTAAATAGACCTCCCCAACTCAATATAGCCTAAAAGTAACCAAACCCCATGACTTATGACAAGCAAAATTCTTGACGCATGTAACATGGTTATTTTAATGAGGTTTTATGCAGAAAATTATAAGAAATAATAGATCAAGAGTTGGCAATCATTCAATGGTTGAGAAAAATGGAGATCCCTTCCTTTTTATACAATATGAGAGTAACCCGGCAAGGGTTTCATGAAAGTACATGTATAAAATTTCAAATCTGCAGATCTAGATCTGAAACAATGTAGTTATACTGTAGCTTTGTATATATATATAGCTTAATAGTACAGAGAGTAGAAGAAAGTGCTTTATACAATCTTTCTTGGAGAAGGGTTGGCCCTCTCCCCAAGGAACAAGCTCAAGATCAAGGGTCTTGACCCTGCTACTGCAATACTGAGAGAAATGACGCAGTTCCTGCAAGGGACTGAGCTTTATTAAATGGAAAATTATTTGGCCAAGTGCCAAGATGTAAAATATGCTTAAAGGTCTCCCTCACTGATCTCCCAAAGAGAGGAATGCTTCCTCCTCTGAAAAACAAGTGATGGAAGTGGTGTTGTGACCCTTCCACTGCAACACCCTGCAACACGACGTTACACTCTGCAGAAATAATGTTGTAGTTAAAGGAGGATGCTTGGCCTCAATCCTGAGCGTGGAAAATTGAAGTACAATGCTCCTCCAAGAGGCCTCTTAAAAAAGGAGAAGGAATCTCTAAGAAGGAATGCCTTGTGCTAAACAACACTGCAAACTCAACTCAATAGTTGAAGTATGCCTAATAATCATGAAGACCATAAAATATATAGTCATTAAGCTTACTCAAGTGGCTACAATCTTCCTCCTTATAAACTATGTGAGCCTCCTCACCTTGGGTCCCACCCATTAGGGTTTCCAACATCACATAATCAATCTCCCTCCAAAACTGCGTTGTATCTCCATCAAGGCCACTCCTCCATAAGAACGTTATTTGATTTGGTCAAGGTTGACCTCTTCAACCTACTTCACCCCTTTTCACACCTAATGGTCTTCAATCTAGCTCTCATATACTTGTCTAAACTAATCCTTGTTCATATTGAGCTATTTGAATTAATGATCCACTCCTCTTCATGAGTGTTGTTGACTTGTCAAACTTGACTTTGTCCACATCCATTTTTCCTTGTTCACACATGAAAGAGTAAAATACAGCTACTAGAATGATCCATTTTCATACCAAGAGGGTTTTTATGCTAATTCAAGATAAGTATGGGTCTCTTCCCCATTTAATCATCTACTAGGTGCAAAAATAAAAATTCAATATTCCTATTAGCTGCATGCTAATTTAGGAATATTACACGATCCCTCTAGCCCTAGGCTAGGTCTAGCAACTATGGGAACATACTAACATCTACCTTCCTAGATTGTAAATGAAATTCAGAGCAAGGAAGATGACCTACCTTGTCCTGATGCTATGTTGTCATCTTCCGTTGAAGCTTCTTGATCCGTCGCTCTTCTCAAGCTCGATACACGCTGCTACCAATGTTCGATTACCTGTACATACAATCAAGACACCATGACAAGCGTAAAACCACGACAAACATAAAACAAGTACAACGTATCTAACTGATCAAGGAATTCTAGAAAGCTTATTATAAATGTAAACAAGAGTGGAAGATAAACATCAGATGCATTTTATTATGATAAAGACAAGGGGAGTTTACAACCAAGCCTTGATGTTGAGGCTCTCCTTCGGTAGGTCTGTATCCAAGCAAGTTTTCAACACCCTCACACATAAAGGTCCAAGATCTCACTATGTTCCCAATCACACAAAAACAATCACACTCTGCACTATTCTCTCGGAGCTATAATTTCTTCTCTTCTCTGTGATTGCTAACTAAGGCTGTAGAGCTGAAGGAGGTCTCCTTATATAATAATGGCGGAGGAGGTTATGGGCCCTCAAATGATGGGAAAAGAACTTATCCTTTGAAGTAGTTCCTATTTCTTGGAAACAAGAAGCCCAAAGGGGAATTCCTCGGCGATATCCTCAAACAAACTTCCAGCTCGCTGCCTCACAAAGCTTCTAGTCGCGGAAGCTTCCTTTCTATTTTAAAAAACTTTCCAAAACAAGATCGACGTGGGTCCAAAATTAAGAGAGAGCATCAATCAGTGCGGGCCTCAGTGTAAATTTCGCTATCGGCATGGGTGAGACACTGAGTGAAAGCGCTGACCTTGAAAACCATATTTTTACAAGGAAATTTCAGAAAAGTTGTAAAGGGAGATGATTTGGTAGACAAAATGTGGTTCAGGGTTATGTATTCCATGCTTGGAAAGTACATAAGGGTCCTCCAGGATCAAGGAACGGGGAATAGAAGGACAGTGACAAATTACTGTGTAACAGTCCCCATCATTAATCTGCAACTGTTTACCTTCTCCGATTCCCTCTTCTTTGCTCCCATTCTTTCCTATACAGTGAAGGAGACTAGTTAAAGCTAATCACAGAAGAAGAGATGCCTCCTAAGAAAGACCAGGAACCTTTTAATTCTATGGTCTACCCACAAGTGGACCTGGATCACTTGGATCTAGTGGACAAAGACTATAAAATCCATGTGATATAGTTAGACTCTAATATATTCGATGTCTACTGCTAACTCGAGGATAAATCCCTTGAATAAGTTGATGATATACGTCTATGGGAGACCCAATTACCTCTTTACATCTTCCCAAAAACCCATAGTTTCCCAGAGTTCCTCAGGAAGTTCCGAACATGTTATGACATTAATTAGAGAACTATAGTCACCCCAACAAGAGAAATCATATTCGCTATCAATGCACAATCCATTTAGCAAGTGATGCAGGCCCTCACTCCTAAACAAAAATCCCCTTTTCTTATGAAACGTTTAGGGAATTTTACCATAATCTTGACTTTTCCAGCAAAGCCAAAACTTTTTAGCTTTTCATGGCCACTGATGCCCCAATGCCTACCAATAATCCACCCTACCCTTCATCTATCTTTCCTAATATGACTCAACACATTGCCACTATTCTATCTTACTTATTGGGGTATCACACTAATCAGTGGGTAGATGAAGCTGTGATAGGCTTTTTGTCCATTCTTTCCTTAGATGCTAAACCCATGGTCATGTTTAACTATGCTCAGTTTCTTGCAGATGTCATTCATGAATAGTTTTCAAAGTTTAATACAGATGATGTTTTCAAATACTCCTCTGTATTGGTGTATATGTTTGTTTATTTATAGTCCCGCACGTTTGAATTTCAGATGACCAAGGTAAATGAAGATGTTGAGGTTTAATCTGTCATTCTCTAGACCACCCTGCTATTAAAGGATCAGAATAATTATACATACAAGGATTTTGTGGATTTTTTTTTTGCACCCAGCTATCAACACATTTAGTAGTGCAGCAGAGCCTAGGATAAGTGAAGAAATCAAGAAAACCATGCAACTAACAGAGCAAGTGAAGATAGCATATTGGTACTTGTACCAAAATTACACAGGGATTTGAGTCTATGGGAGTGAGCTAAACCATTACAAATTTCCAAAGTTCCTCTCCATGAGGGTCTTGGAACTAGAGTACATAAGGAAAATGATACATGCAGATGAGCTCCACTTTGTTTCTACAAAGAAGAAGGCTCAGATCAAAATCAAGACACAAATTGGTCCTTTCATCTGTAACAGTAAAGCAACATGAGAAGAGGCAGACAAGATACTAAAGGGGATGGGTTTCAGCCACAGTTTCACTTGGTATTATGACCCTACAGGGGTTATCTCGAAGAAAAGGGTGGAAAATAGATCCACTCCCTATGTTCACACACACAGACCTGCAATTAAGCAGTATGCCAATCAAATAGAATGGGTGATCAACACCCTCCAAGAAGAGAAATAATAGGTAATCTCCACTTCAGGCTTCCAAGCCCCAACACCACAAGAAAGGAAGAGTGCAGAAGGAAAATAATACAAGGGGAAATAGAAAGACAAAGATATAGGGAACAAGAGAACAAGAGAGGATCAGCCACCTTCAGTAATTGATACCTCTAGCAAGGAATTAAAATTGAAATATATGAAGAGGGCCCAAGTTCACATGGATATTTATCAAGGAGGTGAATCAGAGAAGAAGACAATGATTCATATTGCAGACACCCCTGGGTTATCTCCAGTGGGCGGTCTAACAATGGCTTCCCCTACATATTCAATCACAATGTCCCTATAGAAACAATGTTTGTAGACATCTACTTCTAGAACTTCCATAGTAGGCCAATAAAAATCAGCTTATGACACATTCAAGGAGATAAAAATGAGGAATGAGGTGTTGAAAACTAACACCTATAATGAATTCTGGAAGCAGAACTCAAGTTCACAAAGCATGCTACTGTCTGCCTTTGACACTGAGGAAAGAAGGATGCAGATCACAATTTTAGAAGGCTTGGTCCCACAACCTCAAGGAGAAGGATATTACAAGCATGCATCATTTGAGTTCAATACCAAGGACATCCATCCTATTGACCAAATGGAATTACACAAGTAGACCGGAGAGATGATGGCCTCCACCTTGAAAAGTACTGCTATGAGCTTGTCAAAACTGCGGGTATCTTTATCCATTGCTCAATCACATCTCAAGATGGAGAAGATATCTGCCATGGCTAAAGACTAAAGGATCAAGTATTTAGAATATTTAATAGTGAAGATTGGTTATCACCCAACCAATGTTCAAGCTATGGAGGAGATTTTTAAGAATAATAATGCTGACATATCAGCCCTCAGAAAAACACTCAAGATGTCAGCAACAGAAGACCCTTTGGCCAAAAGCATTGAGGAAGAGGAGTCACAGAAGGCAGAGTTAATGAACCTAGTTATGGAGAAATATTCCAAAATCAAGCAAATGGAGACTGAGATGGAGAAGCTACTGAAGGAAAAAGAAGAAGTAGCTCAAGTGGCACTCATCCCACTATAATCTGTCCCTATTTCATCAATTCCATCAGTTGTTCCAGCAACTACTGTGGAATCCAGTGGGACAGATCAGCTATCCAAGGCCATGGAAAGTATGACCTTGCAATCACAAGAGATTAAGAAATTGGAGGCACAGATAGGCATCCTAAGAGATCAAAAGGCTACATCGAAAACTACTCATGAGATAGCCAAGAAGCAGTTTGAGAGGTTGGAGAAGGCAGAGAAGGAATTTTCAGCCACCAACATTCTGGGCCAAATGAATCTGATAATTTAGGGCAATATCATAGAGTCAGTGGATGAAATTTGGCACTCCATTCACATTATTTTTGAACAGAAAGAGTTGATTGACAACTGCATAGTGTCTATTGAAAAATAAATTCAGGAATTAGGAAATATGCCAATCATAGCCCCTAAAATCACAAAATTCCTGAACTACAAAACTAGCTATCAGCTTGAACAGTTGGACGTACAGGACATAAAAAAAACCATGTTAAAGGTAAAAAAGGTCCTCACTAAGATAAATTTAGTAAGGAAATTGGAGGAGAAGTTTCATGAATTGGACATGGCCATCAACAGATTCTTGAACAAGATTGAACCCCTAGTGGAAAAAGGGTTGCCCTCACTATATGTGATTAATAAAACGCTTGTCCAAAAGGGAGATTATATGACCAAGCTCAAAGAAACAATGAAGGATACCACCAAATCTGATAACATAAAAGGAAATGTGACCGGGAAAGTTGTCTTGGACCTCTTAAGTAATGACATCTTTATTCAATATGAGTTGAAGCATGTTTTCCTCACCAGGCCCACTTTCAGAAAATCCATAGTTGTGGATGAAGTGTACCGAAAGGTCATAGGTACGAGAATTCCATGAAAGAAGTAGTGGGGAAAGTTGTGCATGTACCAATATTGAAAAGGAATGGTGGACACATCAGCACAACCACCAATTTATTAGAAGAACCAGCATCGCATCATATTTAATGATCCAACAGAGGTGGCCCAAAAGTAGAGCCAGATGTTAGAGCCACCCATTTTTTCCTCTTTGTGACCACATAAACCACCCTCAAAGCAAACTTTTTGGATTCACGAAGAGCTGCCTAAGTTTTTGAATTCATGAAGAGTTGCCGAAATTAATTCTACAGGCGATGTTTTGTTAGAGATTTTTTGTTCGGGCCTTGCATGGCCGCACCTATCTAGCTTTAGTTTAATTGTAATTAATGAATGTTGCCAAAGTGGATTAGGGAAATTGATGTATTTTGTAGTTAAATACTGCATGAATTTTCACTGTCAAGGGTTGGACGTTGTTAGACCCTGGATTGTAAGAACTAATGTATTGGAGCAATGTAATTTTGGAGTTGGGCATCAATAATCAAAGACCGTTTATAGGATACTTGAGTTATGTTAAATGGTGATGTGTTATTTCTTTGTGTTAAATGTTTCCATTGTTTTCCTTACTGTACATCTATTCATATGATTGTAAAACATAAATTTTAGATTAATATTTGTTGTCGGAGCACCTTAATTCTATCTGCATTTACAATCTAAATGTTTTCTGCTGAAGTATGATTAAAGAATTCTTAACAGCTCTTTAGTCACTACTAAACCTTACTATTTCTTCCACCTCATAATTCATACTATTCTAAAGATCCATTTAGCACAGTTAGCTAGTGTTAGGGTCCCATGATTTAGTAGATTAGTAGACCAAATTGTTGCACTAAAAATTGTCACCTTGACATTCTGTTGACTGTATGAGCTC